>KE373132.1:176258-199815 GCA_000418225.1 Zizania latifolia | reverse complement strand
TTCTTGATGAAACATGAAAGCAATGCTTGCCCTCTATTTTAGAAAGTTAGCACCAAGCTGTTTTGATTATTGGGTTACCATTATTTAATGAAATATCAAATATACCATTAATATTCAGTTATTTACTATCATGCTATTATTATTTATAAGAACATTCGCGTTTGTACCATTTAAACTCACCTGTAGACCACTGCACTTCAGCCCGTATTACCCCCGTGTACTGTTCATCCTCTCCACCCAACCCCTCTTTCTCTCTCCCTCTTCACGTCCTATCTATTCCCCGCCGCCGCAGCTCCTGCCCCACGCATCCACCGCCTCACGCCGCCACTGTCGCGTGCCCAAGCTCGGCGTTGCAGTGCACCTCGGCGTACCTTGGGTTGACTCCTGGTCAAACACCCTATCAACACTGAACTCTTTCCTGATCCCCGCTGCTCGAACTGTGATCTTGTCGTGTTCGACTGTAACTGGTGATTTGGCCTGGAAATTGGTGGCCGAAATCGATGGTCCGACCCGGCAGAAAACCCTGATGATTCCTGAATTTTGGCCAGGCTGAGTTCCTCGGACATGCAAGAAGTAGTTCTATACAGGGGAGGAAGACCAAATGCAATTAACTTTCAGGTCAATGAGCTTGTCCAGTGCTTCTTGTCTTGTGTGGTCAAGATGTCTCTGCCTTGATCTGAGAGCTGAAATCTCCTCTGAAACAACATTACAATCGGAAGAATTATACAACTTCAAGCCTCAAATTATGCATGCACAAACAAATACACTGAATACTGAAGTGTTGCTTCTGCCAAACCTTGCAGTGTTGAAATGTCCTTGTCATGGCCAAGCATGACTCCGCCGCCATTGGGGAGCTCCAAGCTCAAGCTCTCCAGTGAGATCATCACATGACCCCCCATTGCTTCCTTCTCCATGGAAAGAAAGCAAGAGTTTTTCTTCTTCAGAGAGGCTGATTCGAGCAGAAGCCCCTCAGCCGACCAGTGGAGAGGCTGATTCGGCGCAGCTTGGGCACGCGACAGTGGCGGCGTGAGGAGGTGGATGAGTGGGGCAGGAGCTGCGGCGGCGGCGGCGGCGGGGAATAGATAGGACGTGAAGAGGGAGAGAGAAAGAGGGGTTGGGTGGAGAAGATGAACAGCATACAGGGGTAAAGTACAGTGGTCCGCAGGTAGGCCTAAATGGCACAAACAAATATATTATGAAATAGTAATGACATAGAAGTAAATAGACAAATAGTAATAGCACCGAACGAGGTTCACCAAATAACGGTAGTCTAGAAGTAATTAATCTATTATTATTATTTCATGATAAGGTCAACATTCTGTATATTTCGTGGAGAAATTCATGCGACATAGTATTTGGAGATTCTAATCTTCCGGTGCTTCTCAAACCTAATACCAGAAATATATTATCAGTGTTCAGTGACACTGACATTTTCTGCAAATTGTAAAGCTTGATCGCTGCTTATAGTTCATTAAGGAAAGAAGGGACTACAAAGACTGCTCTAACCAGGTAAGAGTAAGCCAATTCGACTGCCACCTATGACCTATCTTTGCTCTGAGGGACAGCCAGACCCTGTATGAGAAAGCTCTTATTTGTCACCATGCTCGTTGATCAGAGCATTCTTGCCACAAACCATCTTTCTAGAACCTTCAACCAAGCATCAACCTCTCCTCCTGCACTGTTCTGAAATCTGAATACACTGTCCATAGTTCTGTACAGTGATTAACTTATATGTATTTTACGCTCTTTTGTGACATTACAACCATGTATGCATGTGCCTCTGACTTTAACACTTGCAACTAATATTACTGATGTAAAGCCTTTATTTCGACTTCTGCCAATTCTTGAAACCTATTTTAGTTATTGCAGTTATTTCCTCTGAACCAGTTGTGATTAGCATTCGGATGCAATAAAAAATTGGATATTTCAGGAATTTTCACTTATTGAGCTCGCTTACTTCCCCATAGATCACAGAAATTTGACTTGATCTTGTTTAACTTGATAACAACTTCATTCATTGGCATTCTGTCATCAGGTGCATCTCTTGAGCAAAGTAAGCCTAGCTCAACTATGGATGCCAGGCAGGTATTCAAGACGATCGAGTCCTCAGACAACTTACTTCCATCCTCAATACCACGCTGGGGCCCATCTTGTTGTAGAGTACAATCAGTGACATTTGAGAGTTCATATGGGAATGCTTTACTAATCCATTGCCTGAAGGTCAACTCACCGACGAACATTGGATTAGTTGGTTTTTTCCTGGTGAATACTTCGAGGAGAACAATCCCATAACTGTAAACATCACTTCTGCGTGATGCTTTTCCTGTTGATCCGAATTCTGTTCGTTCCATGCCAAAAGAGAATTGGTCAGCTTAAGTTAGATGAAACAAGAATGTACAGTATACAGGCTTTGCAAGGATTATTACCTGGTGCCATGTATCCTACAGTGCCGGGCATACTTGTTAATGTGATAGAGTTGTCATCACCAACCAGCAACTTGGATATTCCGAAGTCAGCAACATGTGCAACCATGTCATTGTCAAGCAAAATATTACTTGGCTTTAAATCAAAATGCAGGACAACTTCAAAGTGTTGGTGGTGTAGATACTCCATTGCCATTGCAACATCCAGCATGATGCCAAGCCTTTGGAGGAAGCTGAGGTGCCGCCCATCATTTGAGTACAACCAATTATCTAGACTACCATTGGGCATGTACTCAAGAACTAGTGCTTTGAAGTCAAGATTAGAACAAGTGTTAACTATCCTCACCAAATTCCGGTGCCGAGCCATTCGTAGTGCACGGCACTCTGTGTCAAAGCTCTTGAAAGCTACTTCCTGTTGCATGTTGAGGACCTTTATTGCAATTATGGACTCATCATCTAGCTGACCTTTGAAGACTTTACCAAAGCTTCCAGCCCCTAGCAGGTTATCATCACTGAAGTTTCTTGTTGCACGGACAAGTTCGTGGTATGAGATTAACTGGTAGTTCAGCAAGTCAGCACCTGAGGGTAGTGGCATCTTTCTTTGCTTATTTCTCTTTCTTCGTACCAAAATGTACAAGCAAGAGACTACAATAAAAATTGCCACAACTGCAGGTAGTATGAGTTTTAGCAGCCATTGTATTGACCTTGAGCGAGTGTTGTTCTGGCATAATGCTATTCCTTGACTTGGAAAGCCACATAGTGCCTTGTTTCCCATCAATGACTTGATAGTGATGTTTGAGAACACACCTCCTTCTGGTATCTGTCCTTCTAGTCTATTAAAAGATAGGTTCAAGTTGGCTAGGTAAGTGAGATTGGCCAAGGACTTTGGGATGGCACCAGAAAGCACATTGGAGGAAAGGTCTAACTCCTCAATACTTAGTAACTTGCCAAGTGAATCTGGTATTGATCCCTGGAATAAATTGCTGGATAAATTAAGATAGATCATCATCTGGAGTTCACCGAAGGAAAATGGTATATCACCTGATAGCTGATTGCTTGATAGATCCATCTTGGTAATTGCTGTCAGTTTTCCAGCATCAGCTGGTAGAGAACCACTCAAAGAGTTCTTTGATAGATCAAGCTCAATAAGTTTCTGAAGATGCCACAAACTTCTTGGTATTGTTGAAGACAGCGAGTTTTGGGATAATATCACAGCTTGCAGCTGGCTTAGGTTACCAACAGTACTCGGTATGGGGCCAACAATTTGATTGCGATCAAGATGCAGCTTAACTAGGCTTGTTAATCCACTAATTTCTACTGGGATGGTGCCAGACAAGTTATTGTCGTAGAGATTGAGTTCTTGGAGATTGCTCATTGCTGTGATTTGTGTGGGGATCACCCCACTTAGCTGGTTTCCACTGAGAGATAGTATCAATAGATTGGTAAGATTAACCAGTGTATTGGGGATGCTTCCACTGATCGCATTGTTATCTGCTACGAAAATTTCTAGCAGTGTGCTAAGGTTTCCAACATAGGGTGGTAAACTCCCTACGAATGCATTGTTTGACATGCCAAGTGTTTCCAGGCTCCTGCAATTTGATAATGCAGCCAAAAAATCAAGGTTCCCGCTAAGCCGGTTCCCATCGACATAGATGCGACCAAGATTCAGCAAGTTCCCAAATGACATTGGCACTGATCCAGTCAATCCATTTCCAAACAGATCTATTGTGGTGAGGTCAGATAGATTGCCTAAGGATCCGGGAATGGTACCTGTTATCTGGTTGTTTGCAAAGCTTATAAACCTGAGGCTTTTCAGCTTTTCTAACTCTGGTGGTATCTCCCCCTCTAGATTATTCTCGCTAAGGTCCAAACCAAGAAGCCCAGTATGATTGCTCAGTTCAACCGGGATCTTTCCAGTGAGCTTATTGGTTGACAAGTAAATTCTAGTCAGTTTTGGCATCTTCGCCAGCCATGATGGCACAGAACCTGTGAAATTATTTACAGCAAGGGAAATGACATCAAGGTTCTGACTTTTGGTAAGGCCCGAAGGGATAGGTCCATTGAACTGATTTTCACTGAGGGCGAACATCTCCAACATAGGGAGGTTAAAGCTTTCGTTTCCAGGAATTGGACCTGAGAGATTGTTCCGCCCGACAGCTATGACTTGCAGCTGGGACAAGTTGAAGATATCAGCAGGCATGGGACCTGAGAGAAGATTTTTTTCTAGTACTAGCATCTCCAGCTTTGACAATGATCCAATGCTACCAGGAACTGCTCCTGTTAGCCTATTCGACCCAAGTCGTAGTATACTCAAATTGGGTGTGTTATTGAACAGGCCTTGCGGTATCGGCCCGCTCAAGTCATTTGCTGACAATCTTAATAACTGAAGATTGTTCAGATTTCCCAACTCATGTGGAATCTCTCCGAATAATTTGTTGTCATCAAGACAAAGAGACTCAAGCTTTGTGAGATTGCCAAGGGTGGAGGGGATGGTACCTGACAAGCTGTTGGGTGAAAGATAAAGAGTTTTCAGTCGGCGCAGTACACCGAGCTCGTTTGGCACAGGGCCCCCTAGGCCGGTGTTGTTGAGTACAAGGCTGGAGAGGAAGGAGAGGTTGCCAAGCTGCGGGCTGATGGTGCCCTGGAATGCCACGTCGCTGATCTCAAGCCCGGTGACCCGCTGCCCCCTGCGATCGCATGAGACCCCAATCCATGAGCAGAAGGGTGTACTGGCAGTCCAGTTTCTGGCAAGGATGCCCGTAGGGTCCTTGACCTGCGCCTTGAAGGCGAGCAGCGCAGCGAGGTCAGTGGCGTTGGATGGAGAGGTGAGCGCAGCGGCGCATGGTGCCAGTGAGACAAGGAGCACCATGCAGATGCAGATAAGAGCCATGGTAGTGAAGAAATGAAGGTTGATGGTGAGGATACGCATGAGCAATGTGCTTGTTCTATTGTGACTCTTGTGAGTGTGGGGCGTGCAATTAATAGGCTCAAGTGACTGGAGGCGGAAAATAAGACTAGACGACTTGCTGCGATTTTTGAGGATTGAATGGTTAACAAATTGCTGTGAGGGAGTCTTCTCTTCTCTTTCAGAGCTGTTTCTTGGTAATACAGACTCCGTTCCAAGAAATTTCATCTTTCAGAAGTCACAAGGAGCAAGCAAGCAACACATCCTGGATAGCAGCTCTCTTGTATGCCTTTTCCGTCTTTGGTGGAACATTCTTGGTACCAGAACCTTACCTAGCTTGTTTAGTTTTTCATGAATGAAATATCCGGTGCAATCTTTCGATTCTTTCAGGAGGATCATTTTACCCTCGCTTGAAAAACCTCTACTGGGCTAGTTAGAGATTTTCCTGGAATTTTTAGCAGGAAACTGGGTAAATATTGAAGTGTGTTAATGCATTCACTAAATAGTGAATCTCTCTTCTCTAGAGCTACTGATACAAGAATGGAAAATCTGCATGATCTACGGCTGCGGCAGAGAACTCAGAACTGTACAAGCTGCTGTTGGACCAGATATGTACACTTGGGTTGAATCGTGGTATTTTAACGTGACTCCAGGTCTCCGAGGAGTTCATTTTTCGCCATCTGACTAATTAACAGAAGCAAGAAGACTCCAGGTCATTGGTTGAATCTGTCAGACCGTGTTATGAGTTCATACAACTATTCAGACGTAAACCAAGCCACTTGGCACTACTGTTTTTTAGATTGATAAGACTCAGCAGCGCAAGTTGATGGTAGTTGTTGTATGCGTTCTGGACTCTTTCTGGATTCGTTGAATTCATGTAGTTGCGATTTTTCTTTGGCATTGAGATTTTGGTGCAATCGTTTTTTATGACGAGTCATGATTAAACTAACCAGTACAATTATTTGATGTAGATAACGTGGCTGCAGGACTGTTGTACTACTGAATTATTATGTAGTACAATTTTTGATTTTTTATCAGTTCATTAACTAGAATATTCAGTCCACTCTTTTTCAGTTAGAGCTCCAAGTGATTCTCTATTTATAAAATCTAGCAGCTTTCTAAAAGTAGAGCTCCAAGTGATTCTCTATCTTATTATCTATTTTAGGGGCTTCTTAATTTTTTTTCGAGAGTAGAATATAGATTGTGAGTTTTAAGGAGTGGGTTGGAGAAAGAAAATATAGGGAGAAATTTTTTAAGAAATAAGCCTAGAATAATTAGGATTTAAGCCATAAGTGTGTCTCTTTAATTCTTTTAAAACTATGTCAAAAGTTATGAAAAAATTTAATGATATATGATAAATTGTATTGTTGAATATAGGTTGTACTATGGATTTGCCCTTCTAACACTCGTACCTAGCGAGTACCGTAGCCCGTCGCTCGCTCGAGCAAACAAAAACGGTCGTTGGTGGCGTTTTCCAATTGAACGTGTTGGCGGTGGAAGGCAGGATTATGGGCCTTACGGTTTAGGGTTGCGCGTAACGTGTTATAAAAAATAATAGTTACAGAAGTTTTGTATCTATCATTTCTATCGTGTCAAGGTTTAGGGTTATGCGTGACGTGTCATAAAAATTATTAGTTATAGATGTTTTGTATCCATTATTTCTAGTGCCAAATACTATGTCGCATTATTAGTTAACATCTCACCTTAAATCAGTTCAATAGTCTATGATATTCTTTTCATTTTACGTCCCTAAAATTTATAATGTATATTTAATATTTTAGATGACTTTAAATAAAAAAGTTTAACTATATAATTATAGATCTCATCGAGTTTTACAACTTAATATAGAGTATCCATCAAACATCAACATCGTTTGAAAAATTGAAAAAAATATCATATTCCCGCGATCACCTCCTTGATCCGCTGCAGCTTCGCGGCCACATCCTTCATCGTCACCCTGTCCTCGGGCAAGTCTGTCGTGCACCGCAACCCCAGATCCAGTACCTGCGCTAGGCAGCTCCCATCGCCGGTCGATTCCTCCCCAACTCGCCTGCCGGCACCCGTCGTCTCGCCGTTCAGGAAGGTGCTGGGATCTACGACGTCGGAGAGCCTTGACGGGAACGCTCGGTTGACCCACTCCCTCAAGCTCAGCTCTCCGGCAAACATGGCGTCGGTCGGCTTCCTCCCCGTGAAGACCTCGAGGAGCATGATCCCGTAGCTGAACACGTCGCTCTTTCGCGACGCTTTCCCCGTTGAGCCGTACTCTGTGGTGTTTATGGTACACAAAAGACCAAGAGAAATTGGCAAAAGAAAGTTCAAAGTTTAGTGGCTGCAGTGCAACCAAAGATAAAAAATGCTAAATCTTCTACGAGCGATTGATCACCTGGTGCCATGTATCCGATTGTTCCTGGCATGCTTCTAGAATATATGGAGGTATCATCTCCTAGCAGCAACCTTGCAATGCCGAAGTCTGCGACGCAGGCTGTCATGTCTGCGTCAAGCAACACGTTGCTTGGCTTGAGGTCACAATGGAGGATTACCTCAAAGTGCTCGTGGTGCAGGTAAGCCATGGCGAGCGCCACATCCAGCATGATGCTCACCCTCTGGATCAATCCAAGGGAATGCCGGTCACTGAAGAACAGCCACTCATCCAGGCTCCCATTGGGCATGTACTGGAGCACGAGAGCCTTGAAGTCCAAATTCGAACAAGTGGTGATTATCCTCACCAAGTTCCTGTGCCGAGTCATGCGCAGTGCACGGCACTCGACATCAAAACTCATGGTGGCTCTTTCAGTGTCCATGTCAAGGACTTTTATCGCGACAATCTGTTGATTATCCAACTTGCCTTTGAAGACTTTGCCAAAGCTTCCAGCTCCTAGTAGCTGATCACTGCTGAAGTTGTTCGTGGCACGAACCAGTTCGTAGTAGGAGATATGCCGATTGTTGTTTTCCCCCAAGCTAGTAGTTGGCAGGTCTTTTTTCAGTTTCTTGCCAATGCAAAACTTCATCAGAAACAGCAAGCAGATTGCTACTATACCAGCAGCCAATATGCTTGGAAGAAGTAATTTTAGAAGCCTTGATTTTGTGCCCTGATGAAGGTTGTTTGCGCAATCCGGGAACCCAAGGCGTGGAAGACCGCAGAGTCCTGTGTTTCCAATCAAAGATTGGATGGTAATGTTTGAGAACACACCACCCCTTGGGATTTGACCATCCAGTTTATTGAAGGAGAGATTCAGGCTAGTGAGATAACTAAGATTGGCAAAGGACTTTGGAATGGTTCCAGAGAAGGAGTTACGTGAAAGGTCTAAGTAGGTCACTGTGCTAAGCAGTCCCAATGAGGCTGGCAGATTACCAGAAAGTTGGTTGGAAGAAAGGTCCATTAGTGTTATTGCTTTCAGATTTCCAACTTGTTCTGACAAAGAGCCAGTCAAGGCATTGCCAGACAGAGCAAGACTGTGAATGTTTTGAAGAGCCAATAGGCCTATGGGTATTGCTGAAGTGAGCTGGTTATGAGATAGTTCTAGGACTTGTAGCCGACTTAGATTACTAATGCTGTTGGGTATGGGGCCATGGAGCATGTTGTAGGCAAGGCCTAGGGCAAATATTTTTGATTTGCCAATGTTTACAGGGATGGTCCCAACCAACTCATTGAAAGACAGATCAGCCATTTGGAGACTCTTCATCTCAGTAATCGATACTGGAATTTCCCCGGTAAATCGGTTGTTGCGAAGATCCATGAACAGCATGTTGCTCTGGCTTGTAAGCATATCAGGGATTTTGCCAGAAATTTGGTTCTGGAATGCTTTGAAGATTTGGAGGGAGGAAAGGTTGCCAATAGAACTTGGGATGCTACCAGTGAAATAGTTTGTGTTCATCACAAGGTATTTGAGGCTCTTGCATCTTGACAGGTCAGCCAAGAAACTGACATCTCCACTGAGCTTATTCTCATCGATGTAGAGTTCAGTAAGGGCATCACCAAATATTGACCTCGGCACAGGTCCAGTCAATGAGTTGAAGGATATGTCAAGAACAGAGATCATGGACAAGTTTCTAAAAGAGGTTGGGACGCCACCAGTCAAGTTGTTCATTTCAAGATTCAGCCACTGCAGCTGTGTCAGCTGTCCCAGCTCCGGTGGGATCTTCCCATGCAGCTTACTTGTGGTGAAATCCAGATGGATGAGACCGGTGAGGTTGCCCAAGCCTGCAGGGATTTCCCCAGAAAGGTCATTACCACCTAAGGAGACATCCATCAATTGAGGCATAGAAACCAGCCACTGAGGTATGCCGCCGGTGAAGCCATTGTAAGCCAGGATGAAGTTTTGCAGGTACTTGCATGCCCCAAATCCTTGGGGCACTATGCCAGTGAGCTGGTTTTTTCTGAGATTTACACTCTCCAACATGGGAAGGTTGAAGCTTTCGTTGTTCGGGACAAACCCGGAGAGGTTATTCACGGAAAGGTACATCCTTTCCAAACTGGACATGTTAAACAGAGACGGAGGTATTGGCCCTGAAAGTTTGTTCACTGACAGGGCAAGTACCTGAATGTTTGGCAAGAAACAAATAGCTCCAGGAATTCTCCCTGTTAGGCTGTTATATGCAAGGTTTAAGAAAATTAGCTGAGACGTGCCGTTGAACAGATCATGTGGTATCTGCCCATTCAAGTCGTTTCTACTGAGATCAAGATACCGAATGTATTGCAGATATTGCAGCTCAGGAGGGATCTCACCGGTGATGTTGTTTGAGCCGAGAAGGAGAATTTCAAGCGTGGTGAGGTTGCCGAGAGCGGAGGGGAGATTACCTGAGAGGTAGTTGCTCGAGAGATCAAGAGACAGGAGGCGCGGCAGCTGCCCGATTTCACTCGGGATGGGACCCGAGAGCTCGGCGTTGCTGAGGTTGAGGATGGAGAGGAAGGTGAGGCGGCCGAGCTCGGGAGCCAGCGAGCCGACGAGCGGCACGCCGGGGAGCTCCAGCGCCGTGACGCGCAGCCGGTGGCGGTGGCCGCAGGTGACGCCGGCCCAGCTGCAGTAGGGCGTGCCAGCGGTCCAGTTGCCGCGGAGGACGCCGTGTGAGTCGGACAGCCGCGCTCTGAAGGCGAGCAGCGCCGAGTGGTCGTCTGCCGTCGCGTTGGACGCCGCCGAGGCGACCGCCGGTGCGCTCGCGAGGAGCAGCGAAGCCATTAGCGAGGCGAGGTGGAAGAAGTGCACCATGGCAAAGTTGGTGGCGGTGCATGGCGATGGCCATGGCCCGGTGCATGGCTTGCACTTATAACCTGGACATGCAGACTGCAGCAGCGATCAAGCAGTCCACTGGGAAGACTGACCAAAGATTTTATGGTAGATGGTATGACGTTTTGATAAAAATAGTTTGAGATTTCAAACTAATAAATTTTATGATAAATACTGATAAATAGATTTAAAACATTTTTATATTTTTATATAGAAAGTTTTTTAAAAATTATATTTTGTAGTCTGGCTTAGAATCGAACTAATCACAGGAGCACGTAATAATCTAATTAATCTAATAATCCGCGGAGATGGTGCGGGTGTATGGACGTATGGTTGCAGCACAGCAAAAAGGTGAAAGAGGAAGGGAGATCAATTGGCGAACTGATGGAACTTGTCATATATCATTGGCGATCGAACTGGACATTGTTCAGTTAGAACTCAAGATAGAGGCTTAGGTTTGAGTGGACAAGGACAGCTGCATGCGCAGGTAGGCTAACGAGTGGAAAGTGAACCGCCACACCTATTGCCTGCTGCCCTGGTCAAGCTGTCTCTGTTGTGTAGACTCGGTATGGTCAAGCTGCACAACTCATGAGACTGGTGGGCTGATTAATCTATTTCTCTTTTCGATAAAGATTGATCCTATGCTTAGAGATGACGCTACCAAAATGATTATTGCATGAATATAATTATATGACACACCTAACATGAATAGATAGATACATTACACATGTCTACAGCTCTGCATGACTACACGAGCGTACACTTCTCAACGTCGCCCTAGATGCGAAAGCATGGCTGCACGATGACACACGGTCCAACCGCGGTTCACACTTGAATGGAACAGGAACATAATGCCTGTTATCTACTTATCTCTGCTCTTCTTCCATGGCATCGTCAGTCTGAAAACTCTGAACACGCGTCTGAGTACTGAGTACGCATAAAGAACCCAGTTGATGGGTTGGAATTTAGGAAAAAGGCTTCGCCTAGTTTCTACTGTGAAATAGTATGTCAAATTGAGAGGACGGGAGTAGGTCATGGCTTGTGAATTGTGATGGAGACCTCGCCAACTTTTCATCTTTGGTAGTAGAGAATCTGCAAGCGTGCACATAACGATGGGGAAGACCTGAAGGTCAGCAGAAACACCCACCTAGGTAATCAGGGTTCAGTGCCCTTTTTTTCCCTGCAGAATGACAGGAAGCTTTGGTCAATTCAACCAGCTAGGAATAGGATTCTAGTAGCACAGACAAACGGCACTATTAGAGGAAGTATATTTAAAACTAGGGACCCGTTTGGTTTTTGGCTGGGAGTCATAATTTATCACTATTTACTAATAAAATTATCATACTTATTTAAATTAAAGTTATCAAATTATTTGTCACATCTTAGTAAATTTAAGGAAATCTTATCATATTTTTAAGTCATTGACGTAGGAGACCTGATTTATTGAAAGTGAATCTTACTACAGCTGTGGCTGCAACCAAACACCTGCTAAATTGGTCAAACTTGTCTAACCTTAGATGTGATAAACCATGATAAAGTATGACTGACAACCAAACAACCTCATAATTAAACACAAAATGTCTTACAATATGATTTTTTATAACATAGATTACAATATCGTATAACATTTCACAAACACGCAAAACTAAATTAATTATACACACATAATTAAACACAAAATGTGAAACATTATGGATACCACTTGTAACCAAATTTTTTATTTTGTTTCTATTTGGATTTGAAAATTTGCATGATGAAAAAACATTTATTGTATTTGTCATGGGATAAACACCACTAAGAGGATAGCTAGACGTCATTAGCTATTAGGGATGAGAGGAGGATTTTAGACCGAGATGATGAATATTAGGGAAGATTAGACTAATACTTCATTGTTCAATGAAATAGAGATACAACTTATCCTTATATGGATGGCACGACTAATAATTACTAAATTGTTGCTATAGTACTACTCAATACTGTTCACATGGATACTGTAGGGTTAGGTTGTGAGCCTTGGGCTCTAAGCTCATGCCCATGACAGTATCAATACTGTCATTTATTAGAATCTTAATAACCATTTGACTTATATTTAAGGGAAAAAAAGAAAAGGGGTATACAAGTATTTGTAAAAGGTAAATTTTAAGGTACATTAAATTAATAAGAATCGTTTATTTTTATAGATCTAACGATTATAATTAAAAGAAGTTGATGTTTTATCTCCTAGGAGATAATATATCACTCTGATCTAATAGACATGGTTAAAAGAAATCGATATCTTATCTCCTAAGAGGTAATAGATCACTTTATTTTTTCTAAATAATGGCTGAGATTAATTATATCTCTTACATCTTCAAGAGGTAAAGATATGTGTAAAAGAGCCCTTGTAAAATCCCAATTCTTAAGTAATAGCGCTAGTTCTACAACTAGTAGAAGCTCATGTCGTTAACGAGAGATACCTTCATAACACACGGCACAATATTCTCTATGTAATGTAGCGCCAAGATGATCGATAATATGATCTCGCCTGTGAGCTCGTCGACGCAACCGTATCCTTAGTCTCGCCTCGTAGTCCGATGGCATAAAAAAGCGAAGGGTCGCCATGGGCCATGTGCTAGCTCATCGCCTAGTGTTGCCTGTTACGTTCTAGATAATCAGATCTAGGATATGTTTGAGGGAGTTTTATATTCTAAGATAATATCTTGCTAGTAAAAATTTAAAAAAATTGATGTTACTCAGCTTCTAAATTCTAATTCATTTCTAGATTTTACGGCCATCGAATCTTAGAGTCTAAATCTAGAATGTGCTATAAACTCTTCAAACATACCTTGTTAGGAATGCAAGTCCCGGATCGGCTTTTTGCTATGGGCCTCTATTTCTATTTGCACCCTCGCCCGGGTGGATCGCTGCTAATGGTTGCGATCTAAACATAGGCTACTCAGGACCGTTCGATCGGACTATGCGGCCCTGATCTCACGCTCGCACCCAGCCCATCCGAAAAGCTCCTGCTGCCGAACTGACCAATTCCCCGGCGGCGGCGGCGGCGATGCGGCTGCTATCCGGCGCCTCGGCCTCCCGCATCCCCTGCCCCCTCCTCTCATTAGCCCGAGCAAGGATGGGATTCTTGCCTCTCTCTGCCTCTGGCACCGCTTGTCGAGCGGCCTCGTCGTCAGCCGCGGGCGCGGGCGCGGGCGCGGGCGACGGCGGCGCGCAGAAGCCGTGGTTGTTCGTCGGGCTCGGGAACCCCGGGAAGGTGTACCAGGGGACTCGCCACAACGTAAGTTGACTGATTTGAGCTGTTTTTCCTCCAATTTATCGCTTTGCGCAGAGAAATTGCGGCTTTATCCTACTCGAACTGATAGTTGTTTGAGTTCTACCAAAAAAACAAAAGAGAAGGCTGCAACCTCAACTGTTAAAGAGCTGAAGGGAGAGGTATTGACATCTAGAATGTACTTTTAGCTGTAGAAACAGACTAGGAGCAAACTTGGTGCATGTAGCAACTTAAACACATTGTTCATATCTGTGGTTCTTGGTAACGCCATCCTTTAGTTTCAATGTCTTTGACTGTGGCCTGGCCACATGTTGGATAAAGAATTCGAAAAGAACATTTCAATGTATTGTCTTATGTTTGGACAATACATATTATGAAGGAGATTTCACTTTAGGGCAGCCCAGTTTATTATGGTTATCAATTTATCATTCTGTTTTAGATTTCTATGGCTTCAGTCTCAGTTACGTCTGATGGAATTACACAATTTCAGTCCTCTTTTGTAAATGGTTATGTTTGTCAATGCATCAATACACTAAGTCTCCATTTGAGTTGAGGTCATACATGACTGTTCACAGGTTGGTTTCGAGATGATCGATATGATAGCAGAAGCTGAGGGTATATCTGTCAATAGTATGCAATTCAAGGCAATGCTAGGAAAAGGTAATATTCACACTGAACGTATTTGTTTGCAGCTGGTATATTTTGTGTTGAAGGAAACCTTGCTATCTTCATTCATAGAGCTGTACGTTTTCCCTCAAGTCTTGCACACTTTTGCAACTCGTAACAATACAACAACAACAAAGCCTTTCAATTTCAAGCAAGTTGAGGTAGGCTAGAGTTAAAACCCAACAGAAGTCATTAATCAAAATTCATACATAAATAGCTTCTCTCTGTGTATTTCTATTTAAGGCTAAATCTTTAGGAATATTCCATCCATTCAAGTCTCTTTTTATCGCCATCTCCTCCCAAAAGTCAATCTTTGCAACTCGTAAAAATCTTTAGGAAAAATCTTTATGGGGTTTCTTAAGTATTACTTAGAGACAAAAGCTATATGATTAGGATAACTCTATACCAGAATATTGAACATGGGTAGGTGTATGACTCCTCTGAAATTCTGAAGGTAGTACTATCAAACATTCATGACAGAAAATAGCTTTTCCATTATTTAGGTCGGATTGGTGATGCCCCTATCATGCTTGCCAAGCCGCAAACTTTCATGAACGCAAGTGGTGAGTCTGTAAGTATAATGATTCCAAGACAACCTTGACTACTAATTGTTCATCTCTTTTTTGACCTTTTCTTTTGACACGATGAGTTATACAGGTTGGGCAGCTGGTTTCATATTTCAAGATACCACTTAATCAAGTTCTTGTGGTTAGTGTTGTTCTTCAGCTGCTGGTAGCTGCCCTTTTACGACAGATTGCTATATTTTGATTCTTCATTCATCTTCTCTGCAGATGTATGATGATCTAGACTTACCCTTTGCAAAATTGCGTCTATTGCCGAAAGGTGGACATGGTGGTCATAATGGGTACTCCAGTTCTCTTCTACTTTTACGAAACATTTGAAACCCATTCCCTATATATGTTATATTATTTCAATGATCTTTGTTTTACCAACTATAGACTGAAAGCCTAACCACTTTTGGAGACAGACAAGTAGACAACTGTGGTGTATTCCCAAGTTCACCTAAGCAAAAGGATATTATCATCATATACTGTTTGTGCCGGCTTTGTACTTGTACCTAATGCAATTCATTACACATTGATGTTTAAGAACTGATTATAAGGTGTCTAGCTGCGATAAAATGCACCGTTCGAACTTTAATAACATGTTTGTTTGCACATTTATTTCTTCAAACGTTTTTTTCGTGGGAAAAGCTCTTGTTTTACTATCCATTTATCCACTTCTCGCAGGATGAGAAGCATCGTCAACCATTTGAAGCAGAACCGTGATTTTCCACGTCTAAGAATTGGTATGCCCTTTCTCTCCTTTTTTCCTCCTCCGTTACCAAATCTGAAATATTCTTGTGATGATGTCTTGCAGGCATTGGACGACCACCTGGAAAGATGGATCCTGCCAATTTTGTTCTCCGGCCATTTAACAAAAAAGAACAGGAAGAGGTTTTATTAGAATGCTTTACATAATTTAGATTTTTCATATTTTTCCTCTCTTCTGGCTGGTCATAGCATTGTTTGGTTAAGCAATACTCGACCTTTTAAAAAATTGGAACTCTTTCATGATCCATATGAAAAAATGAACCTATTGAATGGCATCTCTTTTTTGCAGCTTGATTTCTCTTTCCATAGGGGCTTGGAGGCAGTTAGAATAATGGTACTTGAGGGATTCAACAAGAGTGCAACCTATGTGAACACTGCGCAGTCCTCTGAAATGTTGAATAGATAATAAAACTGTTCAATTTATTCTTATGCCAAAGAGATTCTTATGTCAGATATATGCCAACTTCAATCAGTTAAACACCTGCACGCATGGTGGCCATTTTTACTCAGAAAACCTCCGAGGATTGAAGAGTTCATTTGAGCATACACTGTACATGAACATTGGATGGTGATTTACACCAGCAGCTTAAAATACAGCAAATTAGAGGAGACGTTACACCATATGCGGTGTGCCAACTGTTGGTTGCTTACATTTTCAGTCCTGTAGTTTGGACAGCGGGAAGAACAACAAAATGTCGCTCGTCTGGTAAGTTGTATACTGTTAAAGAGGCTTTCAGCGTCTCACTTTCGGTTTTCCATATGTATATACACATTTTTGATCCGGTCATCACGCTTTTGAATATATTGTTACCTGCACTCACTGAATCGAGCAAATACCGGGTGCATTTCCCTCTTGTTCTTGCAAGTTAACTGCATGCCGTCAGCTCGTGACCCATAGGCCATAGCAACCGCACAAGGTATTGCTCGCGGTGCGAGGCGGAGCCGGCTGGAATTCGCACGGTAGGTGTGCTGAAGCAGCACATCCATTCCAGAGAGATGTGATCGTCTCGTATGTGGTGGCAGTGGCTCGAGGGCCCTTGATGCTCCCTCTCGCCCGTACTATCCATCCAAATTCAGTTTGCATCGCCGGTCCTCTCGTTCTCGATTTCCCACGTTCTGAATATGCGACGTTAGTTATGATAAATGGATATTATACTCGAACTGGGTCTCCGTGCGATGTGATTGAAATCTAGTAGCAAGGGAGATCTTTTGGAACAGAGTTATACACTGACAAGAAATGTGCCCAAACACGTATCAGAGAGCAGAAGAAAAGTTCGCTATAAATTTGAGAACTTTACAAATACTTTTAAGGAGGCAACCTCATACGTGTGTATTTGTGTTCATTAAAACATGCGAGAAAGACGATTTGCGCACGGTCTGTAAGAAATCTGGATGTACTTTACATTGTTAACTCGTAGAAAACAGACTGTTGTAGTCGTTGATTTTAGCATTGCTTACAGGTGATGCGAGCTACAACAATAATAAAAATAATCTCAAACGATATATATACATGCATGCTAGTGTGATTTGAGCGAAGTCGAGTAAAAAGTACTCTACTATCGTCCTATAAAAAATTGTTTTTTATTTTTAAAATAAAATTAATAAATTAATAATAAGAAACAATAAAATAACTGTTGTTAATAAGAAAACATTATTGTAAAATAGTTAATATGTGAGAGGATCCGATCCGAGTATAAATATTTTTTAGCAAAGTTAAAATGTTAAAAATAAAATACTTTTTATGCATCGGCGCAGCGCGCCCAATTAACGTCCAGATCAATAGAATCCTCCTTCCTTCCATCCTTCCTAAAGCCTAAAACCTTTCCATCCACGTCACCTGTCTCGTCCCGAATCAGTCCCCATCCCCTTCCCCTCAGCCGCCGCGCCGCCAAGCACCTCGCCTCGCCATGGCGACCGCCTCGGCCGCCACTGCCTCATCCCTCTCGCTCCTCTTCGCGCACCCCCACTCTCAACACCGCTCCTCCGCCCGCAAGCCCTTCGCCGGAACCCACGTACGCCGCCCGCTCCGCTCCTTGCCCGCGCCCCACCGCGCGCGATGCGCCTCCGACGCCGCCTCCACGACGGCAACAAAGCACCGCCGCCCCGCGGAGGAGAACATCCGGGAGGAGGCCGCGCGCCTCCGCGGGCCCGGGCACGACTTCTCGGCGTGGTACGTGCCATTCCCCCCGACGCCCGACGACGACCCCAACGAGCGTTACTCGCTCGACGAGGTCGTCTACCGCTCTGGCTCCGGCGGCCTCCTCGATGTCCGCCACGACATGGAGGCTCTCGCGCGCTTCCCCGGCTCCTACTGGCGCGACCTCTTCGATTCCCGCGTCGGCCGCACCACCTGGCCCTACGGCTCCGGGGTCTGGTCAAAGAAGGAGTTCGTGCTCCCGGAGATCGACTCCGACCACATCGTCTCCCTCTTCGAGGGAAACTCCAACCTCTTCTGGGCGGAGCGCCTCGGTCGCGAACACCTCGGCGGTATGACCGACCTCTGGGTTAAGCACTGCGGCATCTCGCACACGGGCTCGTTCAAGGACCTCGGCATGACGGTGCTCGTCAGCCAGGTCAATCATCTCCGCCGCGCGCCGCTCTCTCGCCCCATCAACGGCGTCGGGTGCGCGTCCACGGGAGACACCTCCGCCGCGCTCTCCGCGTATTGCGCCGCGGCAGGTATCCCCGCCATCGTATTCCTCCCCGCCGACCGCATCTCTCTGCAGCAGCTCATCCAGCCAATTGCCAACGGCGCCACCGTGCTCTCACTCGACACGGACTTCGACGGATGCATGCGGCTCATCAGAGAGGTGACCGCAGAGCTACCGATTTACCTTGCCAACTCGCTGAACTCCCTTCGGCTCGAGGGCCAGAAGACGGCAGCAGCCATTGAGATATTGCAGCAGTTCGATTGGCAGGTGCCGGATTGGGTCATTGTTCCAGGAGGCAATCTCGGGAACATTTATGCCTTCTATAAGGGGTAAGAGATGTGCCGTGTTCTTGGGCTTGTTGACCGTGTGCCGCGGCTTGTATGTGCACAAGCTGCAAATGCAAACCCTCTGTATCGGTTCTACAAGTCAGGGTGGAGTGAATTCCAGCCACTTGTGGCTGAAACTACATTCGCATCTGCCATACAGATCGGTGATCCAGTATCTGTCGACCGTGCAGTGCTCGCGCTCAAGGCAACTGACGGTATTGTGCAGGAAGCTACAGAGGAGGAGCTCGTGGATGCAATGGCACTTGCTGACCGCACTGGAATGTTTGCTTGCCCGCACACTGGGGTTGCACGTGCTGCTTTGTCAAGCTTCGAGATCAGCGCGTCATTGGGCCTAATGACCGCACAGTGGTTGTTAGTACAGCGCATGGGCTGAAGTTCACACAATCGAAGATCGACTACCTTGACAAGAACATCAAGGACATGTTGTGACAGTATGCTAACCCACCAATCAATGTGAAGGCTGACTTTGCTGCTGTAATGGACGTTCTCCAGAATAAACTGAATGGTAAGATCTAAGCTGTAATTAACCCCATGGCTGCTTTCTTGTTTATCATCACCACAAACTCTTTCTCTGCGTCTTATTCAACTGCAGTTGATGAACTTGGCGTGTCACAATCGGCTTTATTTTGTAGTACTAGGTTTTGAGGCTCTTCTAACCATAGAAATAAGTGGATTGAGCTGTTCCTTGAACTTTATCTGTATCATGTAATATGAATAATAAATTGTTATGGCCTTAGCGCTTAATTGAATAACTGTTTAGAATGGATGTGCACAATTTGCCTCTTGATTGCTTTTATTCACTATTATTTGTCAAATTGTCAATGATCATAAGTGTTTCTCTTTGTTTGCAAGCTTAAGTCTGAACTGATGGAATTTATCAAACAGTTTGAGGTGTTGAAAATTGTACTACTTTCCTTAATCACAAGAGAATTCTTGTCTGAAGACATGATCCTTGTTCTCAAGGCAACAGGTATTGTGTAGCACCAATGTACGTATCCAATGTTCCATGCCCACAGTCAAATAATGAGTGGATATCATAAAATTAATTTGGTTAAATAATAAAACCTCTACTGTGCTCGACCTATCGCTATTTTCACAATAGATTGTCCTACAATGCTACCACTATCTGTGACAATGATCGGTTGGTTGTAGTACTATTGTCTTTCCATTAGTAGATTTTTAAGCCTTTAAGCTAGATTATGTTCAAACCGACCAATCACTCTAGGCGGTCTGAAGATTCAGTCAGATAAAATTTTGAGATTAAGCTTTGAGTTATTATCATCATGGCATTATCCTTCAATTATAGCCTTTAAGCTTGATACTGAGTTCTGGGTTTTTTCTACCCTATGATATTGGATGACTTTGACTTTCGTCACCCAGTAACTAGTTATTATCATGTAGTGTTTGCATAAACTCTTAATTGATTTAGTAGGAGTAGTTTTTCGTCAGAATCCAGATGGTACGTTCCTCGCTGGAGCACCGTGTCCTGACTGTCCTGGTTGTTATCCTTGTATCATATTTGTGAATGCAAGCTTGATTTGCATGCCTTACTCAGAACATAGGCATGCACACTGTATCTTGATTTCGCATCTTGTTTCCTAACCAAGGCACACGATCTTGTAAGTACCTGTTTATTCTGCTAAACGTACGAGGTCTTCTCCTCAGCCTTCAGAACTTTGACGATCGTGATATGAATCTAGACTTAATCTGTCTTCGCTGTGAATCCAATGAAGCGAAAAATTTCCTACAGGACAAGTCCTTGTTGAATTGAAACCGCTTTTGTACACCACATATACAGGGGCCTACTTGTGCAAATTGCAATGCAATTTTGTCTAGTGCACACTAGGAAATGTAGCTCTCTTGTTGTGAAAATTTTGTACCTACCATTCAGCTACAATTTTGCCACAGTTGAGCTTGGAAATTGACTATGTACCCAAAATATCTCATTGCTACCCATGTTTTGCCTACTCAACAATTCTATATAGCTATCCATTCACCATGACCTACCCAAAAATAAAATCCTTCCATCACTAAGCATCAATAAACTATTTGAACTAACCTGTGCCTAGTACCACTAGTTCACTAAACATTTCATATGATTTGCAGTAAACACTAAACATTCACTTAAAAATTAGTATCGTTCATAATTAGTATCACTAATTTTCATCCAAATGCTCTCTATCTCTCCCCCTGTCTCTCTCTCGACCTCCTCCCGAGCCCCCCATCTGTCCATCTCTGTCTCTCTCTCGATCTCCCATGGGGGCGGTGGCAGCGGCACTTGACGAGGAGGGAGGGAACAGCGACCTTGTACAACAGGCGGCGGCGGCGGTGCTTGAAGAGGAGGGAAGGGGGCGCTGTACGAGGGATGGAGGTGGCGGCGCTTGACGAGGAGGGAAGGGGGAAACGTCAGTCTACGAGGGACGGCGGTGGCGGCGCTGCACAAACAAGGGGATGCGCGCGGCGGCGGCGGCGGCTCTTGCGACCGGGGAGGAGAAGCGGTGCCGGAGTTTGAGGAGGAGAGGGGGATCTGGGCGGCGGTGCTCGGATTGGGTGAAGAGCGGAGGCGGCAGGCGGCGTTCCTCTCTCGGCTCACGTAACGGCGACGCAGGCAGAGCAAGAGACGAGGGGGGTGGCGATGAGGCGTACCTGGCAGTGCGGGCACCGAAGCTGGCGGCGGAGAGCTGTCCGTGCTCGCGCGGGCGCTTCTTCCGGACGAGCGGCCGTGGGCGAGGAAGATAGGTACTAGCGAGGCTCGTTGCTCGCTACGGGCTACCTCTGGCGAGCGAGTTCGACTGGATACCGAGCCCACTGGAGGGCGATTTTGGGCCTAGTTCTCTAAATTTTAGAGTGGACAGCGGAACGAACAGCCCACCAGACATGTTCTCGAGACTGTTTTGGTTAGTTTGTCGGTCGGTGTTAAGCCGTTATCCATCCGATTTTTACTAAATCAGATTGATTACATATCAGCTAGTCTAATTTTTACTAAAAAATTAGAATCTATTCATCTAGTTAGACGGTTTAAAGTTGAATCCAATTCACCACAAAATCATTTTAAAGATAATCAGAAATCAAAATCAATAGAATTAGATTTAAATATATGCCAAAATGGCCCTTACAAACCCTGCTCCTATCAAGCTCCTAGACGAGTTATTTGATTTCTAAAATGAATCTGGCCTGTTTGAACTTTAAACCGGGGTCGGCCTGGAGCTGGACCAAAGTTGAACTCATATAATATCGAGACGATGCCTGCTTCGTAGCTAAAGCCCGCTCGCTACACGGGCTCTTCAGATTTTGGGCTATCTGTTCTATGTTACGTCACGCCAACCCAACCATCATTTTCGTGGGCTTAGCCGCAGCTGTTGCTCTTCGGCCTGCAGCCATGAAACCATGCAGTATTCCAACTCATCCAGCTAAATTATTCTGGCTGCTGTTGCTTAAGAACAGGTATAGACATCGATTGTTTTTTTCGATCGAGACCTTGAATTCTAAAGCTATGGAGATATTAATAAAACATAGCATGGAGAAGTAATCAAACAAAAGACACGGAGAAAGTAACAGCTCGTGTCCATGAAGCAGACGAATCCCAATTCCCAAGTGGAATATTGGAAACTTTTGATGCCCCAGCACCACACGACTCCAAGTTAGCTTCAAGCGTGACGACGACCACAGCTCGGATTATTTAGCCCCATCTTTTCTGGCTCTCGTTTTGGCTCTCGAGTCTTGACAACAACAGCAGTAATAAGAGCAAAAGCTGCCTGCCGGTTGCTAGCTAGCCAACGCTGAACGCCACACTGGCCCACCGGATGGAAAGATGGTTGGATATTTGGCGTCTCAGCAGCATCGCTTTCATGCTGTGATGTCGCGTGCATGCATGCTTTCTCAGTTCTCACTAGCTGGCATTCTCGTTTGCTTGATTGATTTGCCAGTAATTGACGATGGAGTCTATAATACTTGGTGCTGATCAGAAAGCAACAGTTGAGATGATTCGAAATCAACTAGTCTGCTCAAGGACGGCGGCTGCATAAGATCAACTCTCTTTCAATTTTCTTCCTATCTTACCCCAACCAATCCCTTATTTGAACAACGATACAAGCATTTTTTTAGATTATTACTTGTTCCATGAATCAACTCTGTTTCGATTTTCTTCCTATCTTACCCCAGCCAATCCCTTTTAATAAGGTGCACTATACTCTTTTCTCCTCAACATTAATATCCGCTAAATAATTAAAAATAATTACCACAGCTCTTCCGGAGGGAAACGGATCCTCTGTTAAAACAGAGATGATCCTCTGCCCTGGCTGGTTAAGCAGAGACGAACAGAATCGAGGAATTAGAATTTACACGCATCAATGAATCTGACACAACCACGGTTCATAACTGTATCTACAGTAAAAAAAAAGGAGCACTGTTTCGAGTACTGATTTACTGCAGCAATCACATTTTACTATAGCGACAGGAACTCCCTGCAGTACGGCTGAGGAATTATGTCCCTTCTGGAGGCATTCATCACAGGTATTAGTATCACTTCGTTTCGCCATTTTTACCGCGCATTATTGAAGAAGTGGTCGAACTGTGATGAACCTGATTAATTACCATATGCAGGGACAGCCGTAGAATTTTGCCAGGTCTTGCACGTTCACCTGCCTTCTGCCGGGCTAGTTGTGCTTCGAGAAATGAAGGTCTTGCTCGTACGTCAGGCACGTGAAAGAAATGTCTTACTAGAAGACTTGGTGGTGTG
>KE373132.1:141028-168090 GCA_000418225.1 Zizania latifolia | reverse complement strand
AAAAAATTGATCTAGAGTTATGATAAACCGTGCCTTAGCAGCTAAACTTAGAGGTTTTTTCCTTGCAAGTCTACATTAGCTTTGGCAGCGAGTTACTTTGTCACCGCTCCGTTTTTATCTATGTTTTATGTTATCAACATTATATTGTAATCATGTGCTAATGAGACCAAAATGGGAAGCAGGCATGTGGTTAAATCGCCAGGACGAGAGCTCTCAACAAGTCAGTATTTGAACCTTTTTTTTTTTTTTTGATAAAAGGTATCACAGCCCTCCCCCCGCCCCAAGTTTAGAACCAACGATCACAAAAAAAAGACTCACTGGACCCATCACCAGGTAATACCATCTTTTAGACTAGACAGACAAGCATCACTGTGAAAGACATACGCAACTAGCAACCTTAAATCAACATACTAGTGTTCAGACCCCACAAGCATCTTCTTTCAATCACCTACCAGGCCAGCATCCATTTCATTCCTGCCCCCTTGCATGTTTCCTGTATTTGAAGGACTTCTCATCACCTGCAAATTTGCACGGAGCAATTCTAAGCACACTGTAGCTCTTCGAATTTGAACCTTATATTTAGCGTTGGTGTCCACTAAAAAACAGGTGTTGCCATCTAGGAACAGAAGGCAACAAGGCATTGTGTGTCTACGTGGTCGTCTGTGTATAGCGTATATTTTGAAAGCCTTTTTTCAGAGTGTAAATTAAACGAGACAATTCGAAATATTTTGCACATATGAACACAGCCTATGTAGTTATGTGAGATGGAGAGTAACCCTTCTCCTCGTGGTTTTGTGCACACAAGGGATGCTCTCGGGACCTACTAGACAACGTCTATGTGACCAGTGTATTATTAGATATATTTAAAATATAATATACATATATTATATTTGAGAACGAAGATTTCACCGGGGCACCATCTTTGCCATGCATGATCTACTACGCACGCTGTTGCTACTTGGTTCACCACACATAATGATTTCAATTGGTTGTCCATGGTTTTCTACTCCAATATTTTCCATGTAAAAATTGTGTCCGTGTTATTTTGCCATCATGTATATTCGTTATACTTTTCTTCTCGTGTCAGAAAACAAAGACATTTCCCACTCGCTTGTGGACAATTAGTTGGTGTTTCCGGCTCTCTGTTTCCACATTTTCACTAGCACCAAGGAATTTCCCTGTTGACGCAATATCCCACCTGATACCTCCAAAAACTTGCAGAAATCAAGAGGCCTACTAGCCCATGCATGACACAGTCAAGGGCCGCACCACAGATCCACATGTCATCTCACGCAGTATACCACCTGGAACCCATAGACCGCATCACATATTTAAGATTTTAAGAACCATTAATGCAGCCACCGCTTGATCAAACAACTAAACAACTGCCAAAATCAAACCCCCAGAAAAGAACACCAAGAAAGCAGAAAGGGGCCAGGGTGACATGGCAAATTGGCAAGCTAGCTAGCTAGCTGCAGGGCACCCCGATCGACCAGGCCAGCCAGCTCACACCACCAGCAGCAAGAGCAATCTATCCTCTATCTTTATCCAGCTAGCTAGCGCTTGGGCCATCCCATGGGCTGACTTGACCGTCCCACACACACACGCACCAACATTTGCCACCTCTCTCACGCTCATGTCTCTCATCCGGTGACGTCGCTCTATCTATCCATCCATCCAAAGTCCAGCAGGCCGTTTTTAAATCGTTCCGGCCAGCGGCCACCGAACAGAGAAAAGGAAAAGCGAAAAAAAACAAAATAAAAAACACCAGAAGAACAAAGGTAGCAAACCGTCTGCCTCCCTCGTCCCCCACGCGGACATGGTATAGCCGTATAGGGTACCCCTCTTGGCTCTTGCGATGCCCATACGCACAGAAACACATTATTCTAGTATCATCACAGGCCAAACCACCCACCCACCCACCGCTCCTATATATCCTCCCATCCGCTTCCGTCTTCCCCAGCCTATCCCACGCTTGCTCGCTTGCTTGCCGTCCATGGCTTTTCAGCAGAAGGAAGCATAGATAGATACTACTGCTACATACTTGAGTTGCATCCGTACAGCGAGGGAGGAGACCGTAGGAGTGTGTGTTAGTGTGTGAGTGAGTTCTACTGAAATGGACAGCTCGAGCTGCCTGGTGGATGATACCAACAGCGGCGGCGGGTCGACGGACAAGCTGAGGGCGTTGGCCGCTGCGGCAGCGGAGACGGCGCCGCTGGAGTGCATGGGGAGTGGTGCTAGCGCGGTGGTGGACGCGGCGGAACCTGGGGCGGAGGCGGACTCCGGGTCCGGGGGCCGTGCCGTGGGCGGCGGTGCGGGCGCGGGCGCGGGAGGGAAGCTGCCGTCGTCCAAGTTCAAGGGCGTGGTACCGCAGCCGAACGGGAGGTGGGGCGCGCAGATCTACGAGAGGCACCAGCGGGTGTGGCTCGGCACGTTCGCTGGGGAGAACGACGCCGCGCGCGCCTACGACGTCGCCGCGCAGCGGTTCCGCGGCCGCGACGCCGTCACCAACTTCCGCCCGCTCGCCGAGGCCGACCCTGACGCCGCCGCCGAGCTCCGGTTCCTCGCCTCGCGTTCCAAGGCCGAGGTCGTCGACATGCTCCGCAAGCACACCTACTTAGACGAGCTCTCGCAGAGCAAGCGCGCGTTCGCCGACGCCGCCCCATCGGCCGCGCCCACCGCCGCCTCCCTCCCGAACAGCAACCTCTCCTCGCCGCGCTCCCCCTCCACCGCCGCGGCGCGCGAGCACCTTTTCGACAAGACGGTCACCCCCAGCGACGTGGGCAAGCTGAACAGACTGGTCATACCGAAGCAGCACGCCGAGAAGCACTTCCCGCTCCCGCTCCAGTCCGCCGCCGGCGAGATCAAGGGCGTGCTCCTCAACTTCGAGGACGCCGGCGGCAAGGTGTGGCGGTTCCGGTACTCGTACTGGAACAGCAGCCAGAGCTACGTGCTCACCAAGGGCTGGAGCCGCTTCGTCAAGGAGAAGGGCCTCCACGCCGGAGACGTCGTCGGTTTCTACCGCTCCGCGGTCTGCGCCAGCGACGAAGGCAAGCTCTTCATCGACTGCAAGGTCGTACGGCCGAGCAGCGCCGCCTACGTAGCCCCGGCGGACCAGCAAGCGCCAACCGCGGCGAAGTCCGTCAGGCTCTTTGGCGTGGACCTGCTCACGGCGCCGGCGGCGGAGGACCAAACGACCGGGTGTAAGAGAGCTAGAGACTTGGCGACGACCCCGCCGGTCAAGAAGCAATGCATAGAGCTGACACTAGGGTAGAGTAGCAAACAATTCTCTAGCTAGTGTCTTTTCTTGGGCTCCCATGCATCATAATTCAGGTGGTAGCTAGCATAGTCCCTTGTTGATCCTATCTAATCTCACTCGGTTTCTTTATTGATTTGCCATGTTCTTGCTTCCTTTGCTGTAAATCTTTTAATTTCCACCAAGTGTATAACTAATAATGAAGCAAAGCCCTAGAGGCCAGACCAACTGACACAGAAGTAGAAGAAGAATCACGTTTTGAAATTGCACATCATATCATGCCAGCCTCCTGTCAATTAACCACTAGACCTCTCCGTCTCCGTCTCCGTCTCCATCTCCATCTGCATTTTTTCCTTAGCTTCTCTGATGCCAGTGTGCAGTCTGCGACGTGACGTGTTGTGTTTGGAGCATCCATCCGGTCACCGGTGATCTACCTGCTGCACCGTACCCCAGGTGCATGCATGTATCGGGCGGCCAATGTTCGGAAAGGAAAAGCTAGCTGTGCAGCTGTGCTGGCTGGCTGGATGGATGGAAGGTCGCGCCTGCCCGTAATGGCGGCACGCATGCACACTATGACAAACGCAGCAGCTGTATAGACGATGATATGCTAAAGTTATCAGCAACAGGCAGGCAGGCAGGCAGGCAGGGACTAGGGAGGAACGGAAGAGGTGGGAAAACGGTGGCCTTTTACAGGGATATGCTCGCCAATAGAGAAAGATAAAAGGGAGATCTGGAAACGAACAAAAGCGACGCGCTCGCAGATCGCTGCAATGCAAGTACTGCTATCCTGCTCTATTCCCACGGCATCTATAGCATTCTAAGCCAGCGCTGTTCGTTTTTGTTGGCGCTGCACATTGCAACAAAACGCAAGCTGGGGTGGGTGGTGGCCTGTCTGTCATCAATACAATTATACAAAATCGATTACCGGATCAAGTTTAGAAAACAATAAATCGAGAGATGTTTACCTAAAACGGACGACAGCACGATCAAATCCTTGACACCCATGGTTTGCAAAACCTGGTCTCGCTATCTTAGCTAGTGGCCGGCCTGAGGCTGGATAGACGATAACCAGCGGTGATTGTGCGGGCAACACATTGCCTGCCGCGCGTGTCGAGATCAGGTGATCAGATCAGTGGCCAGTAGTCCAGTACATCACGCATGCTCGACACTGTAACTAGCTCTAGCTAGCTACCCTCCAGCTCAGGCTGAGGTAGGAAAGGTACGTCGCGGCCATCTGAATCAAGCTGATGATGCCCGCACCATCATGTCACGAGCAGACTAACGAAAAAACCCAATGGAATCAACGTTGTTTCGACCAGGGGAAAACGGCATCCAATTAGCTACTGGTCGCATGATGCAGACGGCCGGTGGAATCTTGGAGAGTTGGGAGTAGGAAGCAGGCAATGATTTGCCACCTCCACTGTCGCTCTGATCGGTGGAGCACCAGCCTACGTCGACTCGGTCCGTGTGCAAATCTAGGAGGAGAGATGAGCTGACGACGTACGGACGCGTCGTTTGCGACCTGATCCACTGGTGATTCATGATGGGTCGTCAGGCCTAGTCACCAACAGGTACACTCCATTGGACGCCACGTACGGGGAGAGAGAGAGAGAGAGAGAGAGAGAGAGAGAGAGAGTTTGGAGGCATGCACGGCTCTTGAGGAGATCAGGTTCAGGGTGAGCTCTCCGGCTTGGACAAACAATAATCTGCACGCGGCGGCAACATGGGGAAAAGAGAGCCAATGGAGTCGCGAAAAGTCGCTAGCTTCGGCATGGCTACCTAATTCTGCTGGCGATAGCTTAGCTTGATAGTAAGTGACCCAATGGAAGCGCGAGCTAGCCTAGAACATGGACGGGCGAAGCAACCACCGAGTCACTGACACCCACTTGAGCGAACGGCAAGCCGCTAGCCCTTTGATTAATCAACTAGACTATTTGCAAATCATGAGAAAAACGATACTTGCTAGTCTGCTAGTACTACTGTATTGTTGTAGACAAAAACCTGTGGAATCTCTCTGAAGTCTGAGCTAGCTAGATATCAACCACAACTTCAGCCTGAGCATTTTTTAAGGGTGTATTGATCACGGTCAAGTCATCGCCAGTTTGGTCAGTATTTTTGCAAGCAAGTAGCAACCATGTGAGGCAACGCGCGTTACAGTTTTTTTTGTTCTCGACGAGTAGAAAGCAAGCAAACGTACAAATGTTGTTCTTAATCAAACCATCATATCGCCGCCTCCCCCCCCCATTTCTACCCTAGCACGGGACATATACACATAAAGCATTGCAAATGTCCACGTCCATGCATCACCTTACGGTAGTAGTTGGCACTGCAACTAATACGATATCTTGCCCCATGAAGTACCATCAGTTAGTTACGAGCGTGCTGGGCGTACGTACGTATCAGAGCAGCAAGGGTGCGAGCTGGATAGTATAAAAATGTCGATATGCATGGAGTACAACTAGAGCTTTTGTTGCATTCCAAGGCCGGAGAACCTGAACCGGCCAAAGCTGGCTTTTGGGATCAAAATATGCTGTTCTTTTTCGCTGTCAAAATTCAAAACAACCAGCGCTTTGCGTCGATCCCAAGCCCCCACCATACCTTCCTGGAAGTTTCCCCCTTGCATTCGACAAGCTAGCATGCATGCATGCATGAGAGAGAACGATAGGCAGGGAGAGGAGAGTAGGAGACTAGCTGGTTAGTCATCTGGTAGTACTTTGCCTTAGCCTCACAGATGCACAGCGCTGAGCTCTGGACAGAGAGAAATTGTAGAGAGAGAGAGGAAGAGAGAGACGGCAGTAAGACATAAGCACAGGAACAAAAACACCAGAGAGGTAGCCTGACTTTGGAGACCGATTGACAGAGTCACCTGCGTGCGCTGCGGCGTGTGGACTGTGGAAAGTGGAGACGCGCGCGAGCAAGCCTTCTGCCTTCTTTCCGGTGGCCTCCGGTGTCGCAACTTGCAAAGCCGCCGCAGCTAATACTATACTGTATACTGGTTTCACACTATCTATCTCTCTCCCTGCCGCCTGTCGCTGACGCCGCAGCTTAGCTAGATAGCTGCGTGCATGCTGCAGGCCAAGCAGGCCAGCAGGGTGGCCACATGCAGGTGCAGCAGGTCTTGCCATGCTGTTTCTGCCCATTTTAATTGAACCATCCCTCTCGCCGAATCATGGAAAGCATGCGCGCACCAGTGATCTCTTCTGCCGCGGCACTTGATTGTTCAGACGCCGGGAGTGCCAACAAATTAACTACGGCTACGTCTAAAACTCTAAATGCAGACGGGTGTTGCCACCGCGGCAAAGCTGCTAGGCTGTTTTGGCAAGTTTTACCTATGTTTTAATGGGGAGATTGCTGCCCAGACAGGCAGACACTGCAGGCCGGCTCAGATCTCGACGACGCGCATATGGTTTGGTCCTTTTCCTTGGTCTTCCAACGTGAGCCGTCGAGCTTTAGGAGATTCAGAAGTGGTCAGCTCGCAGCATAAATCGCCTAACGCCCGCCCAAGTGTTGCTCGCTTCGTCTCCTACGAAAGGGACGGTGTGGGTGACAGCAAAGCCCTCTCCCGTGGTGTATGACTTGATCACGTGAAGACAAAGTACTACAAGGACCCGGCTGCTAGGTTATTGCACGAACAGTTGAATCCTACACTACGTATTAATACTGCATTTCGTGCGTACGTGTACGTACGTATGTTAATTGCGAAGTTAAATACAGGTCCAAGTGGTGTATGTGTACCGTGTACCGTGGGCTACAATCTGGCCACATCTATTTTTTTCAAGTGGATGCACTCTAGACGTCCAGTAGCTAGCATGCAGATTCTTTCTCGGAATCACACAAAATGCATCAGCAGGCAGGACAAAGCTAATGTTAGTCAAAGTCCACAAAGTCCACGGTTTTCCTGAAATGATTGGGGAAATTTTAGTCATTTCCGGTACCCACTCCACATTTCATCTCTGTCTAGGCCCCTTTTGATTCGGCTTATTAGCTGATTACTGATCAGATTATATATCATAAGACACATGTAACTGGCTTTTTAGCTGCATATGTAACTCTCTGGTGACTTATACGTAATTACAGGGGCAAATGGAAAACATGTCATTATGCTAGGCCAAATTACAGATCCAAGGCCACCTAGTTGCTACCATGCATACACTGTCATCCCTAAAGTAGTAGTACCAGTATATATTAATATGATTTGTGAAATGGATCAATTGGCCTGTTCTTCAGCCTTGCCGAATCAAGAAGCAATGCAGAGAAGGTATAGTACTGTATATATTTAACTGCCAATGGATTAGTAACCAAAGTTTGCCCGGCTGCTGCTGCTTTGATTAGTTAATTAACCCGCTTACCCGCCCGCCGCTAGCTAGCTGTGTGGCTCTTGGGGATCACGTAATATAAGGTGTGACAAAGGAGCATGCCACATGTGCTCAGCCTCACTTTAATCGCAAATTGGAGGCGGGATAAGCACGCAATCCGTGGCCGCCGGCCGCCTGCGACGCCATTGGCAGCATCTGGACATTGGTCAAACTTCACAGGCGATAGTTCGATCTCGGTCCATCGAGATGCAAGCTATCATGCTATGCTTGCTGCTGCTGCCTAATTAATCAACGTGTGCAGGTAGCTAAGCTAGCGAACGCATCAAAAGCAACAAACTGCATAGTTAATTTCTCTTATCTCACTTTATGTATATGTAGTTGAACTCTCGATCACTTCAGTATACGTGCTGTTCGAAAGCTACCTCCTCTCTCTCTCTCTCTCTGCACGTACGAGCGCTTTCTTTGACTAAGTTAGAGAGAGAGAGAGGCGAGAGAGATGGAGGGAGATAGCAACAGATCAAAGCGGGTTTACTATATACTAGTAGCTATTTGTAGTTATTGTTTGATCTTAATTTAGTCGTCATCGAGTTGTAAGGCACTATATATACAACTTGCATTGTATCTAGCTAGCTTCCGTAGTGTTTGCATGTGGATTATAGTATATGATAGCTACCGGGAGGCATTCACGTATGACGGCACGACAAGTCGACAACATCGAAGTGTAAATAACCAGTCGTTTTCTCACTTCATTTGGAAGTTTCAGGATTCAGATATATACATATATTAATATCGCCGGATATATTTTAGTAACCAAATGCTCACATGCATCAAAAGCAGTCAGAATGGTATGATACTTTTCCCCTTTGGTATGAGAATACGGAAAGCTACCTACGTAGATATGCTCATCACATAGATATGTAGTATTTTTCTTCAGTTAAACAATTACTTAACTTTGGGTGCATCATACCGTTGACGGTTGAACTGCCTGCTGGCCCATTCATATCATCATGGATCGACCATTCATCTTCAGTTAATCAAACAATGTGCACGACGTCTTAATTTGACCATGGATTATCTAGCAGTTGTACAACGGCGCAAGCGCAGTACAAACATGGTGAGTTTTTTTTCCAATAGAGAAGGAACATAATGCAGTACACTTAAGGATTGTATGAACGATGAAGTGTCAATGGATTAGCCTTTTGTCGTCGTAGAGAAGACAAAATTGACAATCTACAAACCTTGAATCCTTGATGTCGGCTACTAGCTTATGTGTGCGGCTGCTGATGGAAAATGTGCACTGCACCAGTACCAATCAGCTCATCACCGACAAACGAATTATTTTTTTCTGAAATATTACCAGACTATCACTAGTAGATATTACCAGACTACTATCACTAGTACTGTCATAACAGTTTTTTTCTGAAATATTAGCATAACATGCAGTTTTCTACTCTGACGCTGCAGCTGTTTATTTATCCAATCCAATCAAACTATCAGTGTTTCACCTGTCTGGATGCTTAAGCCTATACCATGAAGCCACTTCAGAAGTTCAGAACCGCACATATATGCATAGACATCTGTGTCTCCGTTTGCAGCTAATGCATATATAATACCGACGAGTAATCCAACCAGTTGCTTAATTTGAGGACTTCACGCCACGGTTCGGTCAGCCGTTGTACAGATCTGCGCACACAACTTGTCTTAGAGTTAATTTAGACGCGCATTAGCGTGTGAGTCAATGCCGTCTGTCACCTTGTAGCCGTCAGATCGATTGGATAGTCTTCTCTGAAAGCCATCATGTACATGTTGCTGCCAATTTCGCCTTCTGTGGGCTCGGTGACTTGACAAAATTTGCATCACCACAGCTGCAAGACGAGATCAAAGTGTTCAAGCGACGCAGATTGTGACTAGACTACGGATTATCCCAGGTTTTCAGCCAAGAGACGACATGGCAAATCTGAGAATTGACATAGGCCTCAACGCCCCTAAATTATCTGCAATATATACACGAGACAGATATTTGGTTGTTGATATAGTAATTCAGGCCTATCTGCTGTAACTTGAATCAATGAAATTTTGATGGCGCGGGTGCCACAGAAAGTTATGTTGTGTGCATCGTGGTCACAGGCAATTCAGACATGCCGGAAAAAAAATCTCAATGTCAGAAAAGCCATAAGTCATCCACCATTTAATTTGATTGATTCGAAGGCCCACGGCTGGACCATCTATCTGCTGCGTCGTCTTCATGGCTCCAGCTAATAAAGAACAGCAACGCTTCGCTGAGAAGTTTGAGCAAATTTGACCTAGCGTTTTGAAGAGTCAAGACAATGGGATGTCTACGAGAAATTTGCATTTATGCCATAACCAACCACCTTTCGTTGCCTAACGTAGTTGATTCTTTGGAGAAGAAAAAAGGATCAGGTTTCAGTAGTTGTTCCGTCAAAGTGATGGCAACACAACAACATAGTGATCCACATCTTGTTTGAAAGATACCATCAGTCGTATCGCAACAAAGTTCCGCTCTCACAGTCATCTAACAGCTGATTTCTGGCTGATCTCCACTGAACTCTCTGATCATCTCTTGGTCTAGACTAATTGAGAGCCACCCGTTGTTCTGTCAGGTTCAGCTCGCAGGTTTTTGTCTGTTCCAAGTTAACGAGCGGCAGGTCAGGCCCAATTTGGCCATGTTGCCTGGATGCCTGAAACCTCTGAATATATCAATTGATTCAAGCCTTACCAACTTATTCAAAGTATACAGCCTGCCCGAGGAGTCGGACAGAGCAACGTGGTTTTTTTTTCTTGGAACAAGGTGGGCAGCAACTTCAGAGCAACGTGACGCCGTGATATATTTAGTTATTTACATGGAAGAAATGCGGTGTCGGCGACCTCGCAAATTCACGGAAAATGTTCATGAACCAGCACCTGAACCACATGGCAGACGAATCACAGTACGGCAGAGCATCATGCTGAAGGCTAAGGTCACCACGATTCTGCTACAACTTTTGGCGGACACCAATGATAAAAAGACACGAATGAATGAAGCATCATTTCAGGGTTCAGCCGTTCAGGTCATGTAGATCTCACACGACGCACCTGCATCGTAGCACATGGATGCTCCAAAACAAAGGGCGTGCCATGTGATGACTTATCCTCGCCAGATAAATACACGATGTTTGTTGTGCAACGATATGTATTACAGATATATAATTGTTGGTATATTTTTTTAAAAAAATCGGTGCTTTTTGGGATATATTTATAGCCCTATATATCTTTGGTACTATAATTTTATATTATTATTGGACAATTATAGAGATATATAGATCATTTTATAACATCTTAAGCATTTAGGCCATCATTTCATGGGTCTACACAGGAATTTGCCGGACACAGGAGCTTGGCTTTGCTCGCTCGGCGGGCAGATGAGCGGCGGCGCCTCACGGCCCCTAGCAAACTCCTTGCCAGTTGCCACGCCCACCATGCCGCCGGCGGCGGCGGCGGCGGCGGGAGCTCCATCTATGTGGACAGGCCAACACGGCGGAATGGGACGCACACGCCGTGCGCTATCCCGTTCGGCCTAGAAGGAAACTTCTCTGACCTCTCCGTTTCATATCACAGTCCCGTTCCAGCCCATGGGCTGCAGCACGTTGCTCGGGATCCCGTTCCGGCCCAGCTATGTGCCCCCGCCGTCTTCATTGCTCCACGCGATGCGCCGCCGCCGTGGTGTGGCTGCCGAGTTCCGAGTAATCTTGAAAGAAAGAAAATACTATAGAAGATGTCTCCAAACTAAAAGGGTTGACAGTAAATACATCATTTGTAAGCAAAACTAAGGACATGTACAACCTATAGACAGTTGTCGTCTGTAAGTTCCTGGAATTTACAACATAGACAGCTAAATAGACAACAAGTACAAATCACAGACAGAGACTATCTATTTAGTTGTCTATAAGTTATTTAATGTTTACATATAGTCATGATCAGTCATGAATATTATTCCTATATACTATTGTGTTGCTAGTAGATACAAAATAGATCATTCAGTATAAATGATATATTATATATATAATGTAATATAATATTTTTTCATAAATATAATATTTTTTCATACAATGTACCGAAATCACCAAATTTAGCTAATTGACTGAAAACAATCAAATTGATAATTTCATATTTCTTACTCACTTGTGCAAGTGCACAGCAGTTGTCACAACAATCCTTAGCAAATCATTAAAATTAAATGCACAGCCGCGTGAACTATGCGTGGGAGCACGAATTCTTGCCGTCGCTTCACCAAGAGACAACTTGCTTCTCTTCCTTCATTTACTGCTGCGAAATGGGGTTTTTTGCAAAATGTCCAGCGAAGAGACGGCTCGCAGCACGGCGTTGTACATGCCCTAAATATCATTGATATGCAATTCATGTAGTTTACGGGCAGAGTGGAATATAATGGAATCAAGAGTAAATATAACCATAACATGAAAACAAACAAGAGTATGGAACACATGAATTGGTAATAAATGTGGCACCAGTGTAGGAGTCAGGAGAGAAGTGCATGTTCCCTGAAACAACATAACCAATCGTTTATCTGCAAAGATATTCCTTGAATTGATCAAAAAAATCTTAACGATCAGAATTCAGAAAGCCTAAAATGCATTATCTATAGTTTCTGCTACTCTTCACCGCTAAGAATGCTAAGTAGTACCAGATCCTTCAAGAACGAACACATCCAAAATCAAACCTATGTGATCAAACATTGAATGGCCCCTGTGGCTCGAGCTGCCTACACATCTCGACGAAAACATTGTAGAGGACGCGGTTCTTGGCCCCAGTGCGGTGCTGTTTGGTGTGCTTGCAGAAGTACTTGAGGTCCTCCAGCGTGCAGCAGCCTAGCATCTGGCCCAGGAAGAGGAACATCCAATTGATCTCACGCTTGTCGCTGGGGATGACCGGCGACATGCCACCCTCCCTACCGCACGCGACGCAATCGGGCAGCCGAGGGCACATCCACGCCTCTGGCGCGCGGTCATGCATGGCGAGCCGGTTTGCCGCGACGTAGTTTCTCACCTCGTGGAACTTCGCCTCCAGATCGTACGCGATGACCTCCTCGCCGAAGCAGCGCTTGCAGCGGACCACGCTCTCGACGGACGTGATGCCCTTGAGCAGCATGTTCTCCAAGGTATCGTGCTGCGCCGGCCGCTCCAGCGCCGACGCGAACAACGGCGGCGCCGGGCTGTTGTGGCGGTGACGAGGCGAGCGCTCCTGAGTAGATGGCGGGGGAGGAGGAGGAGGAGGGGGACGGTGCGGTCCCGGCGGCGGCAAGGAAGGAGGTGTAGGGGGCCTAGGGGCGGAGGCGTAGATGGATCCGAGGGTTAGCGCGAGAGGGTCGCCGCCGCCGCCGCCGCCGCCATCGCGTCTGCCCCCGACCATCTTACAACGCTAGCTTGTCTGTCTGCGCTCTGTCTGTTTCGTTTTCTTCTTTAACCACGCGAGGGCTAGGGTTTTTATAAAGGGATGAGGTTAATCTGTTAGCCAGCAGATCCACGTCCCGCCCCGCGTCCGATCCACGCGCAGCGGCCATGGCAGTGGTGGTCTGGTGGAGCAGCAGAAGCCTCCAATTTGCTTATATGTTTATATGTTCTCCTTCAATTTGCTTACGTTCCATACTGTTGCTTATCTATTTAGTTCGTGTTAGTTGTTTTTTTCCTTCTTCGAAGGATGTACGGGTGACTCGACGCCAAACGAATAATCTCGTGTCTCTTGGAGAAAAAAATACTCCATTCGTCCTGTAGAGAAAAAATATTCCTTCGTCCTATAATATAATATAGTAACTAGGATCGTATATAACATTTCATAATACAACGAATTTAAACAGTATAATACTGTACAGATTCGTTATACTATAAAATATTTTATTCAGTCTAGATTACTATATTATAGGACGGAGAGAATATTTATATGTATGGACGCGGTCGGAGCCGCTAACAATCTCTTTTACATGCATGATTGTCTTGTAATTACACGCAGGCTCGATCAATTAGCTCCCGACAGGGCAGATGATTAGTAAAGGACACCCACACAGCCTCAAAAAAGCAGGACACATATTCCATATATTTAATTATATAATAGAATAAAAGTCAACCAAAGTCTAAATAGCAATATGTAAACTTAGTAAATATTTAAAAGTGAATTAATTATTATGATAAGATTTATAGATTTGTTCTTCATTTTGTTTTGATACATGTTCAGCGAGTTATATTATTATTTGATATATCTTTAGGTATCATAATAAATAACATATATTCGAGTTTTCTAGTTAAATAAAAATATTTTAATTATATAAATTTTTTGATTATAAGATATAGTTTGTATCCTGTATCAGTGCCTCAAAATAAGAGACAGTGTCCTGCTCGCCGGCCCATAACCTCGATCGATCGCATGTGCGCTGTACTGTTTTTGCTGCTTGCTTAAATAGGCTCTTAATCCTATCCAAATGCTTAAGAAATGCATACGCATCTTTAGATGAGTCTATCCTATTGGAAGGTGAGGCTCTAATTAGATGTTTTGAGATGCTCTCCTTCTAAGCACCTGATGCGTGTTGCACGTGCCCTTAGTACTCTAATGTACATATGGTAGTTTGAGGCATGCCAATTTTTACGGACGTGGCTGCGAGGCAGCGACTTGAGTAACCCGTATTATTCGTGCTGTACCAACGGTAGTTTGATGTGTGCCCAAACAACATATCCTGTGGGATGTGGTTAATATATCCTATGAGTGTTTGTTTCATGCACTATCTTTAACATATATCATCTAAGACTGTTTGAGAAGCTTATAAATATTTACTTCTAACATCTTTAACATATATCACCTAAGACTGTTTGAGAAGCTTATAAATATTTATTTCTAACATCTTTTGCTTCTCTAAACAGTTTAAAGTTTTCTCTTAAATTATAATGTTATAAAACTTAGTAGATACAAAATCTAAAAAAGTTAGCAACTATCTGTTAGAATATTAAACTCCCTAAAAATTAACAACTTTTTTCTGGTCCACATTTTTTAATTTCTTTAATTCAAATCTTTCCCCATCCCGCATTCGTTTTTCCAATTTATTTTAGTTTTTGGAAGTACTAAACGGGGAAGCGCGGGCCGTGACCGCGACCAGATATCCTGCAGCCGTCTCATCGCGGTAAGTTTGCATTGGGCTAGCCCACACAATAAATCTAAATTGTCCATTAGGCCCATAAGAGCTGCCAGAACAATGGAAGTATGGAACGTTCGGTCTCCATCGCCCATCAGAGTAAAAACTAAAAAAAAATCCTTGCTTTGTGCTAGGGGAGGATTGTTGCCCAGCAGAGTAAAATCGCTCGGTTCTCACCGATAGTAACCACTCGTTAATGGCAGATCAGGAGTAGAGAAAATGAATGCAAACGCCACGAGAAAAACACCAAAGGACGGGGATGCTGGCTAGCGTTTGTTCCAAAATATGAGGGTGGTCTCGTCTGCATGTACCAACGGAGGCTGAGCGGTCCAACGAAGATTCTATCTATTATTTTCGGATCAGGCTCTAAGGGAGTGTCGACGAAACCTAGTATGATCGTTCTCTTGTTAAGCTGGTTATACTAAGGGTTTTGGCATACGTTCTTTTGAGGTATCGTGGTGGTACTTCGACACACTTTGGCGTGCTGAGCTTATGTCTTGTGGATAAAACTGTACATCTCTGATCAAAGTATAATCTATTTAAATAGTCGTGCCCTTGGTTATGGGCATACCAAGTGGTATTCATCGCAGTTAGCTTTATTTTACTAAACTCTGTTTTAAATGAAACTTTGGGTTGTGGCCTTGTGTCAGACGACTACGGCTTTAGTGGATCATTGGTACACTGGTGTAGGATCAATGTATGCTAAGAAATAAGTTGATTCGGACAAGAGGGCGAGTGAGTGCTGGTGCACTACTCAAGGCTTTTTGTTATATAAGAACATGTTTATTTATGTTATTTATTCATTTTAACTGTTATTCTTGTTTTAAAGTTAAAATTGGCTTTACGCAAATGAATAATGCTATTCCTTTGTCAACTTTATGCATTATGTGCATTTTTATATGGCTTATTGAGTATGTTGTACTCAACCTTGTTGTAACCATCACAGAAGAAGAGTTCATTGAAGATGAAGAGCAGGATTGAGCGTTTCTTCGTCAAGTAGCGTGGTTGAGGCCTAGGGCACGTTTTTATCATGTTTTTATTCTCATGATGGAATAAATGTAGACATGAGTTGCAATCTGTTTGCCGTAAGACACGTTAGTCGTATTGTGAATAATTTGTAAGTTATTTTTCTCTAGGGATCGCAATAAATCTGTAATTGGTAAATTCCGAGTATTACAAGGAGTCAGTTACCCGTTAATAACTAAAGAAACCTAGTATAGTGGCTTGAGTTTGAACAAAGATACCAGATGCTTATCACTTCTTACTATTGTTTTAATCAAATTAATTATCACTCTACCGAAACGAAGAAATGCTTTCTTAGAATTCCAGTGATTTGTTTTACACTGCTTACATCTTTATTTTGATCTAATTTTTCGCTTGGCAGGAATCATGGCAGAGAAACTTAATATGCGTTGTGATCCAGGCACTGTTGAGAAAACAACTACACATCTATCATCTGCTACAAAGAAGATGGCCAGACCTTAGATTGAAGAATATGTTTAATACAATGCCACAAAGTCTTCTAAGCCGGACATTTGTTGCATAGCCCATGGGAAAAACAGAAGTGAAGGACGGCCAAATTCTACTGAACATAGGGGATGTGCCATTAGTGCTTTAGAAGATATTTATCTGATTCTTAGCATTGGTTGGCAAGTTGTGGAGAAAAGAAAACTGTTCCCTCCAAAGTGTATTAAGAAATTGCTTCAACATGCGGAAGAGGATGTGCTGGCTGGAAAATTTGATGGACAAAATTTTCTTAATAGTGGTGCTGGATAGGCTACTTGTGCCATTATCTAGCCTTCATGCATCTGCAATGGTGATAGACGCAATACAAAATCTTGATAAGTTGAAGTCTGTTAACTAGTGTATCGTAGTCTTTAACTATTTGAAGACATGTATTTTGGAGTGGAAGAAACATCAAAATTAGGATACTCAATTAACGGGCTATGTATATCTGCTTATAGTAAGTACCTTACTAATTTTTCTTATTTTGACTAGAAAACCATATGTTTAATTGTAGAATCATGCTTAACAGGTTTTTTTTCTTAGATAATATTAAGAGGGTAGGGTTAGAAATTGCCTTGCATAGCATCTATCGTTCAAGAAGATGATATGTGCTCCTAATCAGGTGTACGACAGCCTTCAAGTAAGAGCATCTCCAGCAGCTTTCTTAAATTTGATTCCCTATATCCTTTATATAGGGAGTAATCATAAAAGATTCTATTCCTATATAGCTTATGTCTCCAACAGCTTCTCTAAAATCCATTCCCTATATTTTTTAATTCTATTTTTTGTTGGCATCCAAAGATAAAAATTCCAACGACTGTCTAATTAGACTACACATATCAACTTCATTCATACCAAAATAGTTATTCATATTTTCCATTATTCACAAGCTATAAATTCATAACAAATTAGAAAAACTATTTTAGTAACAGCACAAGCGTCTCAGATCAGGTTACTATCATGAATTCATGAGAATATCACAGACATATACGTAAGCATGCTCAAAGTCACAGTGAGGAAAACACATCTAATCAGCTTATGGCATCAACCACATCTGTCAAGTAACATCAAACAAATATACAATGTAAGTGCACAACCACCAACGATCCATAATATTGCACCAGTGATGATCATCTAACTGAAGGTTAATCAAAATAAAAGATTAGAAAGAAAATTCCCTAAGCGTGAACTCCGTAGCAATCGCAAATCCATGAGTAGTAGCAATAGTCTGCATTGCCTAGCCCTATTCTACTGTGCGGCATCGCAATAGATTAGAAGACCAAAATTAGGGAGGTCGGTCAGTGGTGCTCACCTCTGTTGAGCCAGAGCACAAACGGCTTGGACGTCGGGTCCTCTGCGACCTCGAAGAACCAGTAGAAGAGCGCCTGGAGAGGGACGGAGGGTGGAGGGCGGCGGGCGGCGGCACTAGAGGGCGTGGGTGCTGGAGGATGGCAGGTGGCGACGCTAGAGCTAGGGCACGGGTGCAGAGGGCGATTAGAGGCGGCACTAGCGGGTGGGGGCGCTGGAGGGCGGAGAGAGGCGGTGCTGGAGGGCGGGGACGCTGGAGGGCACGTGCACGGGGGCTTTCGCGAGAACGGTGAGCGGGATAGGAAAGCTGTGTCATTCCGTATATTTGGGGAATGAGGGGAGAGGAATATGAGATGAGACAAGGAAGCTACTGGAGGGTTGTTTTCTGCTAGATTTCCTATTTTTAGCTACAGGGGATGGGATATGGCATCTGCTAAAGATACTCTAAGTACAAAACAACTATAACATATGAACACTATAACATAACATGACTGTATCATACTCCTGTCCCTTTTCAGTTTAAACACTAGGAAGATACATGCTATGGCAAAAGGGATAACGTGCAAGAGAATGTTGATGAGTAGGGATAACGTGCAAGAGAATGTTGATGAGCTGCACGAACTCAACATAAGTACAAGTGATTACATAATTTTTTATGTGGTTATCCTATTACTCTCACTCTCACACTTCTACTCCCACAAGTCACCATGCCCTTAGATCAAAATACAAGGGAGAGGGTGTCTCTATTTATTAGATTATAATACTATTGGATGATTAACACATGATAATACGTGAGCCCTATAACATCTAGATTTTTTCGAGTTGTCATGATTTTTCAGTTTTTGGAAGTGCGGGCCGTGACCGCGACTAGATATCCTGCAGCCAGCTCCTCGCCGTATCTTTGCCTTGGGCTAGCCCACACAATAAATCTGAACTGTCCATTCGGCCCATAAGAACTGCCAGGACCAAGGAGTAAACAACGGGTCAACCGGCCCCAAAAGTTACTCTGGTTGGGCGAGAAAGCATAGTATGAAAGCTAGCTAGTTCATGCACAGGACCATGCGCAAAAAAAGAGGCAAAAACTGTTCATTGTTCAGTAAGATAGAGAAAGCATTTTCATATGCCTGCCCTGCCTAGTTTTTCGGCGTTGCTTTGCTTCCAACCTGTAAAGCTTCGCTACCGTTCTGTAAAATTTGAAGTTTGCAGTCTGGAATTGTTAGGAATATATGACTTGGAGACTAATTCAGTCACCTAACTAAGAGACGTGTTGCACCAGCGGCACGTAATAAGAAACAACATATAAAGTTAATAGTTTTATAGGAAATAGACATAATACCTTAACTTGTCACGAGTTATAATCATGTCTCCCTATATAAAGGAAGGTCAAGAAGCAACATAGAAGAACATCCAACTAGATCAAAGAGCACAGGATTAGACAACACATCAACTCATTAAGCTATGATCATCTTTGAGTATAAGCAATACACATTCAACAGGAAGTAGGGTATTACTCTCTTTGAAAGGGTCTAAATATATATAAATCTTAAATCTTCCCCGTGTTATATATGGGAACGAACGATAGAAACTTGTATACCTTTTGTCTTTGACAAGCCATCGAAAACATGATGATAAATACATGAAACATCAGCCTCAACAAAGAAGGGTGAAAGCTCAACCTGTTCATTTTACAGAACAGGCAAAAGATGAAAAGGAGGATATGCCGCTGATGCTGCTCTGTGTTATCATCCATTTGGACAAGACTCCTTTTTCTTCCTCCATGGACAAACAGTCTGAGACCTTTGTTTAGGCAGGCTAAACACCACAGCAACAAAGACACAGAGACATTATGCAACATGCATCCTCAACGAGTATAATTCTTAAGAAAATTATGGCCATCCGAATTAGTTCATTTCATTCAAAAATATCGCAAAATTATTCATCTATTCCAAAGTTGGCTAAGGTTCAGGCTCATTGTAATGTTTAATGCAAATGGCTACAAGGGAGAAAAATGCGAACAGTTTTTTAAAATTTTGAGTATGACAATCTTTTGAATTGTTTAGATTATGTGGATAAAAGCCATATGTATATACATATATAAAAAATCAATTTTGTAATAATTATGATTTTAGTTTTCTATGTTAATATAGGGTACGTACATGCTCAAATCTAATAGCCGACAGCAGCCAAATTTAGTTAAACAATAGCTCTACCTAACAAAAGGGTAAGTATGACTAAACAGTCAACTAACAGTCGACTACTAAAGCCAAGAGAAACCAAAATTCTTAATACTGCTGAACACCAATATAAATAAAAAATGGTGAGCTAGACTCTACAATACAAATGAAATTATTTTCCAAGTTACAAAACCATGGAAGAAACTGAACTTGAGATGTAAAACCCTGGAAGATTCATAGTAAAAATTCAAGGAGCATGCAGCATGAAAAATAAGAATTTCCCCTTAGCTTTGATGTAGTTACGAATACTATAGGGCAATCTTGAAAGAAAGAAAATACTATAGAAGATGTCTCCACCAGGAACAATATAGAAGATGCATGAACTTCAAAATTCTAACTAAAAGCGTTGCCAGTATATATATCAGTTGTAAGCAAAACTAAATATCAATTGAATGGCCCCTGTGGCTCGAGCTGCCTACACATCTCGAGGAAAGCATAGTAGAGGACGCGGTTCTTGGCGCCGGTGCGGTGCTGTTTGGTGTGCTTGCAGAAGTACTTGAGGTCCTCCAGTGTGCAGCAGCCTAGCATCTGGCCCAGGAAGAGGAACATCCAATTGATCTCACGCTTGTCGCTGGGGATGACCGGCGACATGCAACCCTCCCAACCGCACGCGACGCAATCGGGCAGCCGAGGGCACATCCACGCCTCCGGCGCGCGGTCATTCATGGTGAGCCGGTTTGCCGCGACGTAGTTTCTCACCTCGTGGAACTTCGCCTCCAGATCGTACGCGATGACCTCCTCGCCGAAGCAGCGCTTGCAGCGGACCACGCCCTCGACGGACGTGATGCCCTTGAGCAGCAGGTGCTCCAAGGTATCGTGCTGCGCCGGCGCAAACAACGGCGCCGCCGGGCTGTTGAGGCGGTGACGAGGCGAGCGCTCCTGAGAAGAGTGCGGTCCCGGTGGCGGCGGCGGTGAGGAAGGAGGCGTAGGGACGGAAGCGTAGATGGATCCGAGGGTTAGCGCGAGAGGGTCATCGACGTCGTCGCCGCCGCCGCCGCCGCCATCGCATCTCCCCCACCCGACCATTCTTACACGTAGCTTTTCTTCCATGCGGAAACGGGCGGCGTCGCCGGCGTGGCACTGTGGCAGGCCGCGGCACGCGGTCGGCAGCCGGCAGAGGGGGGCGGATACGGGTGGCGGCGGAAGGGGGCGGCTGCTGGGAGGCGTGTTGGGGGAGTGTGGGTCGGAGAGATGAGAGGGTAGGGTTAGAAACATCTATCTCCTGCCGCAAATTTCTCCAACTTTGTTATGGAAAGGCTGGTCCTTCAACGATGTCCAGGTCCGCCTCCCTTTTCCTCCGCTCGCCTCTCTTTCTCTCTCTAAACTCCTCCTGTCGATGAGTGATGCTGCTCTCGCCGCCGCAGGTGAACACACGTCCACGCCTCCCTCGCCGACTACCTCACGATCGCTCCGACGGAGCACGCAACCTATCTGCCGCTAATCGACGAATCGCGCGCTTCCGCAAGGCGCAGTTGCCCCATTGTAGAGAGCGCGATCGTTTTTGTCTTCCTTAGATTAAATTTCTGAGCTGCAATCGGTGCCTGTGTGCGTGACCCTTGTCATTACGACGATGACGACGAGGAGATCAGTGACGAGACGGTGGACGTACGGCCAAGAAGAGAAAATTGATCGTTTGCAATTTGGGTAAAAGTGTTTTGTTCTTTTGCCATCAAAATTCTTTGACTACTATTAAATTTAATAAAACATGATTATTTGTTGTTTCACCTATTTTGATTTATTTTAAGGATTTTGATCACTGAAAAGACTATCATCTCCTCACGCTATTTCTTTCCAAAGAGCTGCCAATTTTTTCCGTTAGCATTTTTCTTCCTGCATTCGATCCCGGCTACGCGCCTACGCAGCCTCCCTCCGCCGCCCGGCGATGATGAAATTGCATGATTGTCTTTTTCAAGTGGCAATAAATCATTAATATGAATTAAAACAGATAAAATAACAAATAATCAAAGTTTAGAGTTTTAGATGATATTTAATTGAAGTCAAACTGTTATGTGGTAAAAAAAATCAAAACTCAGACTCTCGAGTTAACAACTATTTTTTAGACTCTTAAACTCCCTAAATAAATCATACTATTAATTTCACACTAGTTCTTTCTTCTTTCCATTTTTTTGTTGACTTTTTTCTGGTCCATATTTTTTAGTTTCTTTAATTCAGATATTCCCCCATCCTGTATTATTTTTCCATTTTATTTTAGTTTTTGGAAGTGCTAAACGGGGGGAAGTGCGGGCCGTGACCGCGACTAGATATCCTGCAGCCGGCTCGTCGCCGTAGTTTTGTATTGGGCTAGCCCACACAATAAATCTGAATTGTCCATTCGGCCCATAAGAACTGCCAGAACTATGGAGGCAACAACGGGTCAACCTACTAGCCAACCCAAAAATTACAATGGTTTTGTACCCTTACAGCAGTCTCAATCCTATAGCATCATATACATTTATTAGACTGCTACGAAAAAATCTGATATATCAAGAAAATTAAAAAAGACAGAGTAGAAAATAAAGGAATCATATCTAAAATAAGATAGCACGTCGTTACGATACCCAAGACAGATGGAACGTGTTTGAATGGGAGGTGGATAGAGAAATATATAGAAAATTTATTGTAGATTCACGTTAAAAAATCACGGTTGAGAATATAATTTTCACATATATAATCTTTCTAACATAATAAGATATATATCGTCTAATAAAACATCTAAAAAACATAGGTTTGAGACTGCCCTTCTAGAGTTCTGGTAACCACATCGGTAACCGTAGCAATCAGCAGTCCAAAGTCCAACCACAGCCGCTGTCCGGTTCAGGGAACACGGCCTGCCGCACGGGTTCGGTTGGGCGAGAAAGTATAGTTTTTTTTCTAGTGGAGCACTTCTGTGCGTAATACCGCCTCGAGCTCGTTTCCCATGAAGTATGGAACGTTCGGTCTCCGTCGGGGTAAAAAAAAAAAAAAAAAAAAAATCCTTGCTTTGTGCTTGTGGAGGACTGCTGCTCAGCAGAGTAAAATCTCTCGGTTCTCACAGGAGTAGAGAAAACGAATGCAAATGCAGAAAAACAAACCCGTGTGAGTCCATCGAACATGTGAAGGCTTTTGGATGCTCTCAAAATGTCTAGAGCAGAATTATGCTTCATCATTTCGGCAGAGTGGACGATGTATCATGCATCAGCTCGTTTTCATGGCACAGACCCCTCCTCTGCCGTCTTTAGTCGTTTTTTCACCCTTCATATCTTTTTTCAAGATGATGCATGCTTGCCTTGTCTTTCCTAGCTAGCTAGCTCATGCACAGGACCATGCTGCAAAAAAAGAGAGGCAAAAGCTGTTCATTGTTCAGTAAGATAGAGAAAGCATTTTCATATGACTGCCTGCCTAGTTTTTCGGCGTTGCTTCGCTTCCAACCTGTAAAGCTTCGTTACCGTTCTGTAAAATTTGAAGTTTGAAGTCTGGAATTGTTGCAGCGAAACACCAAACCGAAAATCTGAAAATGCAGATAGCATCACGTCACTGCCAGTACGCAATACGTAGGTCGTCCCTGTATTAGAGTATACATCGTGGTCGCTTCCTTCCAATCGCTTTGCAGGATGTGATTCCCAACGGAGATATGGGCTAGTTTAGTTCAAGATTTTGACATGTAGCTGGTAAATATACAGAGAAGCTGAGATTTTTGAGCTTAGTTTATTTCTAGATTTTATAACTATTTTATAATATAAAAAATATTAATAGTTTAAGAAACTAAAGATCGAGCATCTCTAATAAAGTTGCTATTTTTTGTTCCCTAAAATCTCATATAGGAACCATCCTAAACTCTGTTAATTCTTAAAAATTAATCAGTCTATGATAATATCTCTATAATCTCAACTTCTATATTTTAGAGAAGATTAGAAAGGAAGTTTCTACTTTTGAGAGAAAGAAGAGTTGATTTAGAAGAGCACTTATGATGGAAAATCATTTAGGAATACTGTTGCAATGTGATTTTTTTTTAAATATTTAAATTTTATTTTAGGAAGTTAGATATGATCATTATTAGAGATGCTCTTATTAGTACCTACATTTGCTACAAACTCCTCAAAAGGCTTATAAATACGCATGGCTGATTGACTGCAGCTAATGATCGAGTCCATTCTAATGAACACGCCGTTCTCGCAACGTCCAACGTCTCGTGCCTTTCGGTTGGTCGCCCATCGAAAGAGAGATAGATGCGACATGGAAAGCTCAACACTAGCTACCAATCTATCTGTCTGGTACTAATAATCTTCCTCCTTATGCAGGAGCTCTAGCTTTGGATGAACCTGATGTCTCACTGCGTTTGAGCTTTAGCTTTACTTTTTTTTTTTGTGTGTAAATCCATTCAGACAATGGGCTGCGTATCCTCAAATCTCTAGCTAGTTTGTAGTCGTAGGCAGTTCGTATCCATCCTTGGAATCATCTATATGATGCACGACCACTAAACCATCACTAGTGTTTTGGATTTTGGATGCACCAGCTGGCCTACTGATGTTGTGACTTGTGAATGCTGGAGTTGCCTGCCCATAAATGGCGGTATTTGCATGGATGCGTCCTCCTTGTTGTGCAATTGTGTTGTACTCTCTTCCTTGCGTAATCGATAGTCTGAAACACCTTCCCGTGTTATATATCGAAACGAATGACAGTAACGTGTATACCTTTTGTCTTTGACAAGCCATCGAAAAGCATGGTCATAAATACCTAAAACATCAGCCTCAACAAAGAAGGGTGAAAGCTCAATCTGTCCATTTTACAGAACAGGCAAAAGATGAAAAGAAGGATATGCTGCCGAAGTGCTGATGCTGCTCTGTGTTATCGTCTTGCTGCTGGACTGCTGGTCATCATCCATTTGGACAAGGCTCCTTTTTCTTCCTCCATGGACAAACAGTCTGAGACCTTTGTTTAGGCAGACTAAACAGTAAACACCACAGCAAAGGAGTTATTATTGGTAGGAGCTGAGTCAATCACGCCACGCATGTGAAGACAATGAAGTGGAGAAGAATAAAGAGAGGGCAGCTGATGCTGAACCTGAACTGCAGGAATGATACTTTACCTCCGTTTCCTGCGTCGCTTTGCTTGCGCTCGCCAGTCGCCACCACCGCAGGCACCAGGCAGAAGAGAGAGGTCCACAGGCTACTGCTGCTGCTAGCTAGGCTAATCTCTCGTCTGCTCTTCGTTTGCCTGGCAAAAGCGGCTGCGAACTGTATTCGCTCGGCTATATGCGCGCCGACTAGATCAAAAGCAAAGAATTTTTTTTCTCCCCTGGAGAAGAGCGCTGCGTTGGACTCGAGCTCCCGTCTCAGTGGACTTGTGATTTGAGTGAAGCTGGTGCACAGCTGAAAAGTGTAACGTGACGCCTGCTGACTGTTCACGCTTTTTTTTCTGCTTTTACGAGGACTATTTTAATTTTTTCTAGAAAAAAAATAAATTTAAATTTCTAATTTTGAATATTATATTAGAGTTTTTTTAACTAGTTTTGTCTTTAGAATTATTACGAATTCAAATAATTTTTGACCTTAAAACTATTTCTCATTATAAAGAAATTCTTTTTTATTGCAGGCAGGAACAAGCCGTCAAACACTAAAACTACATGGGCAAAACCAAACGACAGCCATCCGTAGAACTGGGATTCCTTCACACACACACACACATATATGGGCAAATGTAGGGGTAAATTTATGTGTAATTACTGCGTGAGGCTAGCACGGTAAAATCTGTCCAAAGTCCATCACAGGAAAAGGAACCCAGAAGGGTCCAGTAGGCATTAGACAGTCCAAAATTTCAAGTCCAATCAGCGGCGAGGGGGAGCTTCTCTTTAGGTTTGATTAAGAAACAAGAGCAGTGCAAATTCCCCGGTCAAGGGGACCTCTGCTTAGTGCTTGTCTTTTGCATGCATGAAAAGGAAGGCCATACTCGAGCACTTATCACCAGCAGGGCGGGCGGCGTCTTGTGTTCTTGTATGCTTTGTCATGTCCCCTTTGACTCGGAGACCTCCTCCTGCGAATGCATGCACACTGGCAGCATCCGAGGCAAACGACGCTGTGCTTGCCGTACACACGCTGTAACACGGAAGAATGCAGGAGTCAAATGGATTCGTCAAGGATTTTAGGTGTCTGTGTCTCCCGCTGTGCTGATTAAAGAGTTTCATGTGTTTGCCAGTTATAACTGTAGTTTAGGACTCGTCGTCAATCTTCGCATGTTTCCTTGATGGCACCCACTTTAGATTTACTACACTTGTTGGGACATATGTCGGCCGTCGAAATGTTGCAGCAACATCACGTGCCACAATTTTGTACTCGTCGTAATTCTACACCCCCGGGGGTTTTGGATGAGCAGTAACTTTTTTCAGTCCTGCTATCCCATTTTTTTTGCCTGCTACACAGGACTACAGGAGTGTTTCTCGGTAATCTTTTAAATATCTCTCAACATGTGTAGGCTGTATCAGGAACAACGGAATGTGCTCACCATGGACCATCGATTCTGTCAGATTGAATTTTCAGTTACTGAGTATTGCCACTTGTTTACCATAAATTAACGGACAAAACAAACTAAAAATATAATTCTTACGTATTTTGTACAATGAAAATAAATTGTTTGGATAATGAGAGGGTACTTTATTTTTTGGTCATGGTAAAGCAAAGACAATGTCGAGAGCATCCATCCCCTTAAATCAGAGCCGCATCGAATCCAAGACAATAATTCACTCGCAACCTCTCAATTCTCATTTTCCTCGCACTCTATTCTCGAAACCAACTCTCTATCGGCGAGCGTAAGAACAGTTGCTCAATCTAAGTCAGTGAGATCCGATAAGATTCGATGGTGTGGAGTTCATTTCAGTTATCACGAAGTCTTACCTTTAATTGCGAAGTGAGTCTCGTTACTATGAAACATCACTCTCGTACCGTTAAATCAATCTCGACTGAATAGTTTGGATAGGAGTAAGAGAGTCCTCTGCTTCTCCGGCAGCTGATGTAATTCCCATTCTCCTCCCCTCGCCTCGCAAACTCGTTCGCTCTCTCCACCCCTCGTCTCGCTGTCTCGCACGCACGACTACTAGTCTACTACTACGACACTACGCAACAAAAGCCAAGCGCTGAAGCGCACACACGCGCGGACAGAAGAGCACCGCCACCTCTCTCTGCTCAGCACCACCGCTTCCTCTCGCTGCCATTACTTCCCCCACCAACCTCTACCGGGGGACCCGGGCACGCAGGGAGCGGAGCGGGGCGGGCGGGGCG
>KE373132.1:113827-124141 GCA_000418225.1 Zizania latifolia | reverse complement strand
CTTGGACTAGCACCTTGGACTAATGGGCTGCATGGCTAGCCTATAAAATGTATCCCCAACCCTTGGGTTGGCATGGCATTGTGTGAGAAATAAACCAGAAAATTTCCCCAACTCTTCCTAGTGTCATCCTCTCAATGAGAGTAAGAGTGCAGCTACTAACATTGCCATGGTAAGTTCCTCCATGAACACAACATATTGGGTTGTCACACCTTAGCTTAAATATCATTTGTCTAGCATCTTACAGACTAACTAATAGTTCATCTGGCTTTCATATCAAAAAGCAAGATACACGTTAACTTACAGAAGTTATTCAAGACGAGCTTCGAAAGAAGTTCAGGGTCCATCATGTCCTTTGATGATATTTGAGAGCGCAGCAATGACAGAATATAGGGTGCACGTGATGATAGAGGGTAAGTGGTAGACAGTAATGTTCCTAGTGGGATAGCAGGAACACGCAACATCTCAGCGGGGTCTGCCTGAAAACAATATAGTGAAGATTAGGTTCCTCCATGTGTAGTATGTTAAATAGCATGACAGTTGACTTACAAGAGGCAATAGCATCTTGAGTGACGAGTTAGATGTTGTGTAGTCAACTGATGAGGCCAAAGTTACAATTGCTGCCAGCTCTGGCTCAGCACATTCAAATCCTTTTGAAGAAGATAGATAGAATTAGAACCATGTATTCACCATAAAATCTAAATTTGTGATAAATAAACAATATTAGAATATCTAATATCTAAGACTTCTCATAAAAAATCAGAAATTTTTTTACTGTTTAAATAAATTTCTTTCTATCTGAAACAGATGGAAAGAAGATAGCAAGTGAAACATACCACACTTTGAAACCATGGCATATAATAATATTCCCCCCATCGAATGACCAATGGCAAGTAATTTTCCATCCTTTGTTGGGCTTTGCTGTCTAATATAATTCATCTGCAGAGAAAGAAAGAAAGATTGACACACTTTTTACCAGTGTTTCGAAGGTACCATCTGATTGATCTTTATAGAGGAAAAACTGTTTACAAACCGCTGCAGGTACATCCTCCTCCAAATAATGGTCAAAGTCCCAGTCATAGCTAATAATCAGCTCCAACTGTTTCTGTAGTTCTTCTATCGTTGCAGACAGGCGTTCTTGCCAGCCAAATAACCGAGGAGAAATATTCTGTTGACTTTCCCCAAGAATATTCACAAGACGCTGACTTAAATGGCTAATTTGATCTGATATCGCTGATGTTTGTGGCAATTCCAACAAACCCAAAATCTTTTCTGAAACTTCCTCGAGACTACTGGTTAACGAGGCATCAGGAACAAGTTCTGAAACTCGATTAAAAAAGCCATCAGTGATGCTTCTCAGTTGACTATCTTTTACATAACCTGAGAATGTATCACCCAGTTGTGCCAAAGCACTTGATAACTTTGTCACCAACTGTGGCTCTTCTAGGGTATTTCTTTCTACCATATCATTGTTTTCTACTACTGGAACCTCAAAATTTTGAGCTAGACGAGTGGAATCATCCTTGGCAGGAACGGTGCCATTTATTTTCTGTGTAGAAATTTTATCCAAAGCAGAACTTGGAGACTCATCAGATACAGTGTTAGTTACAGGTAGTTCAGATCCACGCATGCTCAGGCCTGCGCCACGCACTTCAACGATCCATGTATCAAATCCTTGCATAGACATATGACGTGCAAATGAAGCCTGATATCATTTTTACAGTCAACCAAGGGGACGACATAAACATCAGTCTATAATCATGACCAGCAGTAACAAACAAGACAGTATGTGTAAAAAAATTCTTTATTGATTGATGATAAGTAATATATAGTACCAAACAAAATAGTGACCAAGGCATGAACAAACAAATTCCTAGAAGGAATACCTGTATTTAAAAAAAAATAACAGCTGTATTTTTGAAATAAGAGCAACCAATGCCTCAAAAGATGGGTAAGCACAACAACTATATCTTCTATCTGAAGCCTGAAGAAGAGCGCACCACTTTTACTGATAGATTTGTACAATTTTACAAACTTATCTATGCGATTTTCCCTTGTAGAAACTCATGGTCTCAATTATGTGATATGTCATATGTGTGCAAGGTAGGTGACCCAACAAATTCTGCCTAGCTATATCATAACTATAATTCTATCTCTTATGCAACAAATCTGTGTTTATGTTCTCATGAAATTTCATACCTATATGAACTTTATTGCTGTCAGCAATGGAGTCAGATACCTTTTTTCTCTCCTAATTACATAAAAGCTGCACATAAACTTTTTGAAGTTTTGGTATTCTCTAGGTCTGACCTGCTTTGTACCTATAACATGTCTGTGTTGCATTTTGCTTGAATCTGGATTTATAGCCTTACAGGAAAAATTATAGTACTGCATCCTATACAGTGCAAACTAAATAAATATGTTCTTAAAGATAGTGTAGGCAAACTAAATAAATATGTTCTTAAAAATAGTGTAGGCTCCCTGGTAGAAGCAAATATCACATTGGTTGGTCTAGAACTTTCTGCTTATTGCAGCAATTTGTTTTCCAACTTTTTTTGTTCAGTGTTTTTGCATCATGGAGTAAGATTTCTCTGTTGTTCCAAAACATAGTTACTTAACAAAGTGATAAAACTAATAAGTTGCAACAATAGTACCGATCCCTTTCCGAATTTCCAATCCCTAACTCCCACAAGACGATTACTAGTGTACATTGACAATGCTATTACACAGATTCATCCTATTGGAAACTAAGCCGTAACCAATTCGTAGCAATTAACTAAGCTCGAAAATTACTATTTGCCTATCGATTCATCTACAACAGTAGCATCATTATAGACAAACTTACCCCAGGAGATAGGTCGAATCCGATCGCGTTGGTGGCCACTCCCGACAGCAGCATCAGCGGGTGATTCCTCTTGGGCGCCTGCACAAACCAAGCTCGAACCAAATCAACAACCAAAACGCCCTACCTTCCTCTCCGCGGGGTAGCAGGCACGCACCTCAGGCGGTGGACGGTACCGCCAGAGCGCGATCTGCCACTCCGTACCGGGCACGGCAACGTAGTGTAGCTCGTCCGCCGTGCAGATCGCGGGCTTCGCCCCCTGCTCGCAGGTGGAGTCCGCCGATGCGAGGGCCCGCGTGGGCGAGAGTAACGGCGAGGGCGATGGGGGCGGTGGAGGAAAGGCGCGGTAGGAGGCGTAGGCGCGGAGCCGCGGCAGCGGGGGAGGGGCGCACGGGGAGGCGCGCGTGGTCGCGGAAGAGGAGAGGTGTGCAACTGCCGCCCCGGCGAGGAGGATGCGGAGGTTGGAAGCGTGGAGGAGCGGCATGGCGGGAGGGCGGGCGGAGCGGCGGTTGGACCTCTGCTCGTCTCTCTGTGGTGTGTTCTGTTCTCCTCCGGCTTTCCTCCCCGGTTTGGTTTTTACCGCCGCACACCGTGGGCCAGCTTGCGCCGTCTATCCGGGAAGAAATGAAGAATTTCGGGTCGCGTTTCGATCTTCAACTTTTTAGACCCTTTGTGAAATATGAAGTTCTTTCAGTAATATAGAATCTAATAAAAATAAAGTAAAATACAAAAGCCATAAATCACTGACTTCTTATATTCTTAATAACTATAATCACCCGCTGCTTCTTATATTTGAAATTTTCTTAAATAGATCTTAAAAGTGATGTTATAAATTATATCTATATATTATATTTTCTAATAGAGTATTTATATATTATCACATATATTAAAATATTTATTATTAACATGTAAATTTAAGTAGTATGTGATTGCCACTTTGTTTTGAGTTTTCGGACCAAAAGAAGAAATTATTTTAGGCTTTCTGTTTTTAAGGTGAGATAGAGTAGACTTACTCCTGTATTAGATGGAGGACTCTCGAGATGCTATTTAACACGTTACTAATCTGGCCGAAAAATCTCGCTCCCGGGCCATCTTCGTATGAGGTCGTTAAAACGGAGGTAAGCCAACCGAAGTTTGTCGCGTCAATGCCGACGTGCTGCACGAACGCACGCATGCGGCATGCCCCTTTTCTCACGAACTGCTCGCCGCTCGCATGGCCAAACTTAGCGCACTAAACTTATACTCCGTTTTATTTTATGTCGTAAGTAGTTTCACTATTTTTAACTCAATTTTTTTCTTCTAATTTTGATTAATTTTTAAAATATCACTTATAGTATTAAATAAACATATTATTAAGAAATATTTAATGTTTTGTTTAATAAAACTAATTTGATATTATAGCTGTAGGCACATTTTTCTATAAAATAGGTTAAAGCTAGAGAAATTTAGTATATAAAAAAGTCAAATAATAATTTATAATACAACGTAGAGAAATCTATTTTTAATTTAATTTACTAAGTTATAAATGTTGACCTGACTAACTTATATATTTTGGAAAAAAAAAGTAGTATCCCGTATACTCGATTGCTTTTTATGTACTGCAAGAGTGCAAGCTGCTCTTGTAGTGTAATTAATCTCAGAAAAGTGGTTAAGAAATCAATCGTGAGAGCGCCAGTTCTTGTGCAGCGATGTGTAATCAGTACTACAAGATAATGGTCGCCGGAGACATAGCCGTGTAGTGCGGCATGCGGTAGCAATTCCATCGGCTCAGTTGGTGCTCTTGCCGCCTCTTTTATCCCTGATGAGCTTCAGAAGGTTGGGCATCACCTTCTTCTTCCTCTTGATGGTGAACGACGGCGACCGCGGGTTCCGGACGCCCGCGGAAACCGACGACCTCCGGGCCTTCGACCTCCTCGACGTCGCCGACACCCTGCTCGACCGCCGCCGAGGGTACGCGCACTGCAGGCCGTCCCTCTCCGCCGTCGCGTTCAGGTCGTAGAGCTCTTGCTCCAGCGCCTTCTTCTCGTCCGCCGTCTTCTCGGCCTCCGACGCAGCCTGCGCCGCCCTGGCCTCTATCTCCCTGACCTCCCGCTCCGCAGCCTCGGCGCGCGCCGCTACCTCTTTCTCGCCGACTTTCAGCGCCTGCACCCACGCCTGCGCCGCGGCAAGCTTCTTGTCGGCCACCACCCGGACCAGCGCCGCGCGCCCGCTCAGGTACTCGTACTCGAACCGGGAGATGGTTATCGTCCCGGACCTCCGTGGCGCCGACGACACCCTGCCCTGCATTGTGCTCTCCACAGCGTGCTTGAGCTTCTTCATCGCCGCGGCCTCCGACACTTTAGCCGCCTCCAGCTCCTTCACCGACTGCCTGATCCGTTGCTCGGTGGTGGCGATCTCGGCGGACACGTTCTCGGCCTCTGCCATCACGCACCGTTTCTCCAGCTTTGTAAGGTCCTCCTCCTTACTCGCCGCCTCGGTCTCGGCTTTCAACTGCTGCAGTGCCGCCGTCAGGTTGGACACGATCGACTTGGACCTCTCGTCGGCCGCGGTGACGACCTCCAGCCGTGCCCTCGCCTTGAGGAGCTTGCCGTTCAGCTGCTGCACCTGCGTGTCTGCTTTCTTCTCTTGCGCCTTGAGCCGGCTGATCTCCTCGGCGACGCGCATGATCTCGGTGCGCGTGCGGTCCATGGACGTCATGAACTGGAAGCTCCCCGCCTTGATCGTCTCCAGCTCCTTCTTCGCCGCGTCCAGCTCGGCCTCGGAAGCCTGCAGCAACGCCTTGTCGTGGGCCTCCTCTCTGTTCTTCCTCGCCGTGGCCTCCGCCGCATCGTCCCTCTTGACTTGATTCTTCTCCATGGCGCGCACCAGCTCCATCTCGGCCTGCAGGACCTCCACGTCGGCGTTCGTCACGGCGAGCTTCGCCTCCATCTCCCTCGCGCGGCTCACTTCCTTCTGCAGCGCCTTGATCCTGGCCCTCGCGGCCTCGATGTCCCTGGCGAACCGCTCGGCCTCGGCGCCGCGCTGGGCGTCGATCTCGCGGCGCTCCCGCTCGGCCTCGATGCGCGCGAGCTCAACCAGCACGTGCTCCTCGTTGGCTTCCTCCACCCGTCGCTTCATCTCGTCGGCGGCGCGCAGGCTGGACTGGATCCTGCACGCCGACGCCACGATGTCGCTCTCGGCCTTAGCCTTGGCCTCCGCCGAGGACCGCACCTCGAGTCGCAGCTTGAGCAGCTCCTTCTTGGCGCGGTCCAGCTCCTGCAACACCTCCGCGTACCGAGCATCACGCTCCGCTTGCGCATGCGCTCCCGGTGCGTCGGCGCCCTTCCTCCTTGTCCTTGCCGCCCACATTGCTTGGAGATCCGATCTCTGGGACGTAGCTTTGGCTTTGGTCTGTTCGATTTGGCGCTCAAGCTCCTTCGCCATGGCTCGCGCTCTCGATAGCTCGGATTCGGCGCCGGCTCTCTCTTTATCCACACTCGCCTTGCGTTCATTCAGCTTGTCCATGCCGGATTGCGCTAGCTGCTTGATTTCAGAAGACAGATTCTGCACTAACCGGAACGGACATAAAAATACAATTTTTTTTACAGGAATCATATCAGAATACAATGCTTTTTACAAGAATGATATGAAGTGGAGTACTATTGAACGATATTTGTTCCCAAGAATCAGAAAATTGTCTGAATCCAGACAGTACCTCTTTTGCTGAAACAAAGCCGCTGTTCTTGTCCGCCTTCCGCCCGCTGATGCTTTCGCCGAAGATACTCATCGTAGCTCTCACTGACCCACTTCGTCCCGAGCCCTCATCCATGGCTGCTTCCATTTTTATCACCAACGAAAAGTGAATTGCACCAAGCCTGAATCTTTTGACAGAAAAAATCTTGGAACTTGGAAGTACTTATTTGTCTGAAGAATAGTTAAGACGAGAGTAGCTTGAGTGTTGGTAAATGAGGACAAGTGTAGCAGCCCCGGGTCTATCCTGCTTGGCATGGATGGCTTAGAGGAGCTCAGTACCACACAACATGTCTGATCCCATTTTATCCACATTGCTCTTGTCTGAACCTCCTGCTAAGACAGTCGCTACCTGTCCCTGGCCAATAATTTACAGCATTTATGTTAGTTCAGGTAACAACATCTCCCTTAAGTTGAATGCAGATTTAGGAGTACAACAAATGGAGTCACTCAAAAGAACAGAGAAGAAAACGAGCACAACGAAATACAAGAATTTCTAGATATTTTTGGGCCACGAAAACCGCGAGTGGTCTGTATTGCGTTTCGTCGTCGATGAGGTAGCTGTAGTTTGAAGGTTACACATGTGGCTTTTGCGTAGAGCAAATTGGATCACGTGTCTTCAATGCAGGGGATTCGTCCATCACCCTGGGAGGCTGGGAAAGGATGACCATTTGAAGTTCTAACTACACCACCTGGAGTTAATCGAGAAGTTCCACGATGATTATCTTATTTGGTTTATCCCTATATTTTAAAAATTAAATTTATATGGAAATGTTTATATATTGGAAGTTGAGTGCTTGAGTTTATTTATCTATTAAAAGTTTTGTTTATAACTATGAAGTCAACAACTCATTACATTGGTAATCAGATGAATAAAAAAGTTTGTTCCTATATCTTTTGTCTCTATTGTTTCCTTTATAATTTTTCAAGAAATCTTTAGACTACGTCTATAGGGATAAACAGTAACTTTTCATGTTAGATGTGACAGTAATACACCTGTATACTTAGTGTACATATACGTATGGCCCACTTGAATTCTGGCCCAAAGCGCAGGGTACGCTAATTCTCATTTCAAAAGAGAATTTGAAGGTTACGTTAGTGTATTAAATATAAGATATCTATATGATTATGCTAGCAAAAATATTTACCAACTTAAATCATAAGAAAACCAATTCCATAAATAATGGATTCTTATTTTTAATCTGGATTTCCTATTCTTTAAATTATATTTCTACACGGACTATATGGTTTAATATAAACTGTTTTAATCTGGTCCAACTACAATTATGGTATAGATTTTTTTCCTTTTTCTTTGATTAATATGGTAATCTCTAGACCTTGAAAATGAATAGAGAGGCTTCCTTTTCTATTGTTTTAATTTTATATAAACGTTTCCACATGTATGTAAACTGAGGAGAACTATGTTGATCTGAATGGACACCAACATGGGGCAACATTGAAGCCGCAGGCTAGGTATGCTTTTTTATACAATAGACAAAGCATGGGATTTCTCGGTTAATTATGCAAGAAAATATAATTTGATGTAGCTACATAAAAAATAAGCCTACATCTTCTCCGAACAAATAATCGGCGCTTATAAAGTTTAGAAGAAAAATAGGCGGTTTCATCTCAGCCATAGAAAAACAAGGAAAGGAATGGTTGTGATTTGAGTAAAATAGTAAATCCACCTGGTGGAATTGAAGGTAATTTCTGTGTAGCATATGCCATTTTTCTTAATTAGGTGGCTGATATGGTTGGTTTTCTAGAAATTAATTGAGGCCAATTGGCCTATATGCAATCGTGTGATACCTAAAAGGTCATTCAGGCAAAAGGGGCCCACATTTCTTCTCTGGACAAGATGGGCTCAACCTGTGGTCTGCCTCATACGTAGATATGTTTGGGCCAATGTACAGATGGGCCTATGATGGCATGGTTGTTTGCATTGTTGGTTCAATTCATGGCAGCAAATGAATTTCTAAAATGTTTAGTCTCGGACGTACTAGAAAGTTGCAAAAATCTGATGGTTTTTTAACGCTCAATGAAAAATATTTTATTACTTGATAAAAAATATTTCAAACATATGTAACATTTAAAAATATTATTTGTAACATAAAAAAATAACTATATACAATCACTTAATCAAAAGCATTTCAAACAGATATATCATTCTACGATGTTGTACCACTATATGCAAGTGTTGTATGCAGTGGTTTTTTGGTGTTGTAAATAGCATTGTAGAATGTTTATCTATTTGAATTTTTTTTAACAGGTGATAAAATATTTTTTTCTAGGTGTTAAACTCCTTTCGATTTTTTTATACTTTATAGGACATAGTCTTAAAAAATAAGACTCCCATGGAAGCCACAGTCACCACCAGATGGCCAGCAACACTCCTATTAAAATTGACCAAAGTACCAAAGTCATTTTTTTTGGCTTTGGTGCACCGGAAATTTCCTTACTTTTTTTACCGGAATCGCTGTTGCGCTGAATCGTCAGTAAACCGCATGCGTTAGTGCTGACGACCGAGGTTATCTTTTCGTCATTTGAAAGTAAGCGTTCACTTAGGATTTATCTTACCGTTTCGAGATAAAAACCGAAAACTCTTGATTTACGGAAAACTGAATAAAAAACAATAGAAACTAACGATTTTTAGTCAGTTCAGTACAAAAACAAGCAAAAACCGACTGCTCGGTTTTTATACACCGGTTTCATGAAAACTGAACGGTAATATAAATCCGGATCACACCATATATCTATCAAAGGAACATATCAACAGAAGAGACACCGCCATCGATAATTCCGACCAGTTGACTTGGTCGAGTGCTCGACTAGGCTAGTTCAAAGACGCATGGCGACTTATCACCCGAACTCGAACTAAGCACCACAGCAAGTTCATTCGTAGCAACAATCGCATGAACATTCTGGAAAACTGGGGCAACTTTTCAGCGCAAACCCAAGTCAGCCGATGCGTCACCCGTGCTCAATATATAGCCTTCCAGGTTACCCTTACACCACCACGGCCACCGCCGCAGCAGAAGAAAAAAGGCAAATCGGAAGCAGCACAGAAGCTCGAACCGGCGGTGATGGCGGGATCAGGAGCAGGGGATGCGGCGGAGGTGCGGTTGCTGGGGGAGTGGCTGAGCCCGTACTGCATCCGGGTGAAGCAGGCGATGGCGGTGAAGGGGGTGACGGGGTACGAGTACATGGAGGAGGACCTCGAGCACAAGAGCGAGCTGCTGCTCAGCTCCAACCCTGTGCACAAGAAGGTGCCCGTGCTGATCCACAATGGCGCGCCGGTGTGCGAGTCGCTCGTCATCGTGCAGTACATCGACGAGGCCTTGGGCAGCGCCGGGCCGTCGCTGCTGCCGTCCGACCCCTACGAGCGCGCCACGGCTCGCTTCTGGGCTGCCTACATCGACGACAAGGTATGCGGCTGTCCCAAAGAAAGAACAGAAAAACGAGAGCAATCATATTGGCTCTATTTGTATGACAAACCAATTGATGAAAAGCTTGGCGCGTGTAAATTGTAATCTTTTCGCAGTTCTTCCCATCGTATGAGCCGTTCTTCAGGTCGAGGACGAAGGAACAGAGGGCAGAGACGTTCAAGAACGTGATCCCTCATGTGGAGGCGCTGGAAGAGGCCCTCAAGGAGTGCTCCTCCGAGGGGAAGCCCTTCTTCGGCGGCGACCGCATCGGCTACGTCGACGTCGCGCTCGGCGGCTACCTGGTGTGGTTCAAGGCTGTCG
>KE373132.1:87786-103440 GCA_000418225.1 Zizania latifolia | reverse complement strand
TCGCCATAACAACTATGGTGCTGGCCAACAAGTCAACTAAATAGACCTCTTGGCTGCAATAGTTGAGATACAACATATGAACCATCATATAAAGTGAGCAGACCTAAAAGACACTCCATTGCAGCAGATGTATCTCAAATCTCGAAAACCAATATGATAACAAATGGAAATTTTCTCCATACCAGGGCATACCTGTGTCAACTGCCTGCTTTCGTGATTTCCACGCAGGAGTGTTATGTGCGCAGGATACCTAATTTCAGACAGGAAACCCAATGACAAGAATGAGCTGTAGACAGTGGCACTCACAGAACATTCTAAAGCAGAATCCACGAGAGAGAAGCAACCAAGAATAAATGAAACTATAAGGGACTAGGGAGTAGTACAGCAATTGTTTCACTAATTAATAGAAAAAATTGTTGCAAAAGATAATGAGACATAACGGTTCTACTCATACTAGCAGTTCAAGTAAGCAAAACAATACTGAGGAATGTCAAGTTCAAATTTCAGCCAACTAAACTGAAACGTTGAACCATAGTTATATCATAAAGCATGTGATCATCCTAACACTATCCATAATTTCAGCCCAACTTCATGGTGCTATTTATATCAGAACTATAAACACACTTTTAACTACATGATAAGAAATAACATAGAGGTAGTGTAAAACAACACATCGACCCCATACATTGCTCAAGGTACTATGCAGCAAAGATAAGGTGGGAAAGGCAGTTATGAAAAGACCACATGGTTTGACATAAATCAAGCAGCACTCAAGTACTACCATACAATAGCAAGATTCACACTTAGGGAACGCCTACTGCTGCCACTATTATTCATATCATTCCATGCATTTTCCTGTAAAAGGTGATATAACATTGAAGTATTGTAATACCGAACAGAACAGCGAAGCAGCTGCAGTGGTCAAAGTTTTGGAACAAACAAGCTGAAAATTCACGATCCCAATCAAAAAAAAAAGTAACCAAATACCTCGCTTTTAGTAGCAAAAGAATGGTGAAAACCTCCAGACTGTTGAAGCCACGGTCTACAAAATCACCCTGCACGTTCAGCACAGTGGTTCAGGAACATAGCACCATCCAGAACATCTCAACCAACCAGCTCTCACACACACACATTCAAGACTCCAGAAGCCAACCATGAAAATATAATTCGTCTCGGGCACATGCCCCCCTGTCGCGAAGAGCTTCATCAGGTCATGGAACTGCCCATGGATGTCTCCGCACACAGTCACCGGGCTGTTCACTGGCTGCACGTTGGACTCCTCGATGAGGATCTCCTTCACCTGGACGATCAGTGAAACGAACCACGGTTACATACGAACCCATATACCAATACTTTTCAGCCGGGGAACATTCAAGGGAACAGTTTCCCCGCGTCAACCTCCTATCTACGAAACCTAGCACCGCAGCGCGCCGCCGCCGCGCGAGAGCACGGGGCAGGCAAAACCCTAGCTGAACCAATCGGGCTAGGGAAAGCTCACGTATTCGCAGAGGGACTGGAGCTCGTGCTCGGCAAGGTGCTGGCCTTCCTTGACCTTGGAGATCCACAGATCCAAATCCATCGGGGGCTGGCGGAGCAGCTGGCGGCGCGCCGGGGGGCGAGGGGACTTAGGGCGGAAGCGCGGACTCGAGAAGGGCGGGTGAGGGCGGAGCCGCGGACCCTCCCTTGGTCTCTGGTGTTGGTTTCGCCGCCGTCTCGATCGCGTCGGGGGAGGGAGGGAGGAGGGACGAAGGAGAGGGGGGAGAGGAAACAAGGCGGTGATTTGCGCCGGGCTTGGGAGCAGGAGAAATCGAGAGTGCCTTGGGCCCTTGGCTCGTTGGCTGGCTGCCTGCCTGCCTCACACGGCCTCGCAAGCACGGGACGGCGCGCAGGTGAACGTGCGTGCGGCTGAGATTGATGCAGATATATGACGTTTTGCTCTTGTCCCTTTGTTTTGGAAATTTGAATTTCGATTCGGGTAGATTTAGGCTCGGGTTGAAATTTCAATATTTCATACGGAAACAGGTCATGTGAAAAAACTGCACAAAGTGCAAAACAAAATCTAAATTCTCATCGAAATAGAAAAATCCTATTCTAGCCGGGACAGTTTGAATCCAGTAACCATGATAAGCAGACAAAAAAACAGTTTAGTAATCTTTGAAGTCTTACAGAAGTATTTTAAACCATTGGTACCTACGTATTCAGGACTAAGACAAATGCCCTCATTTTCCGTCTTAATGAAAAAAGACTCGATGCTGCATTGGGTTCGCCTAAAAACTAGAAATGCTTACGACCAAAAAGTGCTTCTTGTCGTAGAATGTTGCCACGTTGTTGGTAATTTCTAGCAAGAATATCCTAATCAAAGTAGTTGCTATACATTTAAACTTAAGATGCATTAACTCCTTATGCCAAAACAACCTCCTCTCAATTAACTATACTATTTTCAGCTGATGTATTTACTCTTACAGGCTCCAGGCTTTCTATAGATGTCATAAGCAACGAAAGGAAACATCGCCTAATTATTGTAGCGTTCTTAAACAGATATGTCTCTTAGACCATTCCGTTTGCTCTAGAAAAGGCACTCATTGATCCAGCATATCGTCGTGCTTTCATCAGAGCCTTGCCATCATAATCCTCTTCCAAATGTTCAATGCCAATCATGTCATCCCCAGCGTTTCAGCGACTGTTTGAAGAGGTCAAGAGAGGTATTGCATAATCAAAAACAAAGATGTAGAAGCTTAAAAAAAACAGGTACAGAAAACACCTACTCTTGACAAAAGTTCAAGCTGGTCATCAAGTGTGTAAAATTTTAGATGAGGCAATTCTTTCTCGGGCGTGAGCTGGTGATAACATAATAAATACAGTATCAAAATTAAGTTAAAATATTTTACTTCTACATATGAAATATTAAGTTTCAACTACTGAAACATAACAACAATAAAGGTGTTACATATACTAGTTGTTTATTAACGTTGTAAATAGTATTACTAAATGTTGTATCTGTTTGAAACATTTTTCACTGAGTGTTAAAACATCGTCCGATTTTTTACAAATTTTAGGATGCCCTAAATGAAGCATTATTGGTAGATTATAGGACTTCAAACAATTTACATCAGATGTAATCTAGAAAAAAGAATATGCAATCCCTTCCCATTATATTACTCTCACATTAATCGTCACAGGTAATGCCACGTGTCACAATCGTCAACTCGCCTAGCTGTTGCTTGCTAGTTGCTACGGCTTCAACCCGTCCAGGCGTCCACACCTCACCGCGCCCAGATTCTAGAGGAGAAATTTAACTATTTATCACTTTAAAGAATGTCGTCTTTTTAAATATCATTATCTTTATCGCACTTAATTTTTTAACACACTAAACATATGCAAACTACTTTTTTGCCAACAGCCAACAGACGTTATCTCATCTGCCATGTCATCTTCTTTGCCATGTCAATGTCATCCGAGCACCCACGCCTGGCTCGTCGTCGTCGCCGCACACGTGGCCCCACGCTTGGTTCATCGTCGCCGTCGCACGCGCGCGCCCGTGCGCCATGCCTAGCTCGCCGTCGCATGCGTGTGCGCCCGCGCCTAGCTCACCGTCGTGCCAGGTGGAAGCAGCCACGAGAGCTCCAGCAGCAGCAGCCGCGGTGGCACCCCAGGACTTGACGGTGCTGCTGTGGCTGGAGGTCACTACCCGCACGGAGGAGACGACGACGGAGGGGAAGTTGGTGCGAGCCACGACGGCACGGAGGGATCTCGTGGCGTTGTCGTAGGCGTACGTGATAGCCTTGCGCGGAGTCGAACGTGCCAAGCCAGATCGGCGTCTTCTTCACCGGGTCACCGATCCCGACCGCGTATCGCTCCGACGGCCGCCTCCTCACCCCGCGGTACCTCACCTCCTCCCCCGCCATCGTCGGCACCAGTGGTAGCCTCGTCCACCACATCGTTGATGAGTTTTACCTCCCCCTCCCCCCTTTCCTTTTGGGCCGGTTCCTCCTCCACCTCGCACGGGCATGACGGCGAGCCAGGCGCGGCACACGGGCGCACACGTGCGGCGGTGACAGCAAGCCAGGGGCGAGCGCACGCGTGCGGCGCCGACAGTGAGCCATGGGAGAGCGCGCGGGTGAGACGGCTACGGCAAGCCAGGCGCGGGCGCGCTTGGCGCACGGGCGGCGACGTGAGCTAGGCATATGCGCTTGGAGGACGCTGACATGGCAAAGAAGATGTTATGACGGATCAGATGATATTTATTGGCTGTAAAATAAAAAAAAGTTAGTTTACACGTATTTAGAGCGTCAAAAAAATGACATTAGTTAAATTTCCCGATTCCGAGAGGGGTCGCTAGAACCGGACAAATTCCTCCGTCGTCTGGTAGCGTCTCGCGGTTGCTGGCCGGGCGAATCAGACCCGAACCGCCGGATGGAGAGCTGGGTCCGCGCGGCGGTGGAGGCCATCCACTCCTCTAGCGCCCAGGCCGTCATCTACCTCGCCGGCGGCGCCTCACAGGTAACCCCCACCCCTAAGTCCCCGCTGCCCCGCGCCGGGCGTGCGCAACTCTTAATCTGTCCGTAGCCGGCAGATCCCATATACTGTTCGACGCGTTGACTAAGCTACACATACACTCGCTGCAGGCGCTCGGCTGGCTGCTGTCCGTGCCCGGCGCGTCCGGCACAGTCCTCGAGGTCGTTGTCCCCTACTCGAGGGCCTCCATGGCGCAGCTGCTCGGCAAGGTAACAGCGCTAGCGACCGAATCCCGAATCCCTCGGCTCTGGGAATTTCGAATTTGCAACATCTCGCAAATATGCGTTGAGCTCGCGAACCAATTCGCTGGATTGTGTGGAAGCTGTATCACTCATGCTAACAATGCTTCGATGTTCAGATGCCCTTGCAGTTCACCAGCAAGCAGGCCGCAGATGACATGGCGTTGGCCGCGTTCAACCGTGCCCTCAAGCTTTCCGGACCAGGTGTGTGGGTTGTGTTAGACATGATTTTGCAGTCTACACACGATTTCGTCTATCCTTTATGAATAAGTCAGTGTGAATGTGCCTAGGTCTACAAGTGATGGGTGTTGGCTTTACTGGGTCACTGGCTAGCTCACGTCCAAAACAAGGTGATCATAGGTATGAGTGTATGACTTGCTTATTCTCCCCTTAAACCTTAACTAATAAAATGTGGGAAGGGGCAGTTGCCATACAGAAGTTCTGAAGTTTATTCCGATGTCTTGAACGATCCTACTTCTCTGCACCAACATATAATATCATCTTCCCTGAAACTGTCAGATTCAGTCAATGAAACATGAAATGCTCATCAATATAGCAGCATAGCATTGCATATGATGATACAGAATCTTACATGTTATTCAAATAAACTACTTCCTGACATTTAATTAATAGTTTTACGCTTGCTGTTTAAGATAGGAGTAGGGGCTTTAAGATATGTTGTATCGCACAATATTCTCAGTTTTTGCAGGGACAGGGAACCTTTTCTCTTTGCGGTAATTTGTAAGTGTTTAATGCCTGTTTCTTTATAATTCACTGTATAATATCTGTTAGTCATTTTGAATAGGTTCTATGTGTCAACACGAACACAAAATTGCCTCAGGACATCACATGTTACTTTGTCAAAGGTACCTGTATTGCTATCCTTTTTTTTCAGTCTTTAACACAGAATTTCCTGCAAGCAAGTGTGAAAAAATGGTCATGAGTCAGTGACATTATTATACAGTGCTGTATTGGGCTATTCCACACACTGTCACATTTTCCTGTATGTATGTTTAACTTCTCGGCAAGTGCAATGGTAGAAATAAACATACCAATCTTATTCCATTATTTAATTAGCTATGCTGTCTCACACTAAAGTTGTCTTTATGCCCAGGGTCTACGTTGTAGAGAGGAAGAAGATAGGGTTTCAAGCTACTTTCTGCTTAAGGTTTGCTATCTATCACCAGATGTACCCACATTGTCACTCATATATATGTTGTCACTGGCAAAATGCACTTAAGTTTGACATCATTATCAACTAGTCCAATTGATCAAACCTGGTCACTTGGTTATGATTCAACTATTACAATTAACTAGTCCTATCAGGATGGGCCAAGCTTTTAATAATCAATAGCTCTCCCTTGTAAGAATTACTATGCCGCAGGCAATTGCAGATGCCTGCAGAATTGCTGCAACCATTCAGTCAGACATTCATGAACCTGAAATTCCGAAAGAAAGTTTCGAACAATTTGATGAAGACCAAGAGCTCCAGCATGTTATTGATGGACAAGTCTGCATGAAAGTGTACCACTTTGCTGGTATATTTTATCACTCGAAGTTGCTATATTTTCCATGCTTGGATTATTTCATTTTCATTCTTAAATCATTTTTCTTTTTTCCTTGCAGATTCAATGGAAAAGAACGTTGATAAGAAAATAATTCTCCCTGGCTCATTCAATCCCTTGCATGATGGTCACCTTAGGCTATTAGAAGTTGCATCAAGGTATGATTTATGCTGACAAAACTATGAATGGATCATAGCATTTTCACACTTGGATTTTTTTCGTGCTAAAAACTAGCAAGAAGAAGCAATAATAGAAATGGATAAAAAAGTAATTGGATGGAAACATGCATTTGTTAAACTGGAAACTATATACATGAAAAGATACCTACTGTATCAAGGACTAGATTGCACCTCTCCGTTTTCACGTGTCAATGATTTAAATTAGAATTGCAACAGTATTTCTACTAGCCATGTGTGCATAAAAATGTGCAGCATGCCATTTAAAGTTTTTATTTTGCTTGTTCTGACCTCAAAAGAGTAAGCGAACTGATATTTCCTCCCACAAATCTACTTGTAGCATATGTAATGATGGTCTTCCATGCTTTGAGATATCAGCAATCAATGCTGATAAACCTCCACTATCTATCGAAGAAATCAAGCGTCGGGTTGAGCAATTTAGAAAAGTAGGTATGACCCATTCCCATGAATCAAGGTCTAAAGGTGATACACCAATTAGACGGGTAACAGCGAGTGGATGGAATCTCTTTACAGATGTGCCCGTTTATGTTTCTTACTCAGTTGCTCTTATAATCATTATATGAAACAATAGTTGACTACATTAACAGTCCTTTTTTTAGTTTCTGAAGTCTATGTTCAGCTAACCAATTATCATTTACATATTTTGTGTTTGGGGTCTTAACGCTAGAGATAAGAATGTCTGTCTGTAGACTGCAGGTAGGAAACTCGTCCAACTGATTCATGGTTTTGTTATTGTTTCTGATGCAGGGAAGAATGTGATCATATCAAACCAACCATACTTTTACAAGAAAGCGGAACTTTTCCCGGGCAGTGCTTTTGTAATTGGTGCAGATACTGCAGCTAGGCTTGTTAATGTAAGAAGTTAGATGTAACCCCACAGAATATTACTGAATAAGAAAAAAAGTTTGAAAGCTGGATGTTTGTTGCCTACTTGCCTGTATTGAATGACGTTTACTCATTGCAGCCTAAGTATTATGGAGACGATTACAATAGAATGCTGGGGATCCTTCTCGAATGTAAAAACACAGGTACAACCTTTCTTGTTGGTGGTCGAAATATCGAAGGAGTTTTCAAGGTATGCGTTCACCCAAATATTCATCTTCTACACACATTCAAAACATGGTATGATCCTGTACTTCACTATTTATTCTGAAGGTCCTTGAAGATTTGGACATTCCGGGAGAGTTGAGGGCCATGTTTATATCGATACCGGAAGAGAAGTTTCGCCTGGATATTTCATCTACTGAAATAAGAAAAAACCAAGGGCTTTGATATATCAAACACATGGTCTTGTTATATGTCAGATTCAAGATATAAATATAGGATGTTCAAATTATTGGACGAATCTTTGCAGACAGTCATGGCAGTGCTTGATGCCATAGGTTTTTGGCCCTGCAAATATCAACTTTTCTGTATTTTAGTAAATAAATAGAGATTGGGTTCAATAGACATTTGATGCCCTGCTTTATCTTCCTCTTTTCTTGGGCATTCTGGCAATTATTGCCAGTTGTCCTTAATGGTGTTCTGTTTTTGGATGCTTTTCATGTGTACATGTATAGACCCCACAATGTCAGACTGTCAGTTGAAAAAGGACACCATTGAATTCTTGATACTGACATGCTTTGTGTGATTATAGCATTTAATTATTTTCATATCGATCTCTTAGTTGATGAAAATATACAGATGCATTTGAATGCTAGCAGTCAGGTTTGAGCTCTCAACTGGAGTTTGGTCTGCTTTGCTTATCTGAGACTAGGTTCATGCAAATTCTCGTGCCATGAACTGAGGTGGGCCCTCTGGCCATGACATCTTGCTACTTATAGTAAGTTCTCCTTGAAATCTTCTTGTGTACATGCCCATTCCTTTTCAAATGAATTATTTGTATGTGCTGACAGCCTCAGCAGAGTATGTTTTATTTAACCTTTGTCTTCACAGGGCCTCTTGGTATTTTGTTGAACAAATTGGAATCAACCTTCTTGTAGAACTTCTTGATGTCTTCGCTACCCCTGGCAACTAGATGGTCCACTTCTGTCTCATATCTTTGGTGCAACACTGGCAAAGTGTGGGCGCACATGAATCCTGTGTAAGTAAGAAAACAAACTTGTAATAATGTGAAAGTTTGGTTTTATATGATCTTATCAGACCCATTGAATGCTTTCTCCTCAAATCCTTCTGTGTGCTTGTTTTTGTTAAAGAGTATTATTTGTCTTTCATACTTACCAATATAGAGTAGACTTGTGAAGCTGCAAGAACTTCCAATTGCTGACAATACCAGTAGAAATCCTACCACCTTAATACCAGAAACAATCTGATTGTTAATCCATGATTACTTGAATTGAATTGTGGAACAACAATAGCAAAATAATATCTGAGGATTGTTGGCTATGATTGCAATTCAATAGCGTCATATGTCTAATTTGGTCAATTTTATCGTGAATTGTTTACATGTTTTTTCTTCTCTTATTAAGGTAGTCAAGGACTAGATTATTATGTACCAAGAGAAATTTCTTCAGATCCTTTCCACATGCAATGTCATAAAGAACAGGCACAATATGCACCAGTTTGTGATGGATGGCCAATGCAGTTTCTTTGAAGGCGTGTTCAGAGATGATGACTTCTGGGATCCTTGGAGGGGCCCTGCAATTAAGTATCAGTTAGTCAAGCTTTCCTACCTCATGCCTTGTGTTATACATTAAATTTGAGTTCTATGTCATCTCGCCATGAAAGAAAAGCTAATACCTGTCAAAGAGTGGCGCGACATTTGACCAAATGAAGATGACAATCATGGAAATAATGGCAATCTGGCAAAGGAGTGGAATTATATTGTATTCCACCACATCGAACAGGAACCATATCAATGTTGCCCCAGCAAGGACCCCTGCAGATAAGTTCCTGTTCTTCCACAGCAGAATGTCCGCAACTGCATAGCTCCAACAATGAAATCACAACCACATCGATTCGAAGAGAAACTATGGTAAAAAGGTAGAATAATTTTCCAGAAAGTGAATAATAGTATCACACCTTTCCCTCCACCAAGAAGTTTGTGGACCGAGTTGTGCCGATGAAATGGCGTTCTTGCATGCTGGTCACTGTCAGAATCTCTCGAAAAATGAGGCATAGCTTCCTGTGTTTGGGATGTTAATGCCGCTAAAGCTGGTGTTTCTGGTCGATCACAGAACAACGTCTTTATATGCACTTAGAATGCTAGTACAACTCTCAGGAGCCTATATTGCCAAGGAAAGGATAGCTTGGCCTGTAGGATTGAGACACTGAAGGGAACAAACGAATACAGTTGCTTCAACCAGATGTTTGCCACGACGTCGGGGAAGTCGTTGTTGCATGTTAGGCCAAGAAGCAAGTTTACCGGTTAAAAACATTAACATATGTTAGAGGCTTGCCAGAATACCAAGTTTTATCTTTGCCATATCAAGGAGACTATGCCTGTAGGTAGGTTAACACAGAACTCATTCGCGAGATTCGTGACAGCTGTTGAATGCTCCTGTTATGGAAACGGTGAGATTGCTTCTTTCACCGTGCTTCGCCTGTTACACGGTGGACGCATACGAGGTGCTTTCGCCATGGGCTTGGCTGCCCACGCTTGCACCGTGACTCACCCGCAACATTACCCAGGCCTGCGCAGACAAAATCCGCACACGCTTTTGCTATGGCGGCCACTGCAATCCATCCCAGCGTCCAGCAAGAGATCCATTTATCAACTTTTTCAGTACTGAATTTATTTATTTGAACTCTCAAGCTATTTATTAAAAAGTTAAATTATCCAATTATCTTACCCAATCAGCACGTTAGAACGTACCCTTAACCGTCGTGGGAAGATAATCAGTCCATTGTACCCGTTGATCGTTATCATCCCGAATGGAACCAGACTACCAGTTTATATCTAGTCCCCAACAGTTCGATGCACTCATGCTCCGTCCTTGACTCCTGGTATAAAAATGTTTCTTCTGGAGAGCGATATATCAAAATATCGGAGTAAAGTAAGCAGTAAGATCAATTACTGACTGCCATGGAAGTCAACAAAAACAATATCGGCAGCGTGTCCTTCTTCTTCCAGCCAGATTTTCCTGCGTGCCACTCTTCCGGTCCCAATCAACCAATCAAAACCTTAGTTATGTTAAACCAGATGAGTCTTATACCGCGGGCTCAGTGGCTCGCCAAACCAATTTGCTGCTAGATTAAAGCTGGCAAAATAGCAGGATGCTCTCTCGCCTTGCCTCGCCAGTCGCCATGGCTCACATACTGTCCTTGCTCCACCTCTTCCTCCTCCTCATCCTCCTCGGCGTCCATGCCTCCGTTTCCCATGGCTCGCCTCTTCAGCCAGAGTACAACACCTCTGTTTGCTCCAAGTCATACTCGTGCGGAGACGTCAACATCTCATATCCATTCTATCTTTCCGATGCCATCGGCGAAACCTACGACAACACATCCTTCTCCTGTGGCTACACCGATTTGAAGCTCACTTGCCTCCGGGACGGGGTGAACAATACCACCGCTACCATCCAACTCGCCGGACATGAGTACACTGTCCAGGACATCGTCTACGACAACGACACCGTCGTGCTCGCGGACAGCGATGTGCTCCGGGGCGGCGGCAAGTGCCCCAGAGTGAGCCACAACGTCTCCTTCGACGAGGAGTGGCTGCACTACACCAGCTCCGTCGAGAACCTCACCTTCTTGTTCGGCTGCAACCTTGCCCCGACCGATCCCAGGGTTAATGCTGCCGGAAACAAGAACAAGATCAGCTGCAAAGATTTCGGTAGCTCGCCTGGCGGTGGATTCTCATTCGTGTTCACTCCCGAGGAGCTTGGCGGCGCTGGCGCATCAGCGGAGTACGAATTGGCCAAGCTCTGCGACCCGCCCGTCGTCGTGCCGGTAGATGTGAATCTTCTGATGGAAATGGGAAGCAACCAGACTGTGCTGCTGACTGAATACGGCGCCGTGATTGACAACGGGTTCGAACTGGCCTGGCACCTTGTTGAAAACGATGGATGCAACCCGTGCGAGAAATCCCAGGGACAGTGTGCCTACAGACAGAACAAGACATTCCTAGGTTGCTTGTGCTCCGATGGGAAGATGGCCATGGACAGCCCGTATTGCTCTGGATCAAGTAAGTCCTTTGAAACCTGTATCCTTCAGTTTAACTCCTGCAAATCAAACAAATTAGTCCCTCGTATAGTCATATAACAATTAGCCAGGGTACGCATACAATTGCATGGCATCTAGGCGCCCTCGCATCTAGCTGATTGGTATAATTTGCATCTCCTAGTCGTCGTGGCCTCTCCCTGTGGTCCGCCCGGCCCTGCATGCACTGAAGGCGCTTGAGACGCTTGCCCCTTGCTGATGGTTATTGGCTTATTGCAAAGGGTAGAAAACAAAAAATGTCAACGCCAACCCGCACCATTCCTCCACAGACAACTTGTACGTGCGTGTGTATTCCACGTAATAGAAAAATTTTAAAATAGAAATCTGAAAAGAACAGCAAAAGAGAAAATATTGGAAATGCCAATAAAACAAAGAAAATATAAAGAGGCTAAACTAAGATTTTTTTTCGTGTGTAAGTGTGTTATATATTACAGTTCCAAAAGACACCAAAATCACCGAGCCTTCTAGATAAAAACGTCCAAGAATACCATAGACCAAGAGTATCTTTCCTTTAACGAACCGGGACACCCGAGCCACGACGGGACAAGGACAGCGTGAGGGTAACCTGACGACTCTCGAGAGTGGCAGTAAGCTGCCGTGTCGCCGTTGGTACGGGCTCCACATACACCGTCATGCGCCTTGTGCACGTAACCGGCCGGCCGGCCACCCACACCACACCCAGAAACGGCGCCTTGCCCCTCGCCACGCTGTGCGTCGCGGTGGTTTATAAGCGGGCGCGCATGCGGCGCAGAATCCTTGAGCCGGAAAGAGGGACGAGTCGCCATGTCACTCCTTGAGCGCAGAATCCTGGTCCTCCTCCTCGTCGTTCTCCTCGCCGCCGCTTCCTGCGGCGATCCAACCGGTGACACCTCCATGTGCGGTTCGCGAGCTTCCGCATCCTGCGGCGGCGTCAGCGTGCGGTACCCGTTCCACCTTACCAACGCGACCAAGGCGCTCCCGGAGTACGCCGCCAACTCGTCGTTCTGTGGGTACCCCGGGCTGGAGATCATCTGCGACGGCAGCAAGGCCATCCTGCGGCTGGGCAACGACGACTATGTTGTGTCGAGCATTGACTACACCGACCTCACCGTCTCCCTCACCGACGCCGACGTCATCGGCAGCAGCTGCCCCAAAATCAACCATAACGTGACCATCCCGCAGCGCTCGTCACTGCGCCTGACAAGCACCGTGGGCAACCTCCTCTTCTTCTTCCGCTGCGCCTTCTTCCCGGAACCTAATGCCCCTCCCAAGCCGCCGCCCATCAAACAGCTCGCCTGCGGGAGCTTCAAGCAAGGGCCCAGGCTGTCGTTCCTGCTTCCTCTGGCCGACGTGCCTCCCGACGACGACTGGTCCCGGGAGTGCGAGGCGGTCTTCAGCGTGCCCGTGCTTGGCGATTCCCTCCCGGTCAATGCGATGGATCCCGCGTGGACGAACGGCGGCTACGAGGAGCCTCTCCGCAAGGGGTTCCAGGTGAGCTGGGAGCCGAGCTCCGGCTCCGAGCGGTGCGGCCGATGCGAGCAGACCGGCGGCAAGTGCAGCTACAACCAGGACGGCGAGTTCTTGGGCTGCCTCTGCGCCAATGGCCTGATGGACAGCGACGGCTGCAGTAAGACATCTGACTCCACCTCGCGTTTGGCACTTTGGCCGGTATTCTCATCAAATCACTCTAGTACACTAACCAATATTTAGCCCGTCCGTTCGTCGCTGGCAATCGATTCGGCCATTGCCATTTGCCAGTCGCCCGACGATTAATCCGTACGCCATTTATGTCGCATAGACGTAGCTCTCTTCTCTACGCACATATTGTCATAATTATGATCAGTACGTCTCGGAGAATATTGAGTGGTAGTTGCTAAGGAGTTTTGTCTCCAACGATCACGGGCTCACGGCTTCTTCAGTACGGTCACGCGGCCGGAGAAGAAAATTAATGGATGCACAGCGACGCACCTCCACTTGCTTCAGAGTTTAGGCACAGAGACAGTCCTGCCTTGGACTGCTTCATAGAATCATAGTTCAGAAACGATCGAGTTGTGTTGGTTGATCTCTTCTACAGTTCTATTAGCCGTACACACGCCCCATTCAGGGTGCAGTTCACTCCAGCTCCTCCTGTAACAGCACTTCCCGGCAAGAGCTAACGAACGAATTAATGGTTAGGTGTGGGCTGGACGTGTGGTGAACTATGACCTACTTGTCGACACACAGCAAAAGCTGATGTGCACTAGTCACAGCCCTGTTAATTCTACAGGTCGACATCTTATCACACTTTCAGGTCGAAAATCACAATTCCTGGAAGCCCTCGGCCGATTGTTTTTGTCTGCATTTCCGGTGTTCACATTACATGAGCCCCAGAGGCCAGAGGCCAGGGGCAGTAGTAACTTTTGTTTAGGACTCGTCATTGGCAGGGCAGGTTGATATCTGGTTTGCTTCAGATATGATGCCATGGGGGCTGGGGGATGTGCAATTACTTTAGACCAGAAATCTATGGTTGGACTGCTTGGGATGCATGTTTTTCAAGTTCTAACCTAACCTAGACAGGTTCAGGTGACTTCTAAGGTTATAAAGTTGGAAGGTTGACAGGAATTGTGACTTTACAGACCATTGATTTTTGTTCTGAATGCTTTTTTCCAATGCCCTGACGTCATGGTTACATATTCCTTTTCATCCCTGCAAAGTGTAGCATAAATATGTTTTACTTGGCTTAATTCACTGTTCTTTTGTGATGCCGATGTTTTACCTACAGAAAACTGAGCACCCTTTGGCCTTTTTTTCTACAACCTTTTCCAAAGTCCTAGTATTTTTTATCTCACATTACATGATGCACCGTATCTTCAAAAGAAAACGGTAATTTCGTCAACAAAACAAGAAGAGGAGAAAAGAAAGTTGCTGGATCTTCTTTGAAATTAGCACCAAAATTGAAAATTGCACAGTTCATAGCTGCACATGTGTAGTCAAAGGTATGAGCTCATCCTTTACATTATGCTATGGGCAAAAGTTTCCAGGCTCGCAGGTTGGCATAGACAGTTTTGCCATAAGCAGACAGCATTCTCTGTCAGTTTTCATTTGGAATTTATTTTCCTAACAATTAAATTTTGCTTATTATGCAGAATCGCGTCAGAACAAGAAAGCAATTATAATAGGTAACTCACATACAGAGTACATTTTTATGCACTTAACAGAGTTGCATTTTCATCAACTACGGCTAATGTTTTATAGCTGAGGAAAACTTAGACCCAAGAAATCCACAAAAAATGCTGATCCTGATTTTGTTTTACAGCTTGCAGCCAACCTAGTTGAGCCATTTGCAATGTCAGTCTCTAACCTATCCTATCTTCTTTCGCTGCTGTTTCAGGCGTGGTCGGAGGATCTGCCATGCTCGTCGTTGCTGCAGTAGCCGCCGTTCTATTCGTTCGCAAGAGAAAGTACAAGAAGCCTGCCTCATCTTCCAAGCTTCTCAAGTACAGCGGCTCCGGCGGGACCCCTCGTTCCATGGGCGGCGGCGGCGGCGGCGACGGCGACATGGAGTCCGGCAGCATCAAGGACCTGCATACCCATCTCTTCAGCTACGAGGAGCTCGAGGAGGCGACCGATTCCTTCAACGACAACAGAGAGCTCGGCGATGGCGGCTTCGGCACCGTCTACAAAGGTGAAATTTTTCGTGAACAGTTATGCCATTTCCATGCTTTGATGCTTACAATATTGGCATGGAGTCATGGTGATGGCTAGGTAGAAGCTAAATGAGGCTGGGCTGTTTATGTTCAGGAAACCTTCGAGACGGGCGGGTGGTGGCGGTGAAGCGGCTGTACAACAACAGCTACCGGCGAGTGGAGCAGTTCGTGAACGAGGCGGCCATCCTGTCGCGACTACGCCACCCGAACCTGGTGATGTTCTACGGCTGCACGTCCAGCCACAGCCCGGAGCTCCTCCTTGTGTACGAGTTCGTCCCCAACGGCACGGTCGCCGACCACCTGCACGGCCACC
>KE373132.1:34353-50847 GCA_000418225.1 Zizania latifolia | reverse complement strand
AAAACTACTTTTTCAATATTTTTCATATAAAATTCATAAAAATTATACCGTTTATAAGTATGAAAAACATGTCGTACAAAAATCAGTGCCGAAAATCTAACATAGGATCGAGAACGGCCAGCTAAAGAATGAATGGCACCATTACAAGATCACTAAAGCGGAGTCATAACCCCTACAGATTACATCCTGGTCACCAAAGTCACTTACTCTGGACCTGTCATTCCATCATAAGCTTGTTTAAGGATTGAGACAATCTATTTCAAAAGGACATCATACTCCAAAGTATTTCCTTCTTTTTTGGAAACTAAAGCAAAGGTTATGGGACTCATTAGTAGGCAGAGATGAGGACATCATACACCTTGATGAGGCAGGTGACACAATGGCCCATCGGTCCATCCACGTCTAAGTACATACATACACGCTCGAGATATTGGAAGATTCCATGTCGATCCATGCATGGCGGCAGAAACCCCACGGAATGGGACACTTACATGTGGGCCTCCCCCTCTAAACCGAGCTCCACATGCCCGTGCGGTTTGCCTGTCGCTCTAGCAAAATTAATATGAGACTGTACGGCTGACACGTGGGCCCAACACCCCAGGCAGCAGTGCCGTCGCTGTACGCATTGGCATGGCGAGAGATCGGGGCTGCACGAACGGGATAGACAGCGTCCTGGCGCAGAAGATCCCATGCTACGAGGGCACGAAAAGTCAGGAGCACAATAGCTCACCATGGTATGGTACTCGTCTACTCGATCGACCAGTCCGGACTCTGCCGCATTTCATCCCAGTTTTTTCTCATTTAAAGCCAAGGACGTCGTCGTGTGAGGCTGACCAATCATACGGGCTTGTGCCTCGATGGCGGTTTGTACTCCCAGCTGCCCGCCTGCCTGCCGCCTCAACCTCAATGTGCCGCGTCGTTTGAATTTTATGCGAGCTGAGCTGCTGCGCTTGGACACACACCCTCCTCGTTACCGCTCGATCGAACTCGCGACCAGTAGTCTCTCACGCCCATTTTAAGGATTTTTTCCGAGCTCACAACTTATCTGTTTCGCGATCGATTTGAGCCTTGAAGAGTTAAAGATAAGTTAGAAAAAAATTCTACAGTTGGAGTAGCCTTTTCGAGCTTCCAACGATGATAGCGTCGCGTCATGGTTGCGCCACGTTCACCCCAACAGGTGGCGGGGTCCAAAGAATCCCCAAAACGACCCAACCACCTAATTCCCTCGAGCACCCAGAGGCCGCCCAAGCCAACCACGGCTATAACACGCATGACCAATATCACCATATGCATGGACCAAACCCCCGTCGAGCAGATCGAGCAGATATGGGAAGTAAAAGCCAAAGCTAGCGAGTGCCGCGCTGCATCGAGCGGATGATCATCAAACCATGTTAACTTGATCAGAGATGGAAGGGAGAGTACAGTGCAAGGCATGGCAGAAGCCTTTTTGATTGATCACAAGAACACGACCAAGACACTCTACGGGGATAAAAACATTAGCTGGAATAGCACGGATCGGATCTTCATTTTCTAGGAGAGAAAAAAGGTCAAAAGATGAGACATGGCAAGCACAGGTACCTATCATCAACTCAGCTAGGATGGGTAGGAGTAGAATGGTGGAGCGGGCCGGCCGGAGCTGGTGGTGCATGACGGGCTGAGCTAGTCGTCGGGGACCTTGTAGACGTCGGCGGTGATCTCGGTCAGCCATAGCCCCGGGAACAGCGACTGCACGAGAGACAGTGGCTAGTGTTAGTATTAGCTGGATCATCAGTGGTGTTATTCTCGCCTCGCGAACAAGAATTGATTAGAGTATTAAGCGGAGGCTAAAAGCACATCGAGGAGATGATAAAATAGGGGTTCTTTTCTCTAATGAGTGGATTAGGCAGATGAGGGGTAGTTTGGGGAATTGGCCTTACATCGAGCTGCCGCTGGACGACGCGAGGCCGTTTCCGAGGCCGCCGCCGCGGCCGGCCGCCGGTCAGGGCGTAGATGTCCTCCTCGATCTCTTCCGCTCCGAGAGCCAAGGAGAACGGCGCGCGCTCGCCGCTTCGGGCAGTCTCCGCTTCCCTCGCCCATGGCGTCGTGGGCGACGCCGACGTGCTCCCGCGGCCTGAGGAAGACGAACGGCGCTTCCGCTCTCGAAGGTTCCACGGCCTGGCTATCGCAGCCGCAGAGGTATCCTGCGGTGGTGGTGGAGGAGGAGGCGGTGGAAGCGGCGCTGTCGGAGGCTCGGGCTCCGGTGACCGAGGCTTGGACTTCGGTTGAGGCAGGCGGAGGCGGTCGGCGGCGTCCTTGAGGTGGCCCATGAGCTTGGCTCGGAGATCCTCTAGCCCTCCGTTGTGGGCCTCCTCCTCCTCTACAGCGCCCGCATCGGTGGCGGTGCCGCCCCGTCGGTGGGACGACGAGGAGCGGCGCCGATCGCGCCCGACCCTAGCGCCTCCGCCTCCTCCGGAGACTGCCGGCAGCGACGGCACGCGGTGAGCACGAGGTGTTGGGGTAGGCGTCCACGGCTTCATGTGGTGTGCCGACGGCGGCTTCGCCCTCGGATCCGCGGTCGCCGCCATGGTCCACGACCCGCGGTCGGCGGCCACCCACCGCGGCGCCTGGGGACGCAGAGGCGAGGCCTGCGTAACAGCGCTACCCCAGCCGTGTCGCCGGCGCGGCGCACGGCGGTCCGGCGGCGGTCGGCGGCGTTGGAGACACGCAGGGGAGAGAGGCGAGGCGAGACGAGGCGTGGGGTGAGACCGTGCGAGAAAAACACAGAGAACGAGAGACGGAGATAGGGACCAGGTCCGCGTCGCGTCGCGTTTTGTGAAGGAGCCCGTCGCGAGGCGGCCGGGGGTGGGGTGGTGCGTGCGAGCCAACGGGGGCAATTCGGGTAAACTCGCGGGCGTACGACGCGTTCGTCGGAGGCCGGCCGGTGTGGCGAATCGAGAAGGGCCCCGCCTGCAGCGATGTGAGTAGCAGCAGCCGGTGGATTTCGTTCGGAATCGCGGGGGTTTGCGGGGCCCGGTGGTCAGTAAAACGAAGCACGGGGACCTGGAATTTCCGGCGGTGCGGCGGGGTGGTGGAACTGTGGAAGTCTGGAACGGGTGTGTTTGTGCGGCACGCTGCCGGCTGGCTCACCCTCGCGCCCGGGCCCACACACGCAGTGCCGCTATGTGTGGCCCACGGTGAAAAGCGTCAGGTCTGAGTGACTGCGTGGTTAGCTGCACGGCAACACGTAACCACCTCGTAAGTCACTGCTGCTGCTGCAGCGGCGGCAGTGCCGCTCGCACCCAACGCTGTGCTGTGGTGGAGGATGTTACTACTAGATTCGCTGTCAAAAGATTTAATTATAGCTGTCAAAATTATAGCTATTTATCAACAGTGGAATGTGATAGCGCCAAGTGCGTTATTTGTTGGGGGGTAAACGGAATTGTAAAATTATGTGGACAGTGTTGATCTTACCATCTTATTTAGTTCTTCTTGTTTATAAAACCAAGTACTAGTAGATGGCTTGCATGTTTTGTGTTCAGTCTAAGCGGCGAGTAATATAAATTAAGAGCAAAAATAGCGATTACAACAAATAATCAAGATTAGGCAGGTTCAAATGTCGGACCAGGCCGGGCTTCTAGCTGGGCCAAAAAAAGCCCCAGCCCAACAATACAGCAGAATAACAGTACTCATGCCGGGCCGGCCCAACTTTGATAATTCCTAATTAAAGAGACTTGGCATCCTTTTATATAATATACTATATCCTATATCCGTCTACACAAATATACAAAAAAAAAATTAAAAAACAACAACATGGAGTAACATACTTCTTGATTTCGTACCAAGTCTGTTTAACACTGGATCACGCAAATCCAAGTTCAGACAAGATATATAGTCGTTATATATGATCTGAAAGTAAAATGAGAAAAGGAATCATCAAACGGGTCAACTGGATATCATAGCCTTCACCATCGACCTATCGGCAGCAAGCAACTCCTCTATATTGGAATCGGGAGGCACCTCCCTTTCATCCTCCTAGGACAACTCATGATACATATCAACGTCGCATGGCCACAATTAAACTCCAATCAACCTAACCCAATCGGGCGAGGAATCGTAGCCGTGCTCTTTTTTCTTTTTCCCGTGTACCTCACCGGCATATGTCAGTTCGTGCACAAGTCCTGCGTGCGTCAGGCCGTCAGCATCAGAATGTAAAAACGTCAGGAAAAAAGTTCGAAATGCACCGGGCGAGTTTTGGTTGCGAAATGCGAGTGTACGTACGTTACGGCTAGCTTCGTTGAGGCCGCAGCGTCATATGCCCATTTTTCTCCGGCTGCCTCTTCGTTCAACTCAAATCTTCGCGTCACGTAGTCGCTAGCTTAGTAGTTCGGCGTCTCCACGAAAACGCGGAGGACAAGAATGTGCTCGTCTTTGATCTTGGACGTGGTCTGCTTGAGAATTTGCTCGGCGGGAAGGAACTCCTCAAGAACATAAATCCTGAGGCGGCGGCTCGCGAAGCTGCCGTTCTCCCTGCCATAATCAGTCGCCGCGAGAGCTTGTTTACGTATCTATCTGTCTGTCTATTAGAACACACGTTAAAACAAGGCACCGTATTGTCACGAAATCTCTCAGCGGCAATAAAATCTCATCATTGGCTTTGTTGGGGCGAAATTGTAAAGATCCCGATTTAATAATTCTACCTGACTAGATGACGCCCGAAGATTTAATGAAACTTCAAGTCAAGCGAAAATTGACACGAATCACGTCACCAGAAAGCTTTCAAACACCGTGCAAACTGTGCCAGTACCAGGTCAGCGCACACCCGGGCTCCAAAACGTTCCGATGCTTTCGCCGAGAAAGGCGACCCGAGTTTCCAGAAGAGAGCCGACAGCTACGTACCTCCTCCGCCTCGCGTGTCCTGGCCGGTTGTTATCCACGGCTAAATCGCAGCAAAGGAGCGCACCGAACCAGTGCCTACCTCGCGCGCGCCGCGACGCATGTGACGGCGCCATGGCGGCGCCACGACACGGCGGCAACTTGCGATGACACCTCGCCACGCCCGCTTCCTCCGCGACCCCCGCGCGCGCGCCCCATGGGAGGCGAGGAGGAACGCGACGGCTCTCGCCAACCGCTATCATCCCATCCCAATCACGCGCGCGAGCCAAGCACCACACCCCGAAGGCGAAGGCGAAGGCCAGGCCCCGATGCCCAGAGCCGAAGAAATTTCGTCGAGACCCCGTAGATAATAGATAAAATCTCCCGGGGCTCCATATGGAAAAGGAGACTTGCCTTTCCCCGTTTTCAAAACCCGACCCCTCTTCTCTTCCTCATCCTTCTCTCCGCTGCTCTCCTTCCTCGCTTCCTCCCTTCCTTCCCCTCCTTCCGCGCGGCCGACCAGTCCCGCGCTGCCCCTTCCATGGTCCTCATGGCCGCCGACGACGACCACGATCGCCACCGCATCGCCAATTCAACTTCTCCTCCGGAGGATCCCCCGGCTCCCCCGGCCCGGCCGTCGCGGACGCGGCTGCATAGTTTCTCGTTCCCCACCCTCAGCTGGGGAACCCATCGCCTCCTCCGCTGCTCCAAGAACCCCGCCTCGTCGCCTCCGCCCTCGTCTCCGCATACCCCGTCCCCGGACAAGGAGAAGGCCCACCGTTCCACCGTTGGCGTGGGCGGCGGTTCGCCTCCGCGGCCCCCGCAGCGGCCGTGGAACCTCCGCACCCGCCGCTCCGCCACCGCTGCTCCGCGTCCGGAAGGATCGGACGACGCGGGTGATGCGGCGGCGGAGCGTGCGCCGCCGCCGCCGATGTCGACGAAGAAGCAGGTGTTCTCCGTCGTGCTATCCAAGGAGGAGATTGCCCAGGATTTCAAGGAGATCCGCGGGACGCGGCCGCCGCGCCGGCCCAAGAAGCGCCAGCGCACGGTGCAACGCCAGCTCGACGTAAGGATTGAACCTGCGTTTGTAAATTCGCAAAATTTTGGGCATCCGAGTTTGCTGTTTGATGCGACTTCCTTTTCGTTTTGGAATTGCAGTTGCTGTACCCTGGATTGTGCCTGGCGGACGTGACGCCGGCCACCTACAAGATTGAGGAGGTATGGTGTCGTTCGATACTTCGATGCGTTGGTGTGTTTCGGCTGCTTTCTTTGCTTGCTTGCCTCTGGTTTCTGATCGTGCGTTTCTGTATTTTTCAGAGGTGATTGATGTTGCGGTGGAGCTTCAAATGGGAGGGGATTTTCAGATCTTCTGATCTCTTTTCTCTTCAGATGTTCTGATCGTTTTCTTTCCTTATGTGATGGCTACCAAGCTTGCTTCATAGGAGTAATGTTGTGGATGGGTTAGGAGAAGTTTAGTTGGGAATCTCTTCTAATTATATATTGGGATGCGGTTGCTGAGGAGTTTAGGTTGTGGAATTTGATTATTGAGCTTGTAGGGTTGTTCATTGTATAAAGGGTTATCATCTGTACATGGTATTAATCTATGAAGAATTCTCTTTATTATGAAACTATGAGAAAGTTATTTACTATTGCTTCTTGGTGTAGCATTCACTCCTATATGTTTTTGTGTTTTTCTGCATTTTTGTTTGCTTGTTGATGATTGCTTGCCTTGCTCGATAAATTTTCCTAATAAACATGAGATAGTTATTTCCATTGCATGCTTCGAAAAGAAGCTGCTTTGACTTAAATACAAACTGATGCATTGTTGTTTCGAAATTAACAGTCCTGTGGAGGAATGCTTGGTAAAGGGCATTTACAGTGAATGATGATGATAAGCCAAGTTTTTGCTGCTAGCTATAAAATAGAAAAACTCTGTCAACCTTGTTTGTTAACATTGTTATCACTGATGTTTCCTGTGCAGTTTCGATTTCCTTTCATTTTTCATGTCTAATATTGAGAGCTAAATTCCTGTTGGTCGACTGTGCTGTTTCATTTCTAGTTTATAAGCATCTGTATGGACTTCAATTCTGTATGTAACACTCGCGGTTAATATTATCTTGCCATGTTCTGTGGATGAAGCGCCAAACTGTAAAACAAAAAGTTCGAAAACATTTTATTGGGTGACGAATTTAAGGTGAACATATCCAAAAATCTTTGTTTTTGTAGTTATGTGATACAATGATGTTATATGTATCACAGTTTTATTTCCAATTTTTTTCCTAATCTCTGGAATAGAATTAGCATTGATGTAAAATAGTGAAACAGATCTTCTCATGACTTTGCATATCATTGTTTGAGTAATCAAGTAAATGTTTGATGTTTGAGTAAATGTGATGAGTAACCAAGTATATTATCCTGTCGTTGTCTGTGTTTAATTCTTTTTCAATAACTTTTGCTAGAGAACTTTGAAGTGCCTGAGGTTGTATAATAGGCTTTGCAGAAAATGTTTTTTTTTAACGCATTTGCAGAAAATGTTGTTGGTGTTGCGTTGTTTAACGCTGCTATTCAAATTCCAGTGTCAGATTCTCTATTTGTTTCTGCAGTTGCTTCTGCCTGAACCAAACAGGCAAGGGCAATATCTCATCTCCTATAGTCCAATGTACATATTTGTCCTGACTTATGCCCTGTTGATTGTTCAAAACTTTTATGAATTATAATTTAGCCTTTTAAGAAAGATGTGATGTCAGGATTATATTGTAATTGACTGGTCCTTTTCTGTGCATTATTCTTCATGTTTTGTCACCAGCTCTGGTAGGGCATACTGCAAAATGAAGCGGACCCAGACATCTAGAATCCCCTTGTAGGCAAATATACTTCTTTTCGTAATCCACTAATCCATGTTTGTATTCCTCGTTTGAAAAAAAGATGTGATTTGGTTAACTGGTGTGCCCCCACTAGTGTACTACCGCTTCTTTTGTTAACGATATATTTCAATTTGCAAGGGATCGCCGAAACTTCAATGTTTTTAAATATATGTTTGCTTTTCCCTACTGTTTTCAGAAAGCAATGGCTTCAGCTTAGCTAGTTAGCTTTGCGAACGTACAGACCAAGAGATGGATATGAGGCGCAGCTCAAACGCAAACATTATATTAGGATGCCAGGATTGAGAATAATCGGGCAAGTTACATATACATGGAATGAATGGGATTTGCTTCTATACAAGAGGAGTACATTCCAACTATGAAGATAACCTTCTATCTCTATCAAGCTTCCATCCGTCACTGATGAATTGCTCGATTTCGTCTGTAACATTCTGCTATTTGGAGTTGAATGCCGGTGTATTTTGTCTGCGTATTCTGTCAACCATAACTGAATACGCTGGCGTATATCATTGGCATGTTGACCCTAGTCCCTAGCGAGCTGAAGTCGTCGGTCATCAAGTTGTAAAGTCGACGCACAGCAGCCTGTAGGGCGCGGAAAAGTAAACGAGTGTGCGGTGACGAGAGAAGAGAGGGCTCGCGCTTCTCTCGCCTCTCAAGAAGAAAAACGGTGGCGCGGCTACAGATTATCAACGGTTCGTCACCGCGACACCGCGTGCCGGCGAGCTCCGTCTCCTCCCGCGTGCAGCGCCTCGTCGGTCACCACGCGGCGGCGAGCCGCTGCTCCCAGCGGGACACGTCCTCACGGAACGGACGCATGCGCCACGCGGCTCGTTCGTTGCCCTGCGTTTGATGGGGTTGTTGCCGTGTTGGTCGCGCGTATTTGGTAAGGCCCGATCAATGTATAACGACGACACGACCATGCAGAAAGACGACATTAGGACCTTCTTCAATACAGCCCATTCCTCAGCATAGCCCACGAAGATGTCGAAGTTAACATTAGAAAACAAGAGCCCAATCGAGGGTCTAAGGCCCCGTTTAAAACAGAAGTTGGACGATGGGTTTGTTAGAAGTTTATAAAATTTAATTAAGTGTTCAAATAAATAAATTTAACACAAAACATTTAATAAATTGCTTCCAGCTTAGTTGCAGGCCTAACAGGTACCGAACAGGCCAACATAACGTGCTCAAATCTCCAAGCTTTGTTCGTGTCGTCACCAATTGCTCCTGCCGCCGCCAGTAACACTCCTGCTCGGCTGCTCTCGTCATGGAAAGCAAACCTTGTGGTGAACGGATGACGAACTGATCCAAAACAACTCGTACCACACAGTACGCAAACACCCTCACTTCACCGTCACTAAATCCCGGTCTCACCGCGTTATTCTCCCATATGCGAGCAAGCTGGTGCACCAGCTTTGCCGTATGGAGGGGGCGTCAGAAGCAGAGGTCGACACGGCCCGGCGCCGACGGCCGCATTCTGAGTCTCACCGGCTATCAGTAAGTCATTAAATCGGACGAGTAACAATAACAATCGGATAATAGGTCATCCTTACATCACCGATGACTGGTGGAAACAATTTGGTTAACCTGGCTGATGGTCGTGAAACGTTGACACGCGCCGGCCTAGAGCGACCGCGCGCGTGCAGGATTGTCAAAAAGCAACGGTTCGGTTCGCGTTCACTGATCCGGCGATCCCCCGCGTGACCACGTTACGAGGCTCCCGCCGCGGCGGTGCGCTGTTGATATCATCGCGTCAGATGTCGCCGCCGACTCGGCGTGCTTCGAGCTCGCTCTCATACCGCTGCCTGGTCCCTCCTACTCCGAGCTACGCCTCACGTCCGCTCGGTGGAATCTGGGCTAGTTTGGTCCAAAGGACAAATGGTCCTGCTTCGAACTGGGCGATCATCTGAGGGTGAACCTGGCACCGAAAACGGACCGCATCATTTGAGCGTGATTAATTATGTATTAACTATTAAAAAGTAGAAAAATAAATCATATTTATTTTTAAGAAAATTTTATGTATAATTTTTTAACAATCGTAATGTTTACCAGCTTAAGGGCACGGTATGGTCAATCTACCTGGATCATTCATCACAAGTTTGTCACCAATCAAGCGGCCGATCACCGTCACGCAAGATTACCGGACCTTCTCGCGTCTTCGTGCTCCATCAAGTCCAACGGTCAGCCACCGATGCCAGATAGCCAGATTGCCACCGCATGTCGTTCTCCGGTCACATCGACATCGTTTGGAATTTGGGGCTTGCCACCGTTTCTTAGGTCCGTTTAGTTCAGAAACGAAGTGGGATATGATGGTTTCATTTCAGTTTTTTGAGATGGGATCGTTCTATCTCGTATTTGGTTGCGAGGGATGAAGATGTTAAAGTTTCGTGTTTGGTTGGTGGGTTGAGAAAAATGAAACCCTACACCAGAACCTCCGCCCTGTCTTGGAACCTCTGACCTGCCTTAAAACCTCCGGCCCGTCCCTAGAGCCTCCACCTCGAAACTTCTGGCCAGCCCTAGAATCTCCGGCCTGCCTTTGGCGCCTCCGCACACGAGATGGGACGAGCTCATCCGCCCTTTTTTTGGACGAGCTCGTCCCGAATATTGAAAGAATATTCTTTGATATGATGATTTTATTCTGACTCCGAATCAAACATCATAAAAAACAAGACCATCCCGTCCCGTCCTACCTTGTCCCTAGAATCAAACGCCACCTTATAGGACAGAGTTGTCCGTGTCATCCAGCAGATGTACTACTGCACGTTTGCTAGCATGAGGTCCGGTTTGTTGTGCCAATAATGTTACTCTGTTCGTGGTAATAATTTTTAAGTTTAAAATTTATCTTAAATATAATTATATTTATATATAAAAGATAACTATCCTTATATCTGATTACTCCTTTTAATTACTCACGGGTGCATACTCACCTATAATATGATCTTTTTACTAATATCTTAAATACACGTGTTTAAATTTAAAAGTTGTTATATTTTAAAACAGAGAGAATAAGTTTTAGGTGGTAGAATATCTTCACACACATAAAATTGGATAATTGCAGCGTAATATGCAATTTATTTCTTAAAAAATTTACTTAATTTTTCGTCTATCAATGTTTGACCGGTATTTTTTATGTTCTTGAAGAAATAGAACATAATCTATACAGCAAATGGGAGGCAATAAAAGTGGTTAGATCTTTATGCAAAGAATAAAAAGAGAGGTGTCTGATCTTGACAGCCAGAAAGCCCTGATCTTTATAGAAAAAAGGAAACACATGTACTAGCAAACACAATTAAAGCTAGGACCAAATTGTAGAGTACAGTTTACAGTACGGTAAAACAGGAAACATTAATTTACTTTTACATCTGAAAATTTTCAGGTGAGTTCCGGTAAAATAAAAATCGCGGGTTGAATATTTTCTTTTGAAACCCAAAAATCTGTGGGTTAGATTAATTCAAGCAAAAAAAAGAGTGCTGACAAGAATGCCCGGTAAGAAGCAATGTACATAGATTAAATGGTCTATACAGTGAATCCAATAGAAATAGTTTGTAACAATAATAAATTTCACAATGTATCAGCAAAGAAAGTTTAAGTGAGCCTCTCCATACTCATAGTATGAGCACCGACACATGGTGAGAAGGAGAGAAAAAGAGAGTATTATTTTTTTATTCTCTACAGGTGGTCTTTAAACATATAAGTAGTTAGAGCTATGGATGAGCAAGTAGAATTGTTCGCTTTTAGGCAACATTGTGGTTTCACCGAGTCAAAATAAATAAACGAAAGTTCATGTGCCTCGAGCTCGAATGGAAATAACTGACAGGGCCACTTGTGGAAGAATGCACGCAAAAGTAAACATAGTAGGAAATCAATCTCTATGAGAGAAAAAGACATTGTAAAAATGATACGATGCCAGCTGGGAAGAAGATGGAGGCACATATATTAGGTGTTCACTTCAGTCATTGAATTTTTTCCTGCTCGATCAGCTTAGGAGACATGATCGACGTCGATGTTGCATGGGATAACCCAGAGGGAAGTAATAGAGAAAGAACCGAATGTACTAGGCCAGTTTATTTTGGCTTGAGATTATAGTAATCCAGTTTATAGAAAAAAGTTAAATTGTACTAATTTATTAGATTAGTATAATCTGTACTCTAGATTATAGTAAACTGACTCGTTTGTTTCGAAACAAACACACCTTTAGTTAGACGATCTGTTCTCTATTGAGGAGTTTTCTGAGGCCGAGACTATACCTACATAGTGAAAGACCAGGCGGGACCAAACTTCTTTAGTGACAAAATAAAGAGGGCACTAAAATATAACACATCATTGGATCTTTGGAGAAGAAGCATCTAGGCACTCTGTCACACTGACCATGCAAGCTAGTGGAGCAGTTTAATCATCTACCCTTGTCCTAATGCGTACACAACACATGGAAGCAAAGCTAAATTCTTGTCCAGCAGAAATGGGGCTGGAGAAGCTTTGGGAGCGCAAGGAGAGGAGGCAATATAATGGCTGTGCAGGACTGCTCTGGAGATCAACAGGCTCGAAATTAACATCGTTAGCTGCTTGTTTCGACTTTCGACTTGCTGCATTCATGATCATGCATGCACCTGGCTCGGGCAGCTAGCACACGAACCCAAGCGGAAATAAATATAGAAAATAAGTCTACACGACCTCCTTATATATTACTGATTGATTACTTAACCCCTTAACCTAATAAATCAGGTGTTTAAATCCCTAACCTTTTAAATATTGTTTACTTAATCTCCTAAGGTGATTTTACAAAGTGGTTTTACTCTGCTGGCGTGTCACGTTGGACACGATTGTTTTTTTCTTGTTCTTCCTTATCTCCTTGTCCTCATCTCCTTGATGTTAACACCATTGCTGAATCCTTCTATCTTCCAGAAGAAGTAGAAGGAAAAAAATATATATTGGTTAGTGCGAGGTGGGTGGTTGGTGCATAATGTGTTGATGTTGCTGCTATTTTTGATAAATTTAGCACTGTATCTAAAAAGAATGCTGCTATTGATTAGTTTTTCTTGTCCTGTAAATACAATGCCTGAAATAATTTCTGCCTCATCTTGCCATTACTTGTTTTTAGACAACTTTTAAAGCTCTAGTTTTCGTTTTTCTTTGTTTTTTAATATAACATGGCTGAAAAAAACTATAACTACAAGGTATGAAGATTTATTTTCAACTCATGCTGCAATCGGATGGTCTACTCCCTATTATCAGCTCGTCGTTTGTCTAGCCGAAGAGAGAGGGAGGGAGGGAAGAGGAGATGCCGGAGTGAACGAGGCACTGATAGAGTGAATGAGAAGTCTAAGGGACGTGACTGTTAGTTTTTTATGCAGACACGTATAACCAACGTGACAATCTTGTCTAACATGGCACGGCAGCAGAACAAAACTACTTTGCAAAACCACTTTACAAAACCACCTTAGAGGGTTAAGTAAACAGTATTTAAAACTTTAGGGAGTTAAACACATGATTTATTAGATCATGGGGTTAAGTAATAAATCAACAATACGTGAAGGGGTTATGTAGATGTTACGGCGGAAGAGACCCAGGCAGTTGGGCCGCGTCGGAGCTCTAGAGTGAGAAAGCCTGTACACCGTGACTGAGTGGGCCGAGAGTGTGTGGGTATGTGTGACTTGTGAAAAGCTGGTCTGTGTTGAGAATGTAAGGTATAAATACCCAAAACCGTGTGAGGAGAAGGAGACATGACGTGAATAAAAAAACTTTGCCTAAATCCCCTCTCTGTTCTTCACCTTCTTCTTCCTCAAGGCATTCGATCAACTACCAGATCTGCTGATTCCTTCGGTGCTTCGCCGAGGAATTCACGAGATCGTGACATTCTGGTATCAGAGCCCGGCGGTCCACGCTGGCAAGGGAAAGGAATCAACCCAACCTTGCAGATCGGATGATGGTGGCAGAGGGAGAAGTAGCTGCAATGTCCGGCAAGCTGGACATGGTGCTGACGGCGGTGGAGGGAATCGGTGCATGGCGATCCGCCGTGGACGCATCCATGGAGGAGCTGCACCAAGCCGTCGACAAAATCTCTAGGCGTTTGGTGGTGTTGAAAACAACACCTGCCATCAAGTCTCCGGCTCCACCGGTCCGACCGGAGGAGCACGAGGAGCAACAGGCCCACGGCCGCCGCAATCAACTTCAGACCCAGAGGCAAGTCGGTGGAACCCTAGCGGTTCCTCGGCCACCCCTGGTCAAGGGTGAGCATCAGTTTCCCCACACTCCTGTTATCTTTGAGATTGGGGAGGGATCGGGCAGGATGGCCAACACTACACCTAATGGTCCTCGTACCAACCTGGAAACAATAGAATGCCTAAAACTGATTTTCCTAAGTTTGATGGAGAAGATCCTAAATGGTGGAAGGATAGATGTGAGAAGTATTTCGACATGTACAACATTTCCCATCATAATTGGGCAAATTAAGCCACCCTGCATTTTGTGGGCAATGCTGCATTGTGGCTACAGACTTATGAGGCTCTGCATAGAGTTGATGGTTGGACAGATTTGGTTATGGCTGTACATACAAAGTTTAGTAAAGATAAATATGAGCAATACTTAGATGAACTGTTTAGTTTTAGACAAAAGGGAACTGTAAAGAAGTACCATACTAAGTTTGAGGAGCTGATACATAGGGTGTTGATGCATAATGGAGGATATGATGATGCTTTCTTTGTCAATAGATTCATGGCAGGATTGAAGTCAGAAATTTGCATTGCAATCAAGTTACATAAGCCTAGAACTGTTGATTCGGCCTTGTCATTGGCATTGTTGCAGGAAGAGGAATTGGAGCTATCAAAAAGGAAGTCCTACTTCAAACAAGACTCCAAGGATGTTAGAAGGGGTGAGATGAAGACTCCATTTCAAGGGAAGGGAATCTTGGGACCAGCTCCTGGTGAAGGTCCAAAGAAACCAGAAGTGAATAGGTTTGGGGAGAAATATGATTCTCTTAAAGCCTTAAGAAGAGCAAGGGGAGAATGTTTCAAGTGCGGAGAAAAGTTTGGCCCTGGTCATCAATGTCCAAAAACAGTGTCTATGCATGTGTTAGAAGAACTGTTGGAGGTGTTGCAACTGACAGAGGAAGGAACTGAACCAAGTGACAAGGAAAGTGATGACGAGGCCGAGGAAGTGGTTATGAGCATTTCTGAACAGGCAAATTTGGGCGCCCAACAAAAGAAGACAATCAGATTGGTTGGAATGGTTGGAGATCAAGAAGTGTTGATTCTTGTAGATTCTGGGAGCTCTCATACATTTATGAGTGAAGAGCTAGTTATCAAGCTAAGCTGCACTACCAAGGAAGTGGCTAGGGCTAAAGTGATGATTGCTGATGGAAATCAAATGAAGAGCAGCTCAATGGTGCCCTCTGTATGCTGGTGGGTACAGGGGCATACATTTGTTACAAATATGAGAGTGTTGGGAATCAAGTATTACGATATAATCCTTGGTATGGACTGGCTTTCAGAGTTTAGTCCCATGTGGATTCATTGGGAAAAGAAGAAAATGAGGTTTACTTATAAAAGGAAAAGAATAACCTTAAGAGGAGTAAAGGACAATCTGCATAGCTACTGCAGTGGAGCTCACGGGCATGATTAAGAAAGGGGGAGTGGCACATTTCTTGCAATTGTGCCTTGCAGATCAGGAGGAGAGTCAATCTAAATCAACTCCAGAACCAGTACAGCAATTGATTCAACAGCATGGGCATTTGTTTGGGGAACCCATAGGGCTGCCACCCCATAGGAATCAAGACCATGCTATTCCTTTACTTCCAGGGGCAAAGCCTGTGAACCAGAAACCATATAGATTCTCCCCACAGCTCAAAGATGAAATGGAAAAGCAAGTGCAAGTCATGTTAAAAAATGGAATCATTCAAGAAAGTTGTAGTCCCTTTTCCTCTCCAGTGCTGTTAGTCAAGAAAAAAGATGGTACCTGAAGATTCTGTGTTGATTACCGATAACTAAATGCAATGACAGTCAAGAACAAATACCCAATGCCCATAGTGGAAGAACTGATGGACGAATTGGCTGGATCAAAATGGTTCACCAAGTTGGACTTGCGGTTAGGATATCACCAAATACGTTTAGTGGAAGCAGATGAGCACAAAACTGCTTTCAAGACGCATGAAGGACATTATGAGTTTAAGGTGATGCTCTTTGGTCTGACAAACGCCCCAGCAATATTTCAAGGGATTATGAACACCATATTCAAACCAATGATCAGGAAGGGAGTGTTGGTGTTCATTGATGATATTTTGGTGTACAACGCCACATTAGAGGATCATTTACAGCAGTTGCAGCAAGTCTTCAAAATACTGACTGAACACCAATTATTTGTAAAGAGGAGCAAGTACACCTTCGCTCAGCAACAACTTGAGTACCTGGGACATATAATTGGGCAAAATGGAGTGTCAACTGATCCCAGCAAGGTTCAAGCTGTCCAAGATTTATCTGTTCCAAGGAATGTAAAACAACTAAGGGGATTTTTGGGGCTTACTGGTTACTACAGACGGTTTGTGAAACACTATGGAATCATTAGTCGGGTGCTCACTGACCTGCTAAAGAAACACCAAGTATTTGTATGGAATGAAGTGCACCAGCAAGCCTTTGAGGCTCTGAAACAAACCTTGTTGAATGCTCTAGTACTGGCCTTGCCAGATTTTACAAAGGAATTTGTTGTAGAAACCGATGCATGCGACACAGGAATTGGAGTTGTACTCATGCAAGATGGACATCCGATTGCATAC
>KE373131.1:162801-176835 GCA_000418225.1 Zizania latifolia | reverse complement strand
CAGGTGGAGCGATCGCAGTCGTCACCGTCGCTGCGGCCGCTTCCGCAGCAGCAGCAGCGCCAACGCCGCCCTCCATGAGCACCAAGCCGCGATCCGTACGAGTCCTCAGGACCACACCAGCACCATGCGGGCTAGGGTTTGGAGGCGTAGGCAGGCGGGGATCGCGGGAGATTTGATGCGAGGGGGAAGTGGGATTTTGGGCCGGTCGGCTCAGCGGGCGGTAGGTTAGAGTGGATGAGGGGGCGCCGGCGGCCGCTATTTGCAGGCGGAGGCGGAGGCGGAGGCGGAGGCGGAACAACAAACCAAAGCGGGGGGAATGGGCACAACAACTAGTACAAGTAACTTGTTATTTTTCGTGAGGGTGTTTCTGTAAAATGCCTTGCCCGACTCATGGCCGCCGCCCGCCCCCACTTGTCTCCAATTGGCCTGTTCGCCGGCGATCCTCCTCCTCCTCACCACCGACACGCGGCCTCGATGATCCGCCCCTCTCTTCCACAAGCAGATCGCCTACGACTTCCGCTCCCCGGACCTTCTTCGCCGATCCGCTTCCGTTGTCTCCTGCCGCGCCCGGCCTGCGCCGCCGCGGCCTCATCGGAGCCGGAGCCGTTGACGCCAGCAGCACCGACGCCGCCGGAGAGGTCTTGGGGAAGGCGCACGTGCCCACCACCGCATCAGCCACAGCCGCAAACATCCAACTATCCAAGAGGAGAGGAGGATTCAGTGATCAGACGTTTGCTGATAGTTTCCAGTTTCGACTGCTAATATGTATCGTCCTTCCAAATAAATGTGCATCTGTATGCAAATTCAGGTTACCAGCTGGAATAAAAGGTTCAGAGGTTTCCAATGGCTCTGCAATTGCTGCTCCAAACTTGTTGCATATTACAATACTAATTCTGATTTCTGTGCTTGAGACAAAGGAAGACATGCTCCTACCTCCACAAAATGGTACACGGCTAATATCAAATAATTTGGCAATTCAACTACAATGCCGTAGGAACAAAAGCTCATGTTGAAGCCACTGATGCATTTGGCGACAGGCGACAGGCTGGGGGCTATACAGCGTACAAGCTAGGTTGCAAATATTTCAATCAAAAGCAAAATGATATCAGTGTACAATTTTACAAGAAAAAACAGCATTTGATTAAAAGAGAGCAAAGGCAGCATTAATGTTACTAAGTATCCAGGAGTGCAAACTTTAATGCAAGTACTACTCCGAAGTCCGAACTGGTATAAACCTCGCATTTGCGACATCCTTCTTGTATTTGCTCTTTTGACTGAAAGGCAGACAGACATTGCATAGGCGGCAACTGTATCAGGGCCTCATTTTGTCCAAAGTCTCGACTTTCAGCCTCCCGTTACAAAGACATGACGACAATCTCATGGAATTTTAGGGATGGCTACTTCTTTGCCTTTGTGCTCCCGTGTGTATTTTCAGGAGTTCGAGCATCCATCTTGCGTTTCTTGGCTAGTTGCTTTGCTTTTCTCTCTGCCACAGCAGGGCGCTTGGCTTTGCGAGAACTACTATCAGATCCCTTCTCACTAGCCTTGCCTAGTTTCTGGTTCCCTTGATTAGTTGGACGCTGATTCACCTTCACCTTCTTTATGACACCAGATTTGCTTGCTCTAAGGCCTTGGTAAGACAAAGTTGACGCCTTCTGTTTGGTCTTGTCACTACCTTCATGGGATTTGCTGCCTGGTATCAAAGCTATCTTGTGTTTGGACCCATCCTTTGTTTTGCCAGCATCCATGGTCTTCTTTGGTGTCGCATCAGCTGATTTTGCGTGGGCAAACCTCAAAAGCCGATCTCTAATTTTGAGATCCCGTTTTCTTACAACAGAGTTTGCAGCCTCCTGCATGACAGATATTAAAATGGTCAACATAAAAGTGCAGGATTGAGTAGTCAACTGGCTGCCTTGGTTGTGAATAACTGAATATACAATTCAGCATGAAAGTCTTTCAGTTATCATTTTCTTCCAGTACTAGCATTTAACTACATGGCATTACTAATGCTACCATCTTCAAGAAATGGTGTTCGAAATCACGTAGTAAAACCACTTATCCACAAGCTTCTTATCCATTCAATGACTTCTTAGTTTTGACTTACTGAATGGACCAAATCACCAAATTGCACCAGATGAAATAGGAAGGAAAAAAACTGTACCCTTGTCTTGAACAAAACATAGGCGATAGCCTTTCCTAGGCTTGAATCTGGATCTCGAACAACACGAATAGCTTCAACATTGTCGGGGACGGCTCAGCAACCTGGGGTTCGGGGTTGGGGTGCCTACCGAGGGGCGTCGCTGCGGCGGTAACGGTGGGCACCGGAGGAGCAGGCTTCTCGATGGAGGGCTTGCGGCGAAAGGGATTGTCGGCGGAGAAGAGCGAGCGGATGGCTGCGGCGGCGGGCTTCTTCGCCATTTGCGCCTTTGGCGAGGCGGCGCGGCAGAGATTGGAGGCGTGACGTTGTGGCAGGATCGGGCGATCTCGTCCGTCGGATAATCGGATTCGGATGCACAACGAACATTAGCCGCGCTCGCGGCACAAGAAGGGAAGACGAGGAGGGTTTTCCCCTACTGGCTACTAGGGTTTCTGGATCTCCCTCCGCCGTCACGCTCGTTCCGATCACCGGGGAGGAGGATGGACTATGGAGGCGGAACCCGAACCCTTCTCCTGCACCCGCAGGCCGCAACCTCTCGAGCGCGTCCATTGCTCCGCGCGGTGGGCAGTAGCGGTGAAAGCGGATCGGATTCGGACAGATAATACTCATACTGTATTCTATATCATTTTTGTACCATAGATTTAGTTTCGGTACGGATATTAAACGGATGCAGATATGGAACAAATTAATTTAGATATCAGAATCGGTACGGAGTCAGAGTAGACTCGGGTCAGAAACAGATTAAAACTATTGGATAATATAACAATATGTACGATGATGAGAATACATAATATGATATCAACATGCTTATAGCCAATCATACAAATATACACCATAATGCTTACATCACTGTTGAATATTGTGTAAAAAAATTATTTGTCTTATATTTTAGAAACCTCTAGAAATGATACACATTTTTTTATTTCACTCTGACTATCGTTTTTCGCTAGAAATCTCCACTCACACAAGATTAGCAAATTAATTACTATAGATCATTGAAATATAGAATTTGCATGAAGAAACGTCAAACATAAAAAGATGGAAACGTACATTGATTTCAGTTACAAATCCAACTTAGTCTTACATAAACACAATTAAAGATCAAATCAAATGAAATGCGGCAACACAATTGGAAAATCAACCTAGTTATTTTTATGAGTCAAACAAACAACGTAATTTTAACTTGCAATACAGGCAACGTAATGATTGGTTCGAGGTTTTTACTGTTTCTATAACCTTGGCTACAGGAATATATTGGGCTGGCTCAAAAAAAATCGGATTATCCGATTTTTGCCCGTTTGGATAATCCGCACTAATTATCAGATAATCCGAATCCGTCGGATTTTACTGATACCATATCCGTATTCGCATCCGTATAAAAAAATCCGGATCTATCGGATTTCAACAAATTATTACCATATCCTCTATCTAACCGGATTTGGAGCGGATATTATCCGCTCCGCTTTCATCCTGGGCACAAGGCGACACCATCGTGCTGGCCGCCGTAAGCCGGGCACAGGAAAATTGGTGGTGTACTCTACTCCGTATTTTATTGTAAAGTTAAGTGGCTTTGTTAAAATGTAATAATGCATTTGCCCTCATCTTTAACCTTTTCCTCTCCTCTTCATTTGGAGGATACCGCCGTGGAGGAGTCGAGACTCGAGACCCATGGCAGTGGCTCGGCGTAACGCCACGCCAGCGCCTCCGACGAACGCAAGGAGCAACATGGTGGCCGTGTGTAGGTGGTGCTGCACGTGTCTTTGACACATTGCGTTGCTCTGACTGGCCAGAGCTTTTGTAAGAAAAAGACCATGAGAGTGGTAAGAGCGATTGGTTGGTGAAACAAAACGTAAATATCAAAGGCGTTGAGTAAAAAGAACGAAGCCTTTAGGAAAGCAAGGACATGCACCAAGGTCGTTGACGTTTAGGTTGACAGCAATTTGGTTCTAATGACGCGCATTGTGAAGGCTCTCAACTTTGTAGCATTTTAGCAAAACCACTTAACTTTATTGGCAAAGTGGAGTATACTACTTAACTTTGTGGCATGAGAGCAATTTTCCCTTATTCATTCCCTCCCTGTCCATGAGCTCTGGCATGCATTTGTTTTGCTCTTCTATACAATTGTGTTAGAACCATTGCTCTTTTACCATCCACGTTGCTTGTAATCTAGGGCTTCATGCCAGTATGCCACTGCCTGTATTGTTTTGTCTTATCCCTAGTTATTCCTTGTTTTTTGCAGATTGTGGCAATGATGGTTCTGTATCCTTTTGCCTTAATGCATTGGTAATGCTTCTGGTTGCTATATAGATTATGAGCATTGCATTTGATATATTTTGTTCACAAGAAAGGCTTCAATCAGGTTTTCAGCTAGTAGCAGTAAGACTAGGACCTATATAGATTATTCCTTGTTTCAGCCTAAATCACTGCCTTCTTGCTAATGGTTTGTTTTGTCCTTGGTTAACATGGCTGACCCTAGTGACGAGAACATGGTCTGGTGTTGATGAAAGTTTCAGGCGTTTGCTCAGTATTCTTCCAAATCAGCAGTACTGTCTACAACATACTATATATGCATGACCTATTTTAGTAGATATCGAAATGTATTATGTTCTTTGTAATACTCACAGATTCTAATATTCTGGTCTACAATCAAGATTCAACGAAGAATGATCCTTGACTAAGCCTAGCTTCTTCCATGTGCAATTAATGCTTCCTGTGCAGCCCTTGTATTTACTGGCATCCCCTTGAAACATCTTGCAGGTAAGTTAGTAATCGTGTGTGCTCTTTGTTGAAAGGTATCTCACAAGCTTGTGTGGTGCAGTTGCAATTGGCTGTGGAGTATTGGAGGATGGTGAAGTGGTTTTGGATACAAGCAAAGCAGAATAGCAGGTATAAATTGCTCTTTTTTGTTAATTCTTCCACCCTCAGAAAGGAAATAACCAATGTTAGTTTCATGTGATGTCTCATCCAGAAAACATTTTTGAACTGCTATTTGATAATTTTCTCTTTCAACTTCTGAACACCAAGTATATCTTGTTTTCTTTGAAGTACTTAAGTGGCATAAAGTTTTTGCAAACAACAAGTTTCAAAGAGGGAAGTACCAAGTTCCACATAGGGGTGATAGATTAATTTCCTTCAGAACCCTGGTTTGTAACGGCGAAAGAAGAAACCAAGGTGCTTGGGGAAACTCAGTGGGTTTCTCTGATTCAAGCCCCATTAGCATACATCTTTAATCCATCTGCTCTCTGGGAGGGTATAATATGAATTCAAAAATTGTTATTTCTAGATGGGTATAGTTTGGACGTATCATCTTCTGAAATGTGATGTCCATTGTTCACACTCTTAACACTTGAAGATGAAAATAAGTTTATGCTGGGAATGTCTTTAGTAGTGTAGGAACTAGTATTACTGTTTGCCGCCGACAATTGAAACCGTTTGCTTATTTGGTGTTCCCCAATTCAAGCAAGCCTGCTCTTTCAAAAGCACCAAACCAGAAAGAGGAGGATTGTGAGCAGGGATTGATAACTTCCATCGCCTATGCTTTGTGACCCTTTTGTTTCGTGTCCAGGGGATGATTATTTCAACTGCGTAGAGAGGGGTGTTGCTGCATCCTCACGGATGTGGGATTTTATGAGGACGACATTGCAGAAGCAGGCACCTGGAGATGATCTGAGAGGCATCATGCAATGCAATATAAGGCCTCAAGTGAAACAACTGAGCAGTACACGGCAGTAGCAGCTCGATGTTTTGAAGATGGGATTAGCTTACAAACGATGCCTGTGCTCGATGATTGCATTGGCACACAAATGTGACCGATGGATCAATTTGGCAGAAATATGCAGCGCCTGTGAATGCTCAACTTGTTGGCGTTAGGTAGCGTCTTTTGGACTTTGGTTGGCAAAAAAATATATGGCTATTATGTGCCGCTGGTCGTCGAATTTATGAATGCAGAAGAATTCATCGCCGTCGTTGACTTTAATCGTATTTTTTTGTGATGGAATTTGTTTAGGACGGGAACAGGTTTCTGATAGTAGCTGATGAGTGAAGTTTGCAGCAACCAGCAAGCCATTCCTGTGTCACCACTGTACAAATTGTCATAGATTATCGCCAACTTTGGCAACAGTGTGGGTCCCGTTTGCCGGGGTGCTTTGACTGTCGACAGAAAGTAATCCGGCTGGGCCTGTTTGTTTGTCAGCAAACAGCACGCCAAAGCTGACCAAAGACGGGCGGCTTGCTCTGGTCGACATCATCGTATCCTGCAATTGCTTGCTTGTTTTGTTGTAGAGTGACGTGGACTCCACGCGATGCTCATGCCGGGCAGGTCTCCTGTTCTGTCCCTTCTCTTTTTTTTAAAAAAAAAAAACATCATTGTTGGATGGCCTGTTCTGCAACTTGAAGGGTGTACAGATTCTTGTTATTACGCTCTCAAAACAGAGAGCAGGCAATGCATTACAGGTGAAACTGAGTTTTTTTTTAGATTTCATACAAATGGATTTAATATTAAAAGTTGGCAAATACAATGCATCATAGATTTAATGTTAAAGGTTGACTAATGATTTTAACAACTCGTGTATAGAATTTTTTATAAATGTTGTACCATTTAAGATAATCTATAAAGCCGTTTGTAGCTTTGAATGGGTCTTATAAGAATCTTGCACAAAGCAAATTCTCTTGGTTCTTGTTAGTGACGGGAGCATCTATGCCTCCTTGCCCATTTGCAATCCCACACGACGCGAGGCTTGTCTTACATTACATTTGTTATTATTATTATTATTAGGCACATCATATACATTTGTTATTATTCTGAGTCCACTAGATCTCGCGAATTGTCTGAATGATTCAAGACAGTTGTAATTAAAATACTACAATGGGAAAGCTGAGAGCAGACATGTTGAACACATCAAAGATTAAAACTTTGGAAGAGATTATTGTGTTGTTTGTGCTTGTGTGCTGCAAGAGTGCAAAGATGGAGAGACACACGATTGATTAAACCTAACTGACGAACAACAGGCCAAGGCCAGGAGCACGGTGCATAAATCGATCACACTCGCAGGTTTTTTAGCTGAAAATTGTGATTACAGGCTTCAATCTGACAAGACGGCTTATTGTACACAGATCATGACACCATCTGTGATCTGGAAGATCACAAAAGCAGGTACACATGAGAAGATCACAAAAGCAGCACAAAGATAAGGACGCGGCGATTGGTTCTACTGCGAGGAGACGAAGACGCGGATCTGCTCCAGGAAGGTGAGCTGCTGCGGCCGATCCTTGCGCCGGATGTAGCCGGCGGACACGGCCGGCGAGTACTCCGGGTACCCCTTCTCGCCGCTGCTAGCCCACAGGTCGGCGGCGTAGGCATGGTGCGCATAGTAGGCGACGGCGTCGACCTGGGCGCCCTCGGCGAGGAGGACGGAGACGGGGAGGCGCTCGTAGTGCGCGCGGGAGACGCCCTCGAGGTCGTCGAGGCGGGAGAGTCCACGCGGCGTGACGGCGTAGAGCTCGCCGGAGACGCGGTGGCCCGCGCCGGGGAGGTGGAGGAGGAAGGGGACGCGGTAGGGCCCGCAGACGAGCGGGAGGCGCTGGGCGGTGGTGGCGGCGCCCACGAAAGAGGCGTCGCCGTCGCGGGCCAGGTCCTGGAGGAGGCCGTGGTTGGAGAAGCCCCGCTTGAGCGTGCCGTACGTGAAGACCAGCGTCCGGGCGCCAGCCCGCTTCGGCTCCGGCTCCGGCTCCGGCTCCGGTTGCGCAGCGCCGCCCACCATGCCCATGCGTCGCAGCAGAGTCGAGGCGAGCTTGGGATTGGTTGGTTCGTGGCCTTTGCTAATTTATCGCCTGAATTTCAGCTGTTGCCGTTTGTAGCGGGCCGGTTTTTGGTGGGCCGTTCGTTAGTAGAGTTCTTGGTGGAGTAAGAGTTATCTCGAAGTCTTAAAAAACACTTACAATACTTACAATATTATCGTGCAAGAGCTTTTCTTAATAAAATTTAATCTCTAAATTTTCTTACTCTTCGATATACCTTTCATATCATATTTTATATTGTACTCTTATATTATATTACTATGAATGAACCTCATTTGTCAAATCTTCTTTTTTTTTTCTATCTCTTGTGTCGAGCGGTGGATGAGATCAGCACGGATAGAGGATAAGAAGAGATGATGAAGAAAGGTTTTAGGAATCTCAACAGGTAGAAACCAAATAGAAAAAACGTTAATAGTTAGATATATATTTTAGATCTAAAATTTCTAATAATCTAAAATTTATAATATATAATTGTACTCCGTATTAACGTATCTTGAAGATGCTCTATTTTTCGTGGGGGTGTTTCTGTAAAATGCCTTGCCCGACTCATGCCCGCCGCCCGCCGCCCCTTGTCTCCAATCGGCCCGTTCGCCGGCGATCCTCCGCCTCACCCACACGCAGCCTTGCCGTCGCCCGTCGATGATGTGCCCCTCTCTTCCACAAGCAGATCGCCTACGACTTCTGCTCCCCGGACCTCCTTCGCCGATCCATAACCACGACGCCTCCGCTTCCGTCGTCTCCCGCCGCGCCCGCGAGGCATCCGGAGAGGCAGCCTGCACCGCCGCGGGGGACAAAGCGTCCGCGCCACCCGTCGTCTGCGGCGCCCTCATCGGAGCCGGAACGCCAGAAGCACCGCCGCAATTACAATTACAGGGATGGAGTGGGCTGCTGCTGTGTTTAGCAATTTAGCCCAGGGCCGTCAATTTTTTTGATTCTGCGCGCACGGTATAAAACACCGGCTGGTAAGGTTTCCAAAACCCTTGAAGCCGCCGCCGCCGCTACGTACGGCTCGGCGATGGTCGGCGCCCGAAAGCGCCCGGCTCTCTTCGCCGGATTCTCCCCGTTCGCCCGCTCCCTCCTCTTCTCCGCCTCCTTCAAGCCACCACTTCCACCCGCCGAAATCACTCCAGGTACGCGTGGCTACACCTATCACGGGGCCTCAATGCTCCCCCTTCTCATACCTCGCTGCTCACCAGAAAACGCCGGCTCCCATCGCGAAATGCCGCCATCCAAGCGCTCCAAGCGGGACGAGCCCTCCAGCGACGAGGAGAGCTACAGCAACAGCGACTCCGACGGAGACGAGGACTCGTCGGAGGAGGTTAGTGCCTACCTTGCTCATAGCCTCTTGGAATTTTGTGCTCACGGTTTGAATGATTTCACGCGACATGCTGGTGCTCTTAGCTCGATACGGTTCAAGCGGACTTCGCCTTCTATGACCCCAAGCCCAAGGACTTCCATGGCGTCAAGCTGCTGCTCAACACCTACCTTGGCTCCAAGCCGTGGGACCTCGCTGGCTTCGTCGACCTCATCCTTGAGCAAAGCACGGTGGGCACGGTTGTCAAGATTGCTGACGATGACGAGGAAGGAGAAGGAAGTGGTGCTGAGAAAAGCAGGGCCACTGACGACGATGATCTGTTTGGTCTTATTAGCGTGCTTAATTTAGCAAGATACGGTGTATGTTCAACCTGGTCACAGTTCTATCAACAAGATTTAGGCGTTGCTGCTCAGGTGTCTTCTTATTAAACAACCTGCTGCTGTTGTCTTGCAGGAGCACCGCTGCATCAATGATCTTAAGGATTATCTGCTTGCCGTTTGTGGTGACAAGGACACCAAGAAGAGGCTCAAGCAATTGTTGGAGGAGAAAGCACCTGATGTGGGTCTGCTTGTGTGTCGCCGTTTTGTGAATTTCCCATATGAACTTGTGCCCAAGCTTTATGATTCGCTATTTGATGAGGTTTCATGGGCAACAGAAGATGAGGTGTTCTTTCTATGCTGTCAAGCACATTCCTTTCTGTACTTAACTCAGATAGTGTGAAACACCTTCTTTTCTGTCTAGTTTACTTATATTATGTGTTGTCAACTGTTTTTTGCATGTCTGAAGCCAACACAAGAACTCCGGGACTCCTTCCGTTTCAAGCAGTACCTATTGGTTGTCAGAATACTTGAGGTGAGCAATGCAATTTGTTTCCTGGTTATTTTGCTTTTCTCTTGGATATTTAAAACAGAACGTTCTGTTGCTTAATAGATCCATGTAAAATGTCACATACATGGTCTTTCAAGCGGAGCTGCACCCTGTTTATCGAAGTTTCAGTCTTTTGGTAACTGTTTTTGTCATACTGGTAACATGTCTGTTTCACTCTGTGCAGAGGAAAACTCCTGCAAAGCACGAAGCAAAGAACAGCACAGAAGATGATGAACCTGTTATCTATCCAAAGTTAGAAGATGAAATTTTTCGTGAGGTATCAAACAAGACATGCTTCTGTGATAGTTTGTCTTTGTATTTCTTTGCTAACAAAACTTTCTTCCTCAGCTTTGTTCATGGTCGTTCACTTTCCCAATACGTGCGGAACAACCTGCTCAGCAGGAGGTTAGTTGTGTTTAATTACTTCAGGCTTTGTTATGTTGTTTTTTGTTTTTTCATGCTTTCTTTATCATGTCGAACTGTAGACTTGTTCATTTATGGCACTACAAATTCTTTTAGTGCCTGGATCGAGTAATCTCTCTGTTCTTGTGTGCTCAGAAATCTACTAGTAGCCAAAGCCAATCGTGGGAAATAAGAACATTTATTAATTGCTTTCTGATGATGATTCTTAATCTGCCATTTCCACTGGAATCTGAATCTGCGTCATTCCAAAATTTGATGTCGTGTATACCAAAATTCTGAAAATTGGAACGGACTGTTAAATGTATTTTCTGTCTGCCCTTGCAGATGAAGAATTACAAGGAAATGGGTTTAGTGATGGTCGTTAAACATGAAGCAATTCCGAAGTTTCGAAAGAAGTTGGAGGATCTAGTGTCTGAGTAATTGTCTCTCTGTGCATCATAGGCTAAAGTGGAATTTTGCTACCGTCCACATGGTATTAGAACATCCATATTTTTTTCATGTGTCCCAGTAAGCGCGGAGGCTGAGTTTATCAGTGGCAGCCGCAAGTGGAATTGTTATCACTACCATAGAACCATTAAAGTGATCATGTGCAAGAAGAAACCATTTATTAACTATACCATGTACTGATTGGTATTAGAACATCCATATATTTTTTTCAATTTGAGCTGGTTTTTTGTTCCACCGATTTACTTCACATGGTCTTGATATTAACATCAATTTATAACACGACGTTGACGCCAAAAGTGAATTGTCTTGGTGTTTTCCATCAATGTGACGGAGCAGTAGCATTTGGGTAACAATGGCATCTATTGATGGCGCCAATCCAGAAATTACACTGGTGATGCCTTGAAAGTTTTCTGAAAACATAGTCACTTAAGAACCACAGCAATCAATTGCTCAGTTTTCCAGATGAAACTTCAACAATAATTGCAAACAGATCATATCTCAACGCATAAAAATATCAGCGGGTTTTAAACTGGTAATCACACAGAGGGGTGCAGTAATGCAACTTCATAACAACAGTAGGTTGTCGTACGCAGAAATCACCGATACTTATTTCAAATGGTGAGGTCACCTCATCTCTTGGCTTGCAACTAAAATAATCTGACACCAGTATCTGCAGATCTCCACATGGATTGAAAAGAACAGTAGTAGCATATACAACATCTTCTAAGAATTATTAGCAGGGAGGTATCACAAAAAAAATCAAACCGCCAACAAAGGTTGACGAACGCAAGCGCAGCTATGGTCAACTTTCAATCACAAGTTCTTGAATGCAGAATCATGAGGCTGCTTCTGGGGGGTGAGCCTCGCCAACAAAGCCTTGCTTGAGAAGTGATCCGCATCAACAAAATAGAAGTTCCCTTGAGCCCTAAAAGTGACAAAAGGTCTGTTCGTCTCTGGAGGCCTGATATCAGCAAACTTAATTGTCCTTGTGAGGGGTGTAGCCAGCCATGCCATCGTCTCTGCTTCAAAGCTATCTGAACCTGGTCGCCATCTGAGCTTGTGAATGTACGGGCTCACGAACCAGTGCAGGGCTGCAGTTGTGGTAGCACTGAGGAAAATGACGGTAGATGCAACAGCACCCTTGAGGATTACATTCATATCAGGTGAAGTCATGAATGTTATCACAGGGCCAAGCGACACAGAGAGACAGCAGGTGGATAGAGAGAGAAGCTTCACTTTCTTTATGGTTGATGATATTGGTCCTTGGTAAACTAGTCCATCATCCTTGTCATCCTCTTTGATCTGCTTTGGCTTGGGCCCAATGCTTATCTTGCTGCCACTAGTTTCAGTTTCTTTAACAGCAGCAGCTTGAGAAGCCCATCTTGCCTGACTGTACAAACAAGCGACTGAACCAAAGCCGTGAAGTTTTGCAAGAGAATTTGGCTTGCATGTTGAGAAATGCCTCCATACAATACATCCAGGAGTCCGAAGATCTGAAAATGTCATGGACGATGAATTGACTTTTATCAGTTTTTTTACAGTAATGCAAACAACAAGAATGCAAATCAATATGCTTCTGCCATACAACTGTGGATACTGAGACAATTAAGCCAGTGAAGGAGCATGTTAATTTAAGAAAATAAGATCGGTACACTACTATACATTATGAGGTAGCATATGGCAGTAAATTGGACTTTAACCATATGGTCTACTGAATTCTGACACATTTCCAACATTCACCTCAATACAGTACAATTAGTCACATGTAATTGGCAAACAAAATTATGTGAGAGGTAATGGAGCTCATGAGTGTATCCGTAGATAATAGCAGATATAGATAATAAATTTCAAAGTAGATGCGGGAATCCACAGATTATGTGGGCGGAGTTAGAAACAATTCTCCCTGAAATGGAAATGGATGCACTGTGCTTTACCCACTTCTTTACGACACATGCACCCCTCCAAAGTTTGATCATCTATAATACACCTTGAAAAATCCCACCTTATTTACAACGTAGAAGAACACATACCCAATCAGTCAGATAGCATCAGCACTACCAGGAACTAATCAAACTGTGGTCCAAAAAACTGATACATTTTGGCAGATGAATGATGATAGATAGACAAGAGCACGCGGGAGACCACAACGGACTGAGTGATTAGGAGGATGAGAGGAACCTGAGACGCGGGAGACGGCGTGCGGGGGAGGGGAGGGCCCCACGGAGCAGTGGCGGAGGAGGATCCCGCGGAGGTGGGACGAGGATCGGAGCCTCGCCGTCGCCATGGTCTCCGACTCCGATGGAGGCGAGGCCGGGATGAACTAGGGTTTTGCGTGGGAGGGGATGGAGCGGGCCTAAACTCACATGGGCCGAGATGGGCCTTATCAGGTAGGCAGTTCGTTATCGGATCCGGCAACCTTTGGTTTCCTTGACCCGCGTCGACTCCCTTCCCTTGTATGTTGTATCATACGCGCGGATCTCCCCCACCCACTCCGCTCTCCGCACCGCCAATCTTCTCGCCGGAACCCTAGCCGCCACCCATCGCCGCCGGTGAGATCCGTTATTCCACTTATCTCATTATTCAATCGAAGGCTTGTCTACGCGCAAACCCTAATATAGTTCGCAAACTAGGCGGATTTTGCCCATTGTCGCCGCTCCGGTAAGGCGAGCGGCCGGGATGAGCAGCCACCGGAAGAACTTCCGCCGCCGCACGGACGACACCAAGGACGCCAACGGGGACGAATCCAGGCCAACAGCCACCAAGACCCAAACGCTTCCAGCGCCCAAGCCCAGGTCGCCGAAACGTCAGGGCGCGAGCCGACTCAGCTTCGCCGATGACGAGGACGACGATGACGCCGAGGAGGGCCCTTTTTCGCAGCGCCGCCGCCCGGCTGCTACTGTCCGGCAGGCCCGCACGGCCTCGGCAGCTGCGGCTACTCTCCACCGCCTCACACCTGCCAGGGACCGGCTGAGGAGCTCGCCGGCCGTCGCGGCGACGGTTCCCGCGCCGAAGCCGTCCAACTTCCAGT
>KE373131.1:138006-150377 GCA_000418225.1 Zizania latifolia | reverse complement strand
TGCCGCGTCGACGGCGTCGGAGGCGGGACTCTTGCCGGCGCGCTGCTGCTGTTGCTGCTGCTGCTGCTGACGCGGGGCCGACGGCGGGCGGACGAAGGCGCTCCAGCTGGTGACGCGGTCCGGGGTGAGGGGCGCCGGCGACGGGGTGGCGGCGGGGCTCCCCCTCGTAGAACCCACTTGAGAATAGAATGATTCCCTCTGCTCGATCGCCATAATAATAATAATAATTTCATACATAATTAAGTCAATTTCAATTCATGCAGAAAAAGAACAACTTTAATCCTTGCATGAATGCTCTGCACCACAAAGTTGCATCTTTTGATGCAACGATGCAAGTAAAGCATCATTTGCAGCTGCAGGCTAGAGAGCATCAGCATGCATGGCTCCAAGAAACGGGACAGGTATGTAACGTTGCCGGGTCAGCATCACGGCGTATCACATCACGCATGGGACCATGGCAAGTTGATGGCGTCGGATGATGGTGCGCGCGTACCATGGGAAAGTTGAGTGAGTGAGCACTGACCTCGCCGTCGTCGGAGCGCGGCGGCGTCGGGAGCACCTGGCGGCTGAAGCGGCGGACGTTGTAGAGCTCCATGATGCGCTCGTTGTTCTCGCCCCACCACTTCTGCGCCTGCCATTTGTCGAACATCTCCCGGCTGAAGCGGATGCGCTTCAGGTCGTTGCCGGCGCCGCCGGGGAGGGAGACGAAGGTGATCTGCACGCCCGGCTCCACCTGCGCCACCCACTCCCTCGCCTCTCCCTCCGGTGGCCGCGCGAAGTCCCACGCCGGAGTCGAGCTGGAGCTCGACGTGCCGCCGCCCAGGTACGTCGTCGGGGGCACCGCCATGTCGTCCTGGACCACACCCGGCCGGTAGTACCCGCTCCGGTAGAGCGACGTCGTCCGGCCCCTCGGCGGCGGCGAGCCACCGCGCTTCTGACCCTGCCGGTGCGTGCCTGACAGCTTCAGCACCATGTCCTTGAGCTGCACCACCAATTAATCCATCCACTCATCATCTCCATGCATAATGCATCAGAGAATTAACTAGCATGATTAATCAACGAGATCCATCTAACAATGTGATCGAATGAAGACGATGGCAACAAGTTTTTTTACAGGAATGACAATAATAACCATCCGTCAACTGTATCAAGGCCTGGATAACTGCATTGATTTCATATAAGATTGCGTCAGTGTACAGCAGGTAGCCTGCAGGTTAACCAGTTGCAACTTGCAAGCAATGCAAAATTGCAAAATTTCATCTATGTAAAGCTCTGGTGTTATCCTTGCTATAAAGGCTCCTTTTGAATGCAAATTGAAAAAAAACAAAAGAATTGGATAGCAATACTCGTGTAAAACAGAGGATCGGAAAACATAGGAAATTTACGTGGCAATGTGTTTGGTTGGAGCATAGTAAAATTGTAGGATTTTTTTAGCATGTCCATCATACGGTAGGATTAGTAATAAATAATCAATAATTAACTCAATACCACTGTTCTTCTCGTGATCGTCTCAATTTACTTTCCTGATTACCTCGATCCCACGCAATAGGAAACGAAGAAAAGAGCTGGGAGTGGATTGTTATTTTCCTGTGGAATAGGCAGCTCAGGAAATTTTCCTCTGGTTTTCCTTCGTTTTCCTCACGAGCGATTCCTCGATCCAATTCCAAACGATGCTAACTCTTTGGATCGAAGGAATTTTGTGAGAATTTTGAAGTATTCAAATTCTTTGGAAATTTTTATTTCCTATCTAGTTTATTTAGAATATAGGATTAGAGCTTAAGAAATTACTATGTATTGCTTTTCTCCACTCTATTTCATAGGAAACCAGCACATAAGCTCAAACCTTATTTTATTTTTCTTTGAGAAGTCTAATGTATCTTCTTTCTTTGTCTCTCTTCTCTCGCTACAAGTTCCTATGTTTATTTTGTATTAACCATCCAAATACATAATTTTTCAAATTCTTGTTTTCTAGATTTCTGTAGAATTCGTCTATACAGAGTATTTCAATCATATGTTTTTCCTATTATTGTGTTTCTTAAATCCTAACTGGTGCGTTCATTTTGGGTGGTCTTTTCATTAAACTTCCATCAGAATGTATTAACTCTTGGATGCAAAGCACCATAGTTTACTGAATAACCTGCTGTTACTTGAGACAAAACTGGCTGATTTCCAGGGAAGCTCAGTTGTTGATTTGGACTAGTCATACAACTGCAGCTTTGGGCCAGGTACTACCTATCATCCTTGTGCCCATCTTCATTGTGGTGGAGGTCTTTGGTTCTACTACCAGAAATTCTGGAAATGTGTGCTAGCTAGGTTATTGCTTAACCCATCATCTTGCAACTATGTCCATTAGCCACTAGTTTCAGAATTCAACAGGGCAATTTTATATTGCAGTACTATTGCCAGTGGAGCTAGTGAATCTATTGATGGCTCCGGTCAAATATGAATGCAAGATAATGCAGCTGTTGGGCCTTTAGGGATCAGAGAATGACATTTTCAAAGACTATCTTACACTCTATGATCCACTGTTTGACCTCTAGCCAATCAATTAGAAATCTTTGTTCAGCTCAGACTTCAGACTGCACAATGCCATCTTGCATACTCTTGTCTGTGGTAAATTCTTTTTCTACCAGGAGGTAAATAGAGCAGCAGAATCTTTTTGGACAATAATAAAGCAGAGCAGATTCTGAAACAAGGGCTTTGTTTTTACCTCCAAATGCATTTACTTTTTCCCTCTGTAACTCCACACCAGTTAGTTGTGTTCCATACTGTGTTCTCTCCTGTATGTTTCATCTACAGTTTAGGTTTTCCCCCTTTCATGATATCATGCATCTTTTTAGGACTGGGCTCTTTTATGGAGTAGTTTAAATAGATTGAAGATCCCCACCCACAGATTCTTGCCGTGCTACTTATAACTGATGCAAGCAGCAATGCAATGCAACATCCCCATCCATCCATCCAGGGGATCTCTTTTGCATTGCAGGGTCTCTCCTTTTGAGAAAGTAGGAGCCCCATCCTTATATCAATCTCATATCTGAAGCTCTGAGCATATCTTACTATGCAAGCTTTGCCTCAAAAAAAGAGATGAAATGAGAAAGAAAAGACATGGACATATAGCCACAGGAAGTTGAGGCTCAAAGCTTCTTTGTCACAAAAGAACAAAGGAACAGTCCATGGCCACTCTTTGCTTTGCTTTGCTTTGCTTTGCTTTGTTCTTCCAGGATCTCTCCCCAAGGAAGGGGAGGAAAGGAATCGACACAAAGTGAAAGGCGATATCCAACACCAGGCAGCCACAGCCTACACTACCTATCCCCTCATTTTGACCATCTTGTTGCCCTGTTCCAGTTTGAACATCTTACTACTGTGTGTCTGTATCCACCCCCCACATAAAATCATCAGCCATTAGTGTAGTTCAGTTCATAACAATATATCTAGTCCTATGATCTTGTTTCAGGTTTTCAAATGGTAGAGTGGCAACAGTTTTGTCCTTACAGCAAGTCTGAATGTGAAAACAGAAGCTGCTCAGCTCACTGGTTCAATACAGTATTTCCTATATGCCAGGGATGGATTATTTTCAGACTGAGTAGAATCAAACATATCTGCTACAACACAAGTGAAGCATTACAAGCTGAAGCCAGCTATCTGGTGGTACTTTCAGAAAGCGTCAGATTGAAATGCCAATGCAGCAACGGTAGGTTGTGGCTTGTGGCTATTTGCTTTGAAGTTAAAGGCAGGTGGATGATCAGGTGAGCTATAATATTCTGCTTCCACAAGCATAATAACAAAAAGAGAAAAGAGGGAAAGGAGAGGAGCTGAGTAGAATTGAGCTTTGGCACGCAGTGGCAGTGTGTGTATGTATGCGATGCTTTAATCTGCCGAAAGAGATGGAGAGAACTGAGATGCGTTTCTTTTTGGCAGAGCTATCCTATCTATCTAGCAGATATACATTGTATCGCTTCTCCGATCGACTAAAGAAGAAAAAAGGCAAGAAGAAAGAAGAGATCGAGATGCATGTTGAAGGTTTGGCAGGCGTGAGGGCAACTGAACTGAGCTGCATCATGGTGATCATCGATGACGATCGATGAGCAGGTAGCTAGCTGAGACTGAGAGAGCCTGAGAGCACGGAGCCCACAGCCATGGATGGATGCTGCTGGTGGCAGTACACTGGTACAGTACAGTGGTGTACTGTTACAGCTTGCTAGCTCGGCAATGGAGATCGGATTGGGGCCGGCCCGGCTGATCGGGATTGGCGCCCGCCTTTGTTAATCTGCTCGCTGCACAGTCTCATGCAGCAAGCATGCATCAGCAGCCATGATTCCGACACGTGGGCCACATATCCACCGTGCATGCCGCATCCATGGCCCACCACCACCACCACCTCGGAAGCCGTGGCAGTATCTCTCGCTCGTTCAATTCGTTCAAATGGTTCAGACTTCAGAGTTCAGACAACCCTCTGGCCTCTGCTACCCCTCGACGCCTTTGCTTGATTCTTTCTTCTCACACTCACATTAGTTACACTGTTAACCAAGGCTATCTAGTACAATTAAGATTCATATATGTGATTAGTGCGGGGAAATTAGTGGATATATAATGCTAACGATGCCTGGCTAGTAGCTAATGGAAAGGAGGAGACATGTCGCTGGCTTCGGGGGCGCTGCTGCCGCTCGAAAGCGACGGCACGGCCACGCTCTCTCTCCTCTCCCCTCTCTCCACTGATCATTACTGTCGCTTGCTTGCTTACTTGCTATCATTATCATGTAGCAGCAGCAAGCGAGCTCCAGCTCCATCTTTCTTCGTCTTAATTAAATCACAGCAACTAATTTAGTTGGCGCATGCGTCTGTGAGTACGTACGCGTGCGTCGATCCAAGCAAAGCTAGCTAATGTCCGGATCAGAAGCGTGCGTTACATCACTCTGCAAGCTAAGTACGTACATGGAGTATGTATCTATACGGCCAATCAATCGGGTGACGTAAACGATTAACTAGGCTGGTTGTACCACACCTGCAGATACCATTCTGCGTACAGTGTTTGATTGGTGAGATCGAAGCAGAAACCGGTTGATATGTGTGTGCATCCAGCTTCCTGATCTGTAGCTTAATAAGGTTACCAAGAGGTTTACTTAAAGCTAGCTCAGCCCTACCAACCAACCATAATCTGAGCACGTACGAATTGCATTGAATCGATAGGACACATACGGAGTTAAGGCCATAATCCTCGTATCTTGATCAGCCTATGCTAGATGTGGCAGTAATAACTTGCATTTGTGATCGATTTGACGATTTGGTTGGCAGTTGTATGTAGCTAGCGTCAACCTAATGGCGGGCGGTGCGGATTATTCATGCCGGAAACAAGATGCAAGGTACAGACAGGCTGCGAAGAAGAAGAAGGAGGAGGCAAACGGCGACGGAGACAGGACAGCTAGCAGACGACGGAGTTTGGTGTAGGAGAGTAGGTGGTACCGACCTGGGAGGTGAGCGTCCTGACGGGGTCCCGGCAGGTGGGGGTGTCGTCCCCGGCGCCGCCGGCTGTGCCCGAGCCCGTTGGCGTGTCCTGGCGCCGGCTGCCGCCGTCTTCCTTGACGCAGGCGATGCAGGCCAGCATCTTGGTGGATTCGTGTGTGGCGGCTCACAGCCCAGCTACCCTGCTAGCTCTCGGCTCTCGCTCGCCGGTTGCGGCTACTGGTGCATATATATATATATAGGTGCAGTGCAGTGGTAGAGCTAGCTAGCTTAGCTTGCTTGCTTGTCGAGATCGAGCTGGAGGAAGAAGAAGCTGGCCTGGACAGTGCAGCGCAGTGCAGCTCGGGGAGGCTGAGCCGGAGAGTCGAAGCGAGTGCGCCGCTGGATCGCTAGCTCCCCATATATACTCGCCGTAGGCCGTAGCCGCGTGCGTGGCCAGTGTGGGCTCGGCACGGCAGCAACGCAATTCAATTAACGCCCGCTTTATTACGTTCTCCTGGTTAATCACCTCTCCTCTGCTCTTCTCTGCTCCACGCACTCTGTTTTTCTTTTTCTCATCCTCTCTCTCTCTCCTTTTTTTCAAAAAGTTTAAATTCAGTCATTATAATTTCCACAAGTCGAATACATCTCATATAGATATTATTATAGTCGCTCCAGACATATATCACTGTAGTCACTGACAGTAACATTTTCATATTTTTAAATATTGTAATAAAAATTAAGATTTTTTTATGTTTCTTGAGCCTTAGCTATCAATGAACAACTATTACACCACAGATATTATTATTGCACACACTCATTAGCGGGTGGCTCTTATGATGATCATACTAGTCTCTACTCGATTTCCTTCGTCTCCATGCTGAGGTGTAGGGTCCATTTCTCTAAAATGAAGGGCCCACCGAGTGATTAATGATCAGGTGCTACACGTCGGTCACCCTAACTAAAAAATTCATATGAGAGCAGGTATAATAAGCTGATATAAATAGGCTATAAGAGTTATTACATCAGATTAATATTGAGGTGGAGGAGAGAAAAGAGAAGCGGACTACTAGCTAACAGCCCACTGGTATATATGTTCCCATAAACTTTATGAGATGATGTGATAGGTTACACGTTAAATGTATAGTATATATAGCTAGTTAACTATTATATGAGTGAACTATTAAATTAGCTATATGTGACATGACATAAATATAAACCCCATCACTAACTAACTCATTAGCCTTGTTCTGGCAGCCACTAGCCATACGAAAATTGCTTGTCACTACATTTGAAGAAACCAAGCTACAACCAATTTGACAAGTGTTTTTTTAATCAAGCAATGAAGATATTTCTCATGCATCCAATAATCGGAACTAGCTGGTGGTTTTCTCGCAAAATACTGCCCAGAGCTAGGTGTTTTAGATTTTTTTAAAGTCCATATGTTTTATCATCGCTCTTTTTTGACGATTTTAATTTTTATAATTTATACTACTACTAATTACTAATTAAAATAACAATATAACTTATTTTTAAGTTTTAAATACAGTAACAACTAGTTTCGTAAAATTTCTCCAAATATAAGCTAGAGGTAGATTTTGAATTCCACCTCACATAATTTATTTCCGCGGAGTGTGCCTATTACATTAGACATGTATATATTAATTTGCATCATAGTGATGCATACTTAGGCTGGGTAGGTATTAGCCTAAGGTTGGGTCCGCCCGCCCTCGCTGACCCGTCCACTTATTACTCCATTGATGATGTGCACGTCTTGTAGCTCTACCCTGCTGCTTGCTCTATTATATCTTTTGTTTGGGTGCAACATGTGTCTTCATGTATATCATTGGTTTGTTTGTTAATACTTTTGCTTCTAGATATTTGTCCGATATTATCAGGCCCGTTCCTAGTATTTTAGAGACACTAGACGGAAAAAAATTAAAGGGCCCTTTAATTTTTTATAAACATAATATAAAATAATATTTTTATATTAATTATAAAATTATTCAGTACATCCATACTGTATAATATCAATCCACGACATTGATAGATTTTGCATTAGTCAAAGCAGAGTCATAATAGATCTTGAATCACCCACAAAAGCCAAAAAAACAAACCAACCATGAGCTCATAGCTATACTAGTTAGCAAAAGTGATTTCTTCTTATATTTCTAGATACAAAATTATCGATGATATTATATATATCAATCTGATTCAAGATAGCTTTTTTCTATGTATAAAGTAGCTAGACAATTCAATCTTTTATGTAACATTATTGATCTCAAATAGTTTTTTAACAATTTCAACTTTGAAAAACTTCTTTCAACTAATGCCATAGTCATAGGTATAGTAAATAATATTCGATAAATAATGAAAACATTTGGATAACAATGTATATCTCCGATAAACTCAAAAATCTCAATAGAAGACATATGACCATTTGGTAAAGTCATCTGCAAGACTCTTGTTTTAGAACAAAGATCAGCTCAACAACATATGATCTATTTTGAGAAAAAGTTTTCACAAATTTAGCATAATATTTTATTAATTCAATATCATTCAATGACTTCATACCTTTTGAGCTAAAAAAACCAAATATACTTTTAAACACCTATAACTCTTCAAATCTATTTTTCTATGAATTATTTGATTAAATCATGAGCCACAACACTAAATCTTGAATCATAATAGATCTACTACATACGCATATATAATTTGGGACCTTAAGTTTCGTGGGCCCTAGGCCGTCGCACCTCTCGCCATGGCCCGGGAACGGTCCTGGATATTACTAAAGTCGAACTAAATGGTACTAGATTTTTAATTTTTTAATTAGAGTAGATTGTTGTATTCTCTAAAACATATAGAAATAATAGAACTGAATTTTCTCGGTTCCGTAACTCTACATTGGTTTCAAATTTAGATAACTGCTACTCCATTCGTTCTATAATATTGTAATTTAGGATCGGATTAAATATTTCATAGTATAATAAATCTAAATAATGTTACTGGTCAGATTCATTGTAATATGAAATGTCTCATCTTGTTCTAGATTAGAGTATTATGTGACTGAGGAGTACCAACTAGGCCGTAGGTAGCTTTGCAAAATTCTACTTTGTCATCGGACGTGTGTAGCTAGGGAGCACACCAACAAGCGTGCATCCCCTGTTAGTCGGACATTATTTCACACGTAGGTCATCCCACTGCGCAATAAGTACCAAAGGGATCGAGGGCAGGGATGGAAACCGATTGGGTTCGATCGAATGATGCCCGTGCCATATCTGTTTTCGACTTACTTACATCTATGTAATATATTATTAAAATAACTTGACGAGAATTCGCTCCAAAAACCTAATAATATCATTTTAATCTGAGAAAAATGATATTATAATTATAACGATGGAAACTATGCGTGGTTCTCTAATTTTGGTACATCCATCATCCATGCACTATTTGTTTTCACTCAAGATTGTAATTATAAAACAGCTTATAGTGTAAAGTGGAATTAAACAACTTGAATTATTATACCAGCTTATTTTAATCTCAGGACCAAACTACTATAATCTCATGGGCTGTCAAATGGTGCTTATTTCAGCTTATATATCATACTGCCTGTATAACTTGATGTAAGTTATTCACACCGCGGCTCACTTGTTTCTGTTTCCCTAAAAAGGTCTTAGAATATTGTAGACTTTAGCTATCCAACAGCAAGATCTAGACTCTAATAATCCAAACTGTTAAATAACTTATAATTTATTTTCCATTATCTTATCATAAGATGTGTTATATAGACCCTTTTTAGACAGTTTATAGCTAGCTTACGGCTCTAAAAGGTCATAAGATATGTAGAAGACAAAACTTATAAATAAACCATAAGTTTATTTTTATTTATTAGTGGAAAATCTCTTGTTTTGACATTTTCTCAAGCTTATTTGTATCTTCACGTCATTAGTGACAAAAAAACAAATAATAATATTGTCTATTAAACACTAAATAAAATAAATTTAGGGATAATATAGTATTTTTTACCATTCCACATATATAATAATCTTAAATTTTAAAAGTTGTTTAGAACAAGATAGCAAACTTCTTGGAGTTTTTTGGTATTTCGACGGTAAAACTTAAGTTGTTTTATGAATAAGATAAAACTGTTTGGAAGGAGTCACAATCTTTTAAGCTTGAAACAAATAGGGCCCGAGTTCAGGGAGGCAGTCGCCACGGTGGAGCCGGCCTGTGATTAATTAAGCAGAAGGAAGAAAGATAATTTGGTGAAGCCCGTGGCGCGGCGAGGATCCGCAGGCGCAGGACATGCATGCGTTTGTCGACGAAGCTACCAACGGTGGCCGACCGGCTGTATCAGAGAGCTGCACCGACGTAGCTACGTATAGCCGGCCGGCGATCGAGGTAGCAGAGACCGGCCGGCCGGTGAGGCGATCGATCGATCTGCATATATTATATATATACATATGTAGCTGATCACCTGTGTCTGGTGACGCAGGCAGGCAACAACTCTAACCCAACGTGTACAGCCATGGCCTGAAAAACATCGCGTCGACGTACGGCCAAGCTAACTACTCCTAGCTAGCTCCGGTCGGCTGGACCGCTAGAACAGTACGTCGTAGTACTTGTGCTGAAGCCCTGCAGGCGGCAGCGGAAGTGGGCGGCCAGCCGGCCGGCCGGCCGGCAAGCACGACGACGACGACGACGACGACGTACGCGGGTGATGCCGATGGTGGAAGCAGTGGGCCAGCCATGCATGCACCTCGATCATCACCTTGTGCGTCCGACATAATCATGCTGAGGAATCTCGGCCTGACTGCAACCCGTGTTGGCTTTACTACTGCATACTTGTATGTCGACTCCTCTCTCTCTCTCTCTCTCTCCCCAGCCGCTCCGCCCGGCACAGGTGTGATCGATGATGCATACATGCATATGCCAGTTCATCGATCGGCGCACGAATACCAAGGCCAGGCAATGGTCATCAAGACGCACGCATCCATCGATTAATTAGGAGCATGTTTGGTGGAGATTACGGTGTTGCAGCTATTTAGAATCAGAAACTTTCTTAAACAATTTATATTTTCGTTTTAAATTATAAAATACACTAGAACTAGTTGTTTGTTGAAATCTAAAGTGTCCCCAAACACAAATCTAAAGTGTTTCCAAACATGTCCTAGATTAGAGACATGTTTAGAGGAGCTCCTAAAATATGCAGCTACTCTCAAAATCTAAAAAATTTCAAACAGTTTAATTTTTAACTTTAGATTGTGAAACTCAATACCTATAAAATATAGTAAATGAACTAGAATCCAAAAAATATAAAATACCGATTTCTCTAAATTATTAATATATATATACTAATCAATTGATTCCGAAACATTCCACACAAATCCTATACTATATACACTATATATATGTACACACGCATATATGTATGCATATATATATATACACTATATATATGTACACACCATATATGTATATACATACATACTACTAATCGAATATATAGGTAGTTTTCTAGATCATATTGATCGACCAAGCGTGTGCGTGTGTGTGTGTTTATATATATATATATATAAACATATATGTGTCATGTGTGTGGGGGGGTTTAGTGATCGAACGCATAGGTTGGCCGGATGGCCGGCCAGTAGCTAGGAGAGTGCAGCTATGGTCGGCCACCACCTACACACAGCAGCCTGCCTAGCAGTAGCAGCGGCAGCGCGCGCGGCGACCGATAGATTCGCCGGCTATATATGCCTGTCTACTCTCGCTCGCGGCTGCCTGCATGCCTACCTTCTTCTTTCTACTTTCATCGATCCATCGATTCGATTTGATGGAATCTGGTTTACGCATGCACAACAAGCCGGTGTACGTACGTACACGCACGCAGCTCGACGATGGAGCCAGCAGACGTGTATTGTTGCAGTGCGTCCGGCGTTGTCTCCGGCGCCCTGCTAGTGCTAGGTCCCAAAATATGTATAACAAACTTACGGAGCTTTTCGCAGATATCTAAGTAGAGAGATATAGTTAAATGACATGGCTGTGATCGATCGGTTAAGATGAATAAGTAGATTACCACAATTTTTGAACATATCGTCGCAAAATAGTTTGTAGTAAACGGTCAGTAGCTATCAAATCGGACTTACAACAACGGTAACTAGACTGTAACCGTGTTAACCGGCTGGCCACCACTTAACCGGTTTCCAACTGATTTTAAACAACCACCACCGGTAACCGGTCCCTAGCGTGTACCATTATGCATGCTGGCGTTGGCCTGACAGAAGAAGCAACATCACACTCCAAGCAGGTGCAACCAAGCTGATGATATATATGCATGTACACGACTAACTAGTTAATTAGCTAGTCTGTGCGAACTGATCGATATCAAACTCCATTTCATCTCATCTGGCCGGCTTAATTACTCCATATATTCATTAGATTGTGAGCATTTAGCTTCTAGGCTTCGATCATATATCGATCGATCGGTCATGTACGTCGTCGTCCCAGCCGGTCAACGCCGAGATCCACGACGATAGCAAGATGGCGGCAGGCCGTTGATCAGGACACTGGCGCCGTGGCGGCAACGGCAGCTGGGTTCGGCCGTCGGCGGGCTCTAGTGGGATTCGACGACTCTGGTCGCACAGTCCTCGTCGGCGTAGCCCCGACCGGCCTCTGTCGTCGTCGTCGTCACCTTCACAAAGTTGCAACCTAATTCCACCATGTGGGCCGGGGAAGCATCGTCACCTTCACGAAGTTGCAACCTAATTCCACCATGTGGGCCGGGGAAGCATCATCGTCTGGGCCGGTGTGCCTTTGTTCACTACGGAAAAAACCAAATTCGCCGAGTGCCAAGAACACTCGGCGAAGGGTTCGCCGAGTGTTGCACGCGGCAAACAACACTCGGCGAACCCCTTGTCGACGAATAGGGATTC
>KE373131.1:126566-136931 GCA_000418225.1 Zizania latifolia | reverse complement strand
AAAAAATCATTAAGCTCCATGTTGCCTATCGAGTGTCACAACGTAGATTTTTCAAACTTTCTTTCCATTTAGGTGTTAAGGCCTACAAATGGACTCAAAAACATGAATATGATTTTTCTATAAATTTTGGTTCATTATTTCATGTACTTGCAGTTCAAATTTGACCTATTTCAATATAAATATTAGAAACACACTTAATGACTTAAAAATAGTAAACTGACATAGAAAAATACCAAAATTTTACATGATACAAGGTATGTTGTATTTTGATTGTAAAAAAAGTTTCAGGTTCAAACAAAGATTTAACCATCGATTTGTTTTCAAACCTAACACATTTCTTCTCTAATCCCTATTTCCACCTCGGAGAATCTCCGGTTTCTTAACATCCTACATGACAACTTTCTCGAAATATTTTTAAATTTTTATCACAGTATCTACGTATCATATTATATGACATACACTGGAAAAATTCTTTCACACAAAATAATGGTTCTTTTGGGTTTGCCGAGTGTTTTTCAAAAAACACTCGGCAAACCCAGAAATTTTTTTTGCCCGCCTGAACACGCCGTCTCGACGTCCGTTAGTACCCATCTTTGCTGAGTGTATTTTTGTGGGGCACTCGGTAAATAATTTATTCGTCGAGTGTTTAAAGTTTGCCGAGTGTCCGAAATAATACACTCGGCAAAGTTTTTAGCACTCGGTGAATTTAGGTTTCCCCATAGTGGTCCCGCGACGTCACGTACCATCTCCGGCGCCTTTTTTAATAATATTTTTTTTTGAAATTGTATTCATGATATGCGATCTCAGAAAATCACAAAATTAGCCCTTTATCGATACTTCATCTGTCGACAGATGCTATATGATCAATGGATCATATTTTTCTCTTTTTTAATTAACGTGGTATTTTCTATTGCTCTAAAGCGAATATGGTAGCTTATTTTTACCATGTCTTAATAAATACAGCATATCAATGTTAAGTCAATACAACATATCAATGTTAAGTCTAGATGTTAACTGATTTTGTAAGCTTGTTGTTACGTTGATATCGTCTCTTCCACTATTGTCAGTTGGATTCCTTGTGGTAGAAATACAAAATTAACATGAAGAAAATAATGACAGAAGAAATGATTGTTTTACCTTTTTTTACTAATTAATTGTCCGTGTGTTGTAACGAATTTTTTTTTACAATATTAAAAGAACAACATATCACCACGTGTCATTGACAATAGAAACCTACATGGCAATGAAAAAAATTACGGTGGTGACATATTCATCACTAATTTTTAAAATAGTATAGATATAAAAATTCGGGTTGGTTCGGGGCCAGATCCTGGTCCAGTCGGACCAGCCTACTATTCGAGTCCGACGCGCCGCTTCGCGTTCGTTTCCAAGCCCTAACTCCCACTCTCTCCGGCTCCGCTCTCTCGCCCTCTCCGCAAGTTGGGAAAATGGCATCCGTCGCCGCCGCGCCGAGCGCCGGGCCGGTGGGGAAGAGGCAGGCCTCCGGCGGCCGGGAGGGAGACCAGCTCTTGATCACGCCGCTGGGCGCCGGCAACGAGGTCGGCCGCTCCTGTGTCTACATGTCATTCAAGGGCCGCACCGTCCTCGTACGCATCCATCTCCTTCTTCTCCAAACCTTGCCTATGCGCTTAGATTTTGTGCTCTGGTATTTGATTCCTCGCTATTGATGCCAATTTTTGTTTTTGTTTGTGATTTTGTGCGTGGATAGTTCGACTGCGGCATCCACCCGGCTTATTCCGGCATGGCGGCGCTGCCCTACTTCGATGAGATCGATCCCTCCACTATCGATGTCCTACTCGTCACCCAGTACTCGCCCCACTCTTTTTTACCCTTTCCCCTTTCCTATCTGCGCGTGTCTTGCCTTAACTCCCGGTCTTAAAAATTGCAGCTTTCACTTGGACCATGCTGCTTCGCTGCCGTACTTCTTAGAGAAGGTAATGCTTGCTGTTTCTGCATCGAATCTGCAGAGAGATTGTCCTGAGGCCATTCGATATCCTGAATTCGGTCTGGATTTATTTGCAGACAACGTTCAAGGGGCGAGTGTTCATGACTCACGCGACAAAGGCCATCTACAGGCTGCTCCTTTCGGATTACGTGAAAGTGAGCAAAGTTTCTGTGGAGGATATGTTGTTTGACGAACAGGACATTCTTCGTTCCATGGATAAAATAGAGGTATCTTTCTGAATGAATTTAAGTTGTGCAGATCGCACTTGGATGGTCCCTTACTCCCTTTCAAATGACTAGTATTTGAGAACAATTCTGGCTGGCTAGAAATCCTTTAAATAGTTCATAATTAACTGAGCAACCTATAATACCTGGTTGTTTCTTTGTAAACGGCACTGATTTCCTTCCCTGCAGCAAATTCAGTATTCTTCTTGAGAATTTGTGTTGATTGAAAGCTTGTATGACCACAGGGAATGAATATTTTTGTTAACATAAAAATGTCATGCAGGTCATAGACTTCCACCAGACATTGGAAGTTAATGGGATACGCTTCTGGTGCTATACTGCTGGCCATGTACTTGGTGCTGCGATGTTCATGGTGGACATTGCTGGGGTTCGCATTCTTTACACTGGTGACTACTCCCGTGAAGAAGATCGCCACCTGCGAGCTGCTGAACTCCCCCAGTTCTCCCCTGATATTTGCATTATCGAGTCAACTTATGGTGTGCAGCAGCACCAACCCCGCCATGTACGAGAGAAGCGCTTCACTGATGTAATACACACGACCGTTTCACAGGGTGGTCGCGTCCTCATCCCAGCCTTTGCTCTTGGCAGAGCTCAAGAACTGCTACTTATCCTGGATGAGTATTGGTCCAACCACCAAGAGCTCCATAAGATTCCGATCTATTATGCCTCCCCTCTTGCCAAGAAGTGCATGGCTGTCTACCAGACATACATCAACTCCATGAACGAAAGGATTAGGAACCAGTTTGCACAATCTAATCCCTTCCATTTCAAGCATATTGAGCCTTTGAATAGCATCGATAACTTTCACGATGTGGGTCCATCAGTGGTTATGGCAAGCCCAGGTGGTCTCCAGAGTGGTCTCTCCAGGCAGCTCTTTGACAAGTGGTGCACAGATAAGAAGAATTCATGTGTTATTCCAGGTTATGTTGTAGAAGGCACCCTTGCAAAGACCATTATTAATGAGCCAAGAGAAGTGACACTGGCGAATGGGCTCACGGCTCCTCTTCATATGCAGGTCCACTATATCTCCTTTTCTGCTCATGCTGATTTCCCTCAGACAAGCACCTTCTTGGATGAGCTCCGGCCACCCAACATTGTTCTTGTTCATGGAGAAGCAAATGAGATGTCTAGGCTTAAGCAGAAACTTATTTCTCAGTTTGATGGGACAAATATAAAGGTTGTTAATCCCAAGAACTGCCAATCGGTGGAGATGTATTTCAGTTCTGAGAAAATGGCCAAGACAATTGGCAGGTTGGCTGAAAAGGTACCTGAAGCTGGAGAATCAGTTAGTGGCTTACTTGTAAAGAAGGGATTCACATATCAAATTATGGCTCCTGAGGATCTCCGTGTGTACACGCAGCTATCTACAGCTAACATTATCCAAAGGATTGCTGTCCCATATTCTGGTTCTTTTGAAGTCATCAAGTACAGACTGAGGCAAATATATGAGAGCGTGGAGTCATCAACAGAGGAGCCTGATGTTCCAACATTGATTGTTCATGAGAGAGTGACCATCCGCCTGGAATCGGAAAGCTATGTTACCCTGCAGTGGTCGTCTGATCCCATCAGTGATATGGTGTCTGATTCTGTGGTGGCCATGGTCTTGAACATAGGTCGTGAAGGTCCAAAAGTTGTTCCAGTTGAAGAAGCAGTGAAGACGCAGGAAGAGACAGAAAGGGTGGCTCAGAAGGTAGTTTATGCTCTTATGGTGTCACTTTTTGGGGATGTCAAAGTTGCAGAGCAAGGGAAACTTGTTATAACTGTGGATGGACAAGTAGCACACTTGGATGGGAGGAGTGGTGATGTTGAATGCGAAAATGTTACACTGAAAGAAAGGATCAAGACTGCATTCCGTCGCATACAAGGTGCCGTCAGACCAATCCCACTTCCATCATCGGGAGATGAAGGCATTAAAATTGTGCTAAACGTGCCCAAAGTTTCCTAGATGAACAAAGTAACAATATCTGTCTGCACATGGTGAGCAGGCATTTTTATCTTGTTTCTTGTCAGCTTGTTATAGATGGTCACTGCTCTGGGCCATCTTTAGTGGCGTTGAGACACCAGCTGTAACATTCTGTAGGCATTTCTAGCTGTTACTTGCAATTTTACTCGCTTCCATTGAAATCGAGGTTAGCCTCCCTGTTCTTTTCCCAGATGTACTGTTGCCTGTTTTTCATTAGTAACAACGATTCTCACTTTTGCTATGCTGTATGCATTCCTAACTGGGAGACATGTAACTTGTGAATTGTTGGAGCTATGATGTGCACGCTTTCTCCAGGAGCTCAATGAAACCTGTTTGAGAATAGCTTCAGTGAGATCAGCCATATAAATATATCAACAATCATTGTTAATCTGAGATTCGATTTTTTGTGTCTGTATATCATTGACATAGTGGTTTCACATTACATTGTCATTTGTCATGGGTGACAATGTAATCAGAGGGCCATCTTGATAGTGACAAATCATCAATTTTTCACGTTAATCTATACAGCAGTAGTATTATAGTGCAGTAAAATGCGTAGGTACAAGCCTCAGTACAGTAGTCTTCCCCTGCACGATCAAATATTGTACAACAAGCGAAGCATTAGACATCTTCAGTGACCAATTCTTCTTCTTAGAAATGACCACACGCAAAGCAAGCCAGCATCTTGGAAGCAAAGGAGCTACTACTCTTCGTCTTCTTCTCCGAGAATGAGGACGTCGACGGCGGCTTCACCACCGTGGGGATGTGGGACCCGCCCTCGCCGCATTTTTTGCAACGGTCGCACTCGTCCAGGAAGGCCTTGAAGGCGTCGTTGCAGTATCTGGCCGCGTCCGCCACGGTCATGCCCTCCACCAGCTTGTGCGGGTACACCTCCTTGTCGGCGTGGTCGCCGTTGAGCACTGCTCCCAGCTGCACCAGCTCCGCCTGGAACTCCGTCAGCGGCGCGTGCTCCGCCGCCTCCGTTGGCCGCAGCTTCACCGGCTCCGTCAGGGTGACTGCATATATGAGTGCAGCACGAACGGTGAAGACAGCTCATCCTGAAACGATCGAGCTAGACGAGGACGACGACATACCGGGGCAGTCGGTGCGTGGCGTGTCGCGAGTGAGGACGACGTCGAAGGTGCCGGCCCAGGCGTCGCGCTTGGTCAAGAAGTTGTTGAGGTTGAAGAGCTTCTTCACGGTGGCCGGGATGGAGGAGTGCTCGAACTCCGACGTCGGATACGGCCCCGATGGCCTGTGCACCACCGTGCCCGGCTCGATCCACGGCGAGATGAACATCGCCGGCACGCGGACGCCGAGGCGGTCGAACTCGAAGAAGAAGGGCGCGGCGCTGACGATGCCGTCGGGGCTGGGCACGCCCACCGGCGTCGGGACGTGGTCGTAGAAGCCGCCGTGCTCGTCGTAGGTGACGACGAGGAGTGTCTCCTCCCACTGCGGCCCGGACCGCAGCGCCTCGTACACCTCCTTGACGAAGCGCTGGCCCTCGGAGACGTCGTGCGAGGGGTGGTCGTCGTTGCCGGGGAGGAGCTTGAGGTCGAAGTAGCGCTGCTCGACGACGACGTAGTTGGGTAGCTTGCCCTCGGCGCAGTGCCGCCGGAAGGCGAGGTCGAAGGGGTGGAAGTTGCCGGCGTACTTGAGCTGGCGCAGGTTCCGGTAGAAGAGCGTCGACGGCGGGTACTGGTAGTAGATGCCGAAGGAGAAGCCCTCGTCGTGGAGCGAGTCGAAGATGGTCCGCTGCGGCAAGCCGGCGACGAGCAGCTTGGTGTCGTTGCTGACGAGCCCGTGCGACGTCGCCGAGTGGACGAACAGCCGGTTGGGCTGCGTCGACGCCGGGTTGGAGGCGAACCAGCGGTCGCAGACGGCGAACTGCTGCACCAGCTCCCGGTACACCGGCACGGCGTCCGGGCGGAAGCCGTTCATGACCGTGTCCGCCATGCCGGGCTTCTCCTTCTCCGCCTGTTGCGCGAAGCCGGTCATCGGCGGCGAGGAGACGCCGGGAGGGGTGATGGGCGTGGCGCGCGCGTCCACGAAGGGCACCCCGTACACCTGCTCGTAGATGCCCTGCATGGAGTGGCCGGGGTCCGGGTCCACGTACTCGGAGCGGTCGCCGAAGCGGATGGCTCTGGAGGAGGGGTCGGCGGCGTCGACGTGGTTGGTCTCTTCGCCGGTGACGCCGTCGATCTCCGGGTTGAGCGACTTCATCCAACCCAGCATGTGGTCGAAGGACCGGTTCTCCATCACCAGCACCACCACCGTCTTGATCTTGCCGCCGGCCGCCGCCATTTCTGCTCGATCTTGTACTGTTTCTTATGTATTTTGGTTTGATCTCTGCTTATATATATAGTAGTTGAGCTGTGACGCAGACTTTATGCTAGCTAAACGCCTATACGAGTGGGATATTCCTACTTAGATAAACCGATGGACAAGAAAGAGAGGGAAAATTGGAACTCTGATCGACAAGGACAAGCAAGGAAGCCACTCAATGATATCAACATGATTTTAATTAATGTTCTTGTCGTAAGCAACACACACATGCTGCTGGAGCTTGGAGATGGACCTTCACATTTTACACGCTTGAAAGGTAATTGTTGTACGCAAGTACTCCATCTATGTCCCAAAAAAATTTCATTTTTATCCTTTCAACTTTGCTGAAAAACTTCATTTACATCTTCTTATGCACACAGATCTTTTTGACAACAATAAGTGGCAAAGCCTAACGAAGCATAGCGAAATCTATTAACAGGTGGCAAAGCCTATGTTGTGTGGCGAAGCTCACGGAGCACGGCAAAGCTCATGGTACATGGTGAAGTCCATGCTAGAGGGCGAAGTCCATGTCATATCGTAAATCATATGACAGGTGGCAGAGACGATCTGAGAAGTCATGAGTCACACTGGTAGGCTTAGAGTGAGTCAGATAATATAAGTGGTTTTAATAAATATATAATCCATGACATCAAAGTCTAAGCTATAGGTATAGGTTGTTAGGCCGTGATGTATTAAAAAAGAAAAAGTATATTTTACTACCCTTAACTATGGATAAAGTTCGAATAACCCCTTGAAGATATTTTAAAATAACCTCTCTGTTTTGAAAAACCAGTGCACTGTTGAACTTTGCCGCTAGTTTTGCTGACGTGACCATGTCTAAACACGGTTTTGGCTCACTGGGAACACACGTGGTGCGCAAAAACCCCCTGCTCGAGGTCCTCGCGCTCCTGGTCGCCTCCGCCGTCACGCAGCAGCCCTCGGCACAGCCTCCGCCGGCGCCAAACACCCCTCGGCTGGTAACCCACCGTCGTCGTCGCCCACCGCTCCACCTTCGGCCACACCTCCTCCCCCGGCGACCCCTCCGCCAACCATGGCGACCACTCCTCCCTCAACCACCACCCTGCCGGTCTCCCCCACCGCGTCGCCATCTGTCTCTCCGACAAGCCCCAAGGCTTCGAGGCAACGACGAGCGCGCGTGGCAAGGACATGACGAGAGTCTAGGGCGTGGCTCGCCGGCGAGGCAGGGCGCGGCCAGGGCGCTGGTGCTCGTATTTCTTCCCTGCTTCTGTCGTACGCTGGCCACCAAGCTATGTCTGTCAGTCTCTGTTTTGCTATCATGTAGGACCCGCCAGTCAGCGCCACGTGTAGTGTCTAGTAAGCGCAAAACCGAATTACTGTTGGTCATGTTAGTAAAACCGGATATAGTCAGCAGGTAAAGACGCACAGTGAACTGTTTCAGAAAATAGAAAGATTAAATAAACAAAAAATTCTTTAGAGGTTATTCAAACTTTGCTCATAGTTAAGGGGTAGTAAAGTATATTTTTTCCTATTAAAAAATATAAATGTCCTATAATCATTTATGCGAACAAGAGGTAAGGATGTAAAATCCTATATCTAAATTCCAGTCCTATAAATAAGCACTAGGTCACGGCAACGAGCGGATTTTTTTAGAAAACACATCTTTATTATTCATGTTATTTTTTACTTGAATGCCTCTTATCTATTACTTAACAATACTATTTTTATTAATAAAGAATCAGTGTTTTATCATTTATCTTAAAAGTAAAAACTTTTTTGCGACCGATCGGAGGGAGTATATTCCACGGAACAATATCACGCCTCTTATCTCTGCATCCAAGCCAATTCACGCACCGATCAGTGATCACGCAATTGATCGATTCTGACAAGGTACGTGCCATTGCCAAATTTTTCCTTCAATTGTTGCTTCTCTTGACCCATTTAACTAGCTCGTCGTACACACATGCTTCCTTGCGGGGCATGAACTAATCCATTTGATGCATGCATAGAAACGATAGAAATGATGGTTTCTTTAGCTTGTGAAATCTGGAAACTGACGTACCTAATTTCGGTTCGTTTGCTTGGATTCAGAGCGATCCAAAGCTACGGCCTCAAGCCTTGGAGAGAGGGACGTGCAGTCTGAAAGATCTATCACAGATGCATCAACTGAATCCCTAGATCGATCGGCACCAACTTACTTCTTCTTTGCGTATTAATTTTGCCTATGCGTCCGGGAAAACCAAGGGTTTGGAATTGCCGTGCGTGTTCATCCAGAGTGAGTATCGTTATCAACTGATTTAATTAGGTAGCGTTTTGTTTGGAAGAAGTATGGATGAGATATGTGCATATATATGGATTTAGAGATAGAATGATCTGCTTTAGTTGGAATTGGATGGAAAGGATGCGGGAATTTTTTATTTAGTTAGATATATATAACACGGATGGGATAAGACTAAAATTAGTGGCCTCGTTTGTGATATATATTTTTTAAACTGAAACATAATTGTTTTAAGATTAAATTATAATGAATACAATGTGTAATCGGATCACAAATTGAATAAATAGTTTAGGAAGAAATTTCATTTAAATATTTATAAATGAAAAATTAAACCCACAATAATCAACCAGGAGATGACTCACCTAAATTTGGATGTACTCATCATCAATTTTTTCTAAATCTCTCTAACTAGCATATTAAAGAATATTTATGTAGTTGAGCATCCTATTTACTCTTGACCTCTAACCAAATAGCTACGTGAATGAGATGCCCTCAATCCATCAACCAAACACTACGTTAGTGTTCATCAGTCTTCAGCCAGATTAATTAAAAAGCATCATATCTCTCCTTCGGTCCTTCCTAAGCATCAGTAATTCTGTTCAGTATATCACACACATATAAATATTGATATATAGAATACGAAATAATTCCAAGAGAAATTTCTGTACTGTTAATAGGCCATTCATGAGCCATATGTTTGACGGTTATTGCTGTGTTACCATACACCGTTGCTGTCAAGGGCCTCGGCCCCTAGGGCGGGAGGCCCCTGGCTGCGTAGCTCGTAGCCGGCGCGGGGCGGATCCCCTTGCCGCGCTATCTCTGGAGAACGGAGGGAGACTAGATAGAATTGAGGGAGATTGCAGAATAATACTCTTTATTGCTTGCCTCTGCCTTAAGGGCTTACATCTATATTTATAGTGCCTAATAGATCTAATCTTATCTAACTAGGACCCAAACTCTTAACTAACAAATCTTAGCTAACAAGGGATCTAATTCTTTAACTAAATCTAACTCTTTAAATAACTTGGACACTAATTCCTTCATGGACCGGCCGATCCTGCCTTATTGGGCCTTGCGCCCTCTTTGGGCTGGGCCCAGCGCTGGAAGTGCCGGCCCCACATGACATCTCTCCCCCCCTCGACAAGCAGCTCGTCCTCGAGCTGGAATGAGGGATACCGACTGATGAATCCGTCTACATCCTCCCAAGTCGCCGAGCTTGGTGGTTCACCTTTCCATTGGATAAGCAACTGGCGGACCCCCCTGGCCAGACGAGATCGTACTGCCTTCTCTGGTTCAAGCACTGCAGCGCCATTGTGTGTGAGGGGTAGAGGCGGCGGAGCTGTTGGCGGTGTCCCAATGAATTTCTTGAGCAGCCCCACATGAAAGACGTCGTGGAGACGGGCGCGTGGCGGCAGCTCTAGTCGGTATGCCACACTGTTGATAACTTCACTGATTCGGTATGGCCCAAAAAAACGAGGGGAGAGCTTCCCTTTGGTTGGCACCTGAAGAGACGCCGGTGCACGGAGTCTGAGCCGGAGCCAAACCCAGTCGTCGACGGCGTAGCTGGCCTCATGATGTTTCTTGTCGTATTGAAATTTGTACACAGCCT
>KE373131.1:112246-122468 GCA_000418225.1 Zizania latifolia | reverse complement strand
GCCTCGGCCCCTAGGGCGGGAGGCCCCTGGCTGCGTAGCTCGTAGCCGACGCGGGGCGGATCCCCTTGCCGCGCTATCTCTGAAGAACGGAGGGAGACTAGATAGAATTGAGGAAGATTGCAGAATAATACTCTTTATTCCTTGCCTCTGCCTTAAGGGCTTACATCTATATTTATAGTGTCTAATAGATCTAATCTTATCTAACTAGGACCCAAACTCTTAACTAACAAATCTTAACTAACAAGGGATCTAATTCGTTAACTAAATCTAACTCTTTAAATAACTTGGACTCTAATTCCTTCGTGGACCGGCTGATCCTGCCTTACTGAGCCTTGCGCCCTCTTTGGGCTGGGCCCGGCGCTGGAAGTGCCGGCCCCACATGACAGTTGCCGACAAAAAACAGTAACTGCGTTAACCAGACCAATTTGAATGTGGAATCTAACTAGTATTAATTGTAATTTTGCCTTAAATTTGAGTAGATTTTGCATTTTTATCCCACTCCTAGCATATGGTAATTAAGCCTAGAAAGTCGTCTATATATGACAAAAATACAAAGTCTACCGATTTATATAGGGTAAAAGTGTAGATCCCCGCGAGTCAATGGCCGTGCTCTACTTCATGCTTGCTCGGTGCATTGTAAATCGGAAGAACGTGATTGGGGAGATCATTGCAAAGAGGTTGATCGAACTGGAGCCTGACAATGTGCACAATTTTGTAATGTTGATGGAGATCTATCAAAACGTGGGAAGGTTGGTAGAGGTGGAAAAGGTAAAGAAGACGATGAGGGACAGTGGACTGCCATGACAAAGCTGATGGATCCAAAATTCCTGATGACGATAATAGCTTTTTGAACTGAATCTCAGCATATGATTGCTCTGATGGTGATTTTAGTTCAGTTTTGACTCTGCACATAGAACTAACCCCCAATTTTTTGTAGCCTAGTATCAGGTGCAAAAACCATTGTTTGATGTACAGCTTTGTGTATACAACAATTGTAAGATACACTTACTCAGCTTGTATATGGCTAGTCAAATGCTTTGATCTGTGTAGTGCTGCTTTGTGATCTGATCAAAGTTTGTTCATAAAAAAGTAATGCGGCTCCCCACGGGACTGTAAATTTTATCTCCAGTAACTAATCGATTGAAATGAGAGAATAAATGAAAGTGAAAGAGAATTGCTAGGTCAAAATGACATTGGCACGCAAAAACAAAATTTTAAAACCTGGAGCAGAAGTTCACCAAAGACCAGTAAATATATTGATATTGATGTTGAATAGATTACAGGATCCCAGAAATTCATCCGCTTCATACTTAAATGAATCCAAGAACAATCCAAGTGTAAGCCCAGCTTTCCAGTAATTGAATATGGCGATCATGTTCTTTATCCTATCGATAAATGCAAACGACGCCCTGTACATTAGAGCACCAATGCACTCCACAATGGCAACAGCAAGCCCAGCAGACAATATGTCCCAGTCACCCGTTTGCCCGATGACAGTAGCAAATGCTGTCGCGCAATAAAATCCGATCAGAAAAAATAGGATCTTCAGTGGCAACCCTTTCCTTAACTTCTTCAGTTTGACATATAACTTGCTCAGAAATGATTGAACTGCACTAAACAGGCGAGTGTTATTATCGCCTGATTGGTCACTGCTGTCATCAGCCATAGTCTTGATGGGCCATTGCATCTGCCTACATAAAAAGAGGAAGTCCCTATTATATAAACAAGCAGACCTTATAAATAAAGCAAATGCTGTAGCTAATCTCCTGCTTCAACTTACAATGTGGTATCTGTTTTGATCATTGAATGCCATCAACAAAAAAGGGAACATTTAATTGAGAGAATGTTCAATCCATGCCAATAACAATGCACTGGCTGATTTCATAAATTCAGGAATCAAAATTCAGTCTTGAAAAAAAAAGATGCATACAAAATTTGAAGTATGCATTTTCTATGGTATGTCGAACCATGCAAATAGCAAAGTTGATTCTTCGGTGAACAGGTTAACTCTGGAATGGTGGTTAGGCTTGCCTAGTTATACCTAATTCCATTCTTTTATTGAATTACCAGTATAGAAGTGTCAAGAACAACAAACCATCTGAATAGGGGACCTAAATACCTATAAAATTCATTCTTCCATGATAGATTTAACACGTTGCCTTTTATTCAGAAAATACCATGCTTTCACATTGTTTGCAGAAGAACCATTTGAGGTCAGCAATACGAAGGGTATCTTGACGGAATAGCTTTCCATCAACAAGACTTCATTTTGGCAGAGAACTGTCTGAATACTGCTCATATTGTGACACAATCGCTGATTTTGGTACAAAATTGACTGAATACTGCTCAAACACTCGCTATCGAAATTGGCATTTTACACATCAGGAAGACAGGAAGCTAGCAATTTCTGTACTGTGATGGAACAACTGTGCTGTGGTAAGGGAACCCTACCTAGAGTTTGTGCGGAAGGAAGGAGAAGCTCGCAGCAAGCAAAAGGTCGTTTGCTTCTTTTGGTGGCACTCAAAGTTTCCCGTCCGAGAGCAGGACGCAGCAGCAGCAAGCTTCCGAGACCGAGCGCACGGCGGCTTGACGGCTCCGTCGCATAAGAGGAGAGCTGACATATGCGGCCGGTGGCTACTGGCCACGCATCTGCCCTGAAAATATTTTCGAATTCGGACCAAAATTCGATTCATTTCATCAGCGAGCCACCGTGACAAACCCGATCGAAACCAAATCGGGACAGACTGAGCTCATCCGCTCAAACCTCGCTCACTCCCATCTAGGAGGATGTAACATCGCAGCAGAAAGAAGAGGAGAGGAATTGCAGGTTGCTGACCTCGAACGAGGCCACTCGACAACCGGCGGCGGCCTCACCGCTGCCCACCGGAGCCCGCGGCAGGCCCGGCGGCCACAGTCGCCATCGCGACGGAGGAGAGAGAGAGAGATGAGAGGTGGTCGGCTCGGTTAGCTGGATGGAGGGGAGTGGCCGAGCCAGCCGCCGCGACGGGGAAGAAGGTGACGCCGTCGCCTTGGACCGGGCCTCCAACTAATATCAGCCCGCTCGGAAGTGGCAATCCCGTTCCGGCCCATACGTTCTTTCTTTCTTTGTTCCTCCGAGGACGCGGCGGGCCGGCGGCGGCGACATGCCGTTCCTCCGAGGAGGCGGCGGCGGTGCCAGCGGGGCGGGAGGGATGGCGTCGGAGTTGCAGAAGAGGCACTTCTCGCGGAAGCGGGCGGTGGACGTGCGGCGGATCAATCCCAAGGCGCCCAAGGAGGAGGCCGTCGTCATCTCCGGCCGTCTCCTCCAGATCCTCACTGATCACGGACCCCTCACCGTTGGCAACACTTGGAACAACAACAAGATATGGTTATGTAGTGCAAATCTCCAGCTATGTGTGCATTCTACAGCGAAGCTTTTCTGTTCATTTCGTTTATCCAATGCTCTTTAAGATCATGAAAACAATTTCATTTTTCTACTCTAGCGTCTTTCATTTGAAAAAAACATTTTTTTAGGAAAAAAACAGGAGAGTAGCCGTTCACCTATAGATCATAACATACTCCATTGCAGTATCTTGGTAAATCAGGCTTAATGGTAGTTCATGTATCCCATTTCACCACAATATCTTGCGAACTTTCGTGCTTTAGTTTACAAATTTTTAGCCTATTCAATCTGGTTGAAGTGGCATTTCTTTTTTGGCATGAAGTGAAGTGACAATTTTTTCTGCGGAAGTTATCTGCCAGTAAATTCTTATGATAGATCTAGGTTTGTTCAGTCAGCTTATAGGTAAATGACAAATCACGCCATGCGTTTCAACTCAAAGATCATATTCATATCACAATATTTTCAGAGTAACAGGTAATTTATGCATGTATTGACCTTTGTGCTTGATTGTGCCGGTGGTGTTATAGATGGCCTAAACACACATGGAGACATATCATTGCATTCATTGATCCTGCCACTTGTGTTGTTCAAGATGCGATTTTTATGTGAGCTTCTGTATGTGTTTCTGTAAGTGAAAGCATACGACATATCTGTGCTCCTGCAGATAGCACGCGGCACAAATAATTAGTCTGAATCTTAGTAGCTAATATGCCCTGCCACTCTGACTGATGACTTGTCCATTCCATGGCACTTGGGGACATTAGCGAACGGTTTATCCATCGTCCCATGCTTCATAGTACATAAAGAAACATCAAACATTGAGAGATTAATTGCTTTTCTATCGCCAATTCGCCATCTTGTTTCTTGTAGTCCAGATAGCAGTTTAGGATCTGCTTATTTCTTGATGCCTTTCTGCGAATTTAGCTCAGCTTGATTGCACAAATTATAGAAACATCAAACACTGAGGTAGTATGCTTGCCCAAATTATCGGTTCCCAATAGCACTCGTTTGGAGTATTTTACTGCAGAATGCTGCCATGCTGGTATCAACGGCCAGAACAGCAAGACTCACGTGAAGATCTTACTGGAATGTCCCCTTACTCTGAAGATTCAGAGAAACCCGAAGAGGTGTCGCCGGAGCCGAGCAAGATGACCTGCTCCCAAGGTGGAAAAGCTATGAAACGGATTGCCGCGCGTCACATCATCCTATACTGTTATGCTTGTGGGATTTCTCTGTTGCTTTTTCCATAGCGGTCAGCTGGAGCAAAGAGTGAGTTTGTTTATCGATATTATCTGAGATCATTCCATCCAAAACTGTGATCGATGGACATTTCTCATTGATGCAGCTATGCTAGCATTTTGTTGCGGTAGCACCGCACCATTTGAGGTGTATGATAGTGGGCATCAGGGAGCTAGAATAATTTGTAACTTGCATTGCTGCCCCCTTCATGACTGCAAAATTGTTGTGTTAAATCACTAACTCCATGTCCTAGATGCTGAGCCATTCTTCAAGATGCGCTCAGCCTCAGCATCAACGGAAGATGAAGACAAGAAGACGAAGAGTTAGTAAGCCCTGCACACAAATCGTAACAGTATTGGTTTTTCTAGTTTATCTCTTAGAGTTGAAGATTATGTGCATTTTTAATTAGAATTTGTATACATCATGTTAACTATGTCTCATATAAGAGAAAGGCAGGAAACGTTGCAAAGCAAGATGTGGCATGTGGAAAAGCATGCGCACGAATCTTGAAGCGCAAACAAGCGGCAGGTAGAGTGGAGAGATGAGATGAAAACGTCTTTCCCGCAACGCCGACCCTACCCGTCGTATGGTGGGGTGGGTCCGACCTTAGCCCCCCCCCGCTGTAGTATAAAACCCCCGGCACAGCAACTCGCCACCAACCCCGTCCGCTTTGGCCGCCTCGCCGCAGATCTGCTTCCGCCTCCGCCTCTCTCCGCCGCAATGGCGTCGGCATTGCCCCACGTCGCCGTGCTCTTGCTCCTCCAGCTCCTGCTCTTCCCGCTACTCTCCTCCGCGCAGTCGGCCATCTCGCTGCCCCCCTCCTCTGCCCCCACCGCCTCCCCTGGCGGCGTCCTGCACCCTGACTCCACCGCCGCCGACGCGCTCGCGCCCTCCCAGCCGCCTTCTGGCGACGAAGCAGCGCTCTCCCCTCCAGCGCCTCCCGAAACTTCCCCCTTCCCAGCTCCGTCGTCCGAGCCGCCGGTCCCGCATTCCGCGGCCCCCGCGCCGTCGTCCATGCATTCCACGGCCTCTGCGCCGGCCCCCTCCGCTGCCAAAGACGAGGACGACGACAGTAAGGACAAGGATGATGATGATGAGGAGCACTCGTCACCGGCCCCTGCCCCCGCCGCCGAGGAGATAAAGGCCGCCGCCGCCGCGGGCGACAAGACCGTGGACGCGGAGTCGGAGAGGCATGGGGACCAGTTGAACGGCGGCAAGAAGGCCGGCGTCGTCGTCGGCGCCTTCACGGCCGCCGCGGTCGTAGGGCTGGTCGCCTTCGTCTGGAAGAAGCGGCAGGCCAACATCCGGCGCTCCAGGTACGCCGACTACTCCGCGCGCCTCGAGCTCGTCTGACCATCGGAGCTCGCCCGCACACAGCACAGCACAGCTCTGGAGCTGAAGATACTACAGCTGCATCCATGCCATGCCGCCACTTCGAATGTTTTCTGTGATCCACCTCTCCGTGTTCTTGGTCGATCGATGTCACATTCTTCTTCTGTTAATTCTTGGTGTCGAAATCATTAATTCTTTTTGTGAAGACGAGAGGAATAACAAAATGTAATGGATCGATATGGAGATGAGGATACACTAGGATTTTTGTATACTACATTTGTTACATGTGTTAGTACATACGAGTAATTCTTCGTGTTGCCATCATTGTTGCCTTACTCGCTAAATTTTATTGGATTCAAACGAGCTCCTCATTGGCATGAACAGTATTCAGATCCAGAATTGCCGCGCCTCTTTCTCTCTCTGCATGGTTGGTTGGGGTGGGCGAGATTTTTTTATCAGTGTCGGCTCCTTGGATCACGCGCCCATGAACCATGAGGCCATGGAAGTGGCATCATATCTGAAACTCTCTCTTCTTTTTTTTACAATTTATCGTCGTTTTCGCAAAGAGTGGAGACTGGAGAGTTAATGAGTCATGCTACAGCTTACCAAACTGTGTCTCTGCTCTATTTATATATTCTATATATACTTCATCCGTTACAAAATATAACAATATTTAATCTTTAAGTAAGGAGATGTAAAAAAGAGTATGGTACTCTCTTTTTTTAGGTGAGTGAGTAAGTGAGTGTGCTCAGAAGCAGTTGGATGAATTAATGAGCAATATAATCTAAGTATAATACGAATATTTTAGGGGTAAAAGTTAACTATTAAAATATTATGTTGCTATATTTAAAATAAATTTTAAACACTAAAAAATACTATATTTTGGGAGTGAGCTGAGTGAGTATTATATATGGACCATATAGTACACTCTGGTGGTTCGGAATTAATTCTTTATTGGCGTTTTTATGTTACGATTTCCAACGACAAAACAGTTGGCTTGAATGTTCCATAAACCAGAAAATTAATGGGAAACAGTTCGATATTGTTGTTGCAGTTCAGCCGAAAAACAGTTGAATTCAAAGAAAACTCTTGCGTTGCTTGCAGCAGCTCAAACTTAATCAAAGGGTCAGTTGCTTTGCTTTTGCTGCAAAGATGTTGGGAATTAAAATGGTCATTTGGTATTTACAGCTGTTGCAAGTTTTGGCGGCATGAGCAAGTCAGGAGCATGTGCGTGCTCTGCTCTCTAAACGCTCTGCGTGCACCTTCTTCCCAAGAGTTGACACTTCTTCGGTTGAATCGAGGAGAATCGAATACAAAATCAGTCTATTCGTGGATTCCACTCCAGTGTTGATTGCAATCTATCAAACTATTTTAAAAGTTTTAGTTTTTTAAAATAATATGTAAGTGGTGAGAAAGCTTGTATTTCAGATTATATAACTATCGAATTTCAAGATTAAAATAAAAGTCTATACTATTTGATGAGTGGTATATTTTAAAAATACTGTAGCTTACAGAATCTTCCAAAACAGACTAGTGTGAAATGCATGGCACCATAGCATGCCTTTTAGTGACTAATGAGTCTATCTTAAGCAACATAATTGACTACGCGTAGCAATCACAACTTAGAATTGCAACGTTTCTACAACATACAGCTTACAGAGCCCAAAAGTAACACTGTTTTTTAGGTTCTAAACAAACAGATTCGGTTAAAGGGATTGTTCATTTATTGCCACGTCTCTCGTCTGTTGCTTCAGAGCACCTAGTCCCTGTACCTGCGCAGTACCGCTGCTACTAGCACCTTTTTCTTTTGTCAACCCTTTTCCAACCATATACTTCTGAAAATCAAGGTTTAGCTGCATTCCCTGACGGCATCACCACTCTGCAAACTGCAATATAAACATTGCACAACCACGACGTTTTCAAGCCATTCTCAGGGCAAAAGGTTCAGGTGCTTCTTTGATATGTAACCTTCTACCAATCTTCTTTTAAGCCTCCGCCAGGACCGAGGGGATCGTTATACACAACCACATGACTGGTGCTTACAATTACAGAGCCCAAATAAACATGAGGCTAGTTAAAAATATGACATTATAATTTTTACAGTTTAAAAATATATCAACAGTGTATCATTGACAGGTGGAGCACTAGAGCTACCACAGTCATGACATTTTTCAAATTCTTGAAAATTGTAATGGTATGTGAGGATTTATCCAACAAACATCCCCAGGAGCAGCTGAATGCTGAAACTTCATGCCATGGAGTCCTAATTTTCAGTAGCACATTCCTTATACAAGCTATGGAAACATAGCATTGTTGCCATTGTACTAGCAACTTGTTACGGTTGGTTCACTTGGTTGATAACTGGAGCCTTCAAAGCATCTTCAGCTGTAACTTTCTGTGGAACAAAATCTGAGAAAAAAAATCAGAGAAATGGATCGTAAGTAACGATATTGCTAAAAGGCTAAGGAACATGACAAGTCTTTGCTGCTTAAAACAGGCATCCAGGATTCTAAGAAAATAAACGTTGACCTGAGAGAAACTTGTATCTTTTCTGGTTGCACACTGCTGTTGCTGAAAAGGAGAGCAGACATGCTGTGAGATACAGCAAGAAAAAAGGATAAAAGCGATACAAAATGAACAATTTCTTCAACCTCACAGAAGAACAATGAACTTTAATCACAATTCTGTATGTCTAGGACTAGGGCTTAAAGATGTTAAAGCTATCCATATCTTGGATGCAAATCCTGCCATCCCAGATCATAAGACACATGTTTTCGGGATTGTTTTTCCTGGGTGCCAATTTTACATGATAACTCCATCAGGAAGTTGTAATAAGTGGGCACCAAAAAAATTTGTGCAAGTACTCAAAGCATAAAAACTTTATGAACTCCTGAGGTTATTTTGTAGGTCACTGAAAAAAGAAGATATAGCATGGAGCAAAGGCCAAGGTCAACAAATATGGCTCTTAAGCAAGCAAACTTTGAAATGCAAGTTATGCAACACCTGTACTAAGAGTGTGAAATTCCTAATTTTATCAACTTATTTTCACCATTGACAAAGAGCCATGTCTGTCCAATTTCAGAACACACTTGGATTTTGAATATCTATGTTGGATGGCATAAACATACCAATTCATGTCACACTGGCTTGCACAGAAATTAAAAATGTTTCTTTGACTGCATAAATCATTAGCTCGTCAATATATCCATGCTGACAACACAAAAATGTGTTATGAACAGACTTATGATCATTACATTGATAGTTGGGCACAGTTTCTCAATAAAAAGGGGGACAAACAAGGGTAATGACAAGATCATTCTGTGTATAACAAAACATCCTAAGTATGTTTCTAAAGAGCATCCTAAGTTGTGAATCTGCTAGAAGAGTCATACTAAGAACGAAGAAAAGCAAAACCTTGCTCTGATACCATGTTGTGAATATGACTTGTATTGATCTCAGGGCTAAAGGCCCAATATATATACACATAAAGAGGAAGTACAAAAGAAAAGCTGAAGTATGAAAAGCAACAATAAGTAAAGTAATCTACTATCCAAATATAGAGCTACCATATATATAATATTCCTAACAATCACCTCTTCACCCAATCTTTGAGACAATATTTATCTTTTGGCTCTTGTTAGTGGAATCTTTCCAGCCAATGATCTTGGGGCATCTATAAACTGCATCAGTGACTAGATGCTGCTTCACCCACACATATTGTTCCTACTTTAGCCCTAGACTAATTGTTCTTTCTCTTCTGGTTTGACAAACCTATCTACAGATGGGAAATACTATTGGACTATCGTTCTCGTTCCACTCCTGGTAGGTTCTTCATCCCTTTGAAGATTGAAAAAAAGATGGATCCTAAGTAACGGGACACATGCAGTTTATATTTCCACTCAAAAAAGATATAAGATAGCAGACAGTTTCCACAGCTTATGTTGTTTTGAATCTTGATGAATGATGATGATGTACTGATATCTTAGTAGAGTAGGCCACCCCTGTTCTGCCAACCTGAGATTTTTCATTTCTCTGTGTGCTGTTTGAAAGCTTGGGATTGAAAGGCTTTGTTGTTGTTGTTGTCTGTGTGCTGTTTGAATGTTTCTACAATTTTTTCCAAACTTATGTAAATACAGCCTCTTAGCATTTCTATACAAACTGCATTTTCAACATAGCAATAAAGAAACTCTTTTCTTGCGAATAGAAATAAAGAAAATTTTGAAATGAATGTGAACAATGAGCAACTTACAAAGATTATCATAAGCAATT
>KE373131.1:98420-112236 GCA_000418225.1 Zizania latifolia | reverse complement strand
GATCCTTCAGGGCATTTCGATAAGCATCCTCAGAAAACCTCTTCAAGAACATCTCCTGTAGTTAAAGATTTATCGGTGTAAATGAGAAATATAACACCAACCACATCATATCTTAGAAGAGGAATGAACAAATGAAAACAAACGTTGCCAAAATGAATATCACAGTAATCTGTCAGAAAAACTAGGTAAATAATGCATTGTTTTCCCCACAAGAAATGATAAGTACTAAGAAAGCATGAAAACATATTCTTCAAATTCTATCTTAAGAGGTTCTCTACGAAAATGATATACTCTCAATCTCGTGTTTTTTCTCTTCCCAGGTCAGATGCATGCGAGTCTCATTTACACCCTCAATACACGAAAAGAAAGCTCCTATTTTTCTCTCGAGATTTTTTTCCCGATTAGGGATCACTTAAAGATGATAGTTTGTAGTTCTCGCTAAATTATTGATGCAAGTATATTTTTATCAAATTATTTTCATCTAAATAGAACATGTTCTTGATTCACTTGTTCAGATCAGCTAATCAAGCTTAGAGTTGTCGCAGATGTAAACTATCAGTAACCTTGCATATATTCTTCAGCAACTACCTGAAGTTTACATGAAATGAATAGCTAGCACATCTTTGGAATTCCCCATGAATACTAGGCTAACTGTCTTTTTTTCCAATATGACTAGCTGGTTCCGATGTGTTGGCACTGATAATTACATCCGTATGACGATTTACTAACAATTAACTAATGAGTAGTGTGTTGGGGAGAATTATCATAAGCAATCATTATCCACCAACAATTCATCAGAGTAGAACCCAACAATCAACACATTTTCTAAAGAGGGGTGGAAGGGTATAGAATCTACCATCAGCAACACTAACTACATTTTTTACAAGAGTAAAAGGGGAAATGATCTTGGTTTGCTTGCTCAGATCAGCTGGTCAAGCTTAGAATTGTTACAAACGTATATCAGTAGTTTTACTCAAATTCTTCATCGACTGGCTAAATTTTGCATGAAATGAATAGCTAGCGAGTCATTGAAATTCCACATACATATATTATAGGTTAAATGCATTTTTTCAGTAGGGTCTGCTTAGCAAAACAGTACCACAAACTAGTAAATATAGTCCTAATGCGCCAGACAATAGCAACATTTTAGAGAGATCCCCTCAAAACACAAATAAACCCCCCTGATGACAGTTTGATGGCAACAGAGGCAGAGAAATCAAGCTCTGGGCATCTCATACAACTTGTAAGTTGTATCATCTATCAAAACACAATTGGCGATGTGTAAACATTTGACAACTCATCAAACACATTGTGGGCAATCGTAGTATCACCAAACCAAATCTCATTAGGTAAACTAGATTCCAGTCCAACCCAAAATCATCGCATTAGGATGGCGTAGCTCCAATGCTACAATCTAATTGCCAGCAAAAATCATTGCATAAACTAAATCTCAGTAGCTAAACTAAAGTAAAGTGAAAAGATATCGGGAGGGAACCATACGGCGGCCTTGTTGATGAGGAAGACAGCGTCATTGAAAGGGCGTATGCTGGCGTCCTCGGCCCGCATTATCTGCCGCACCCGCGCCATTGGGAAGCTGCCTGCTCCGTGGTCGGCACCCGCCGCCGCCGCCCTGTCCTTCCGCTTCTTCGCGGGCGTGGGAGAACGCGTCTGACCTTCGCCGGGGGGTCGCTCCTCGCTCTTCGCCTCCTGTTGGGGCTCCGCATCCACGCGCTTCCTCTTGGTGGGCGTGGGCTTCCCCGCTCCTCCGGACGCTTGCTGCTTCTCGGGCTTGGCTTTCTTCTTCTTCGTGGGCGTGGGCATGGGGACGGGTGGCGCAGGTTTCTCCCCTTCGCCGGATAGCTGCTGCTTCTCGCGCTTGGGTTCATTCTTCTTCTTCTCCGTGGGCGTGGGTGCAGGCGCGGGCTTCTCCGCTTCGGCGGAAATCTCCAGCTTCTCGCTCTTCGCCCCCTTCCGAGGTTTGCATTCCGGCTCTTTGCGCTTCCCCTTCTTAGTGGGCGTCCCCGCTTGGCCGGATGCCTCCTGCTTCTTACGCTTGGATCCTCCTTGTGTTTCCGGCTTCTCGCGCTTCTTCTTCGTGGTCGCCGGTGCTGCCTCCTCCTTTGAGTTTTTGCAGGGTTTCGGCGTTGACCCCACCTTGGCGCCGGTGGCCTTCTTAGGCTGCCGCTTGGTGCTGGAAGTGGAAGCCGTGGTCGGGGCGGGGTTTGTTACGGCGCGCTTTTTCCCGGCCATGTCTTCTCAGGCCGCCGTGAGCCCTGAAAGGCGGCGGTGCGGCTGCGGCTGCGGGCGAAGTTTCGAAATTTTTTGGGCACCGCGCGGACACTTCGAGAGAAAAAAACATGGATGGCTTGTCGACTTGGTTTGTACAATCGAATATAATGGTTTAATTTATATTTTTAATTTAAAATAAAAAAATATATTACTCAACAGAATATCTTTAATTCACTCAGTTTTATATAAAAGTTTTTTAGAGCTACGCTCTACAAAATTTTAGATCTAAATCTATATCTAACAGAGTCGATAACATAAATGATGTGCTTCCTGCTGTCAACATCCTCCAAATATGCTATTGACAAATTGTGATGCTCGATAGACGAGTAATTGGCTCAATATTTGTAATTTTAAATTTATTATCTAAATAACTTCAACTCTATCATTTGATTACAAATTTCTTTAAATTTAACTAATTTATAAAAATATATATTAACAATTACATTATCAAATTATTTTTATTAAATTCACCATAGAATATATATTAGTAACATATTTGATAATTTTATAGCATAAAATAGAGGTGGTATGTAACTGGCTTTCTCACCTCTGAATTCTGACTTGCGAGGAACAAAAGTTCCAGGTCAGATTGAACCGGCGATCCGACGTGTGAGTCGGACGTGTCGCCATCCAATCGGGAGACAACACGTCACCGCTACCGACACGTCGGCCCGGCTCGCGGGGCCACCATATGTCAGTGACACGCGCGCACCCACCGGAATCGGATTAAGACCACGCACACAGCCTTCTCTCCTCTTCTCCTCCATCCCCTTCCCCTCCTCCGCGCCCTCGATTTCATCGGCGATTCGGGTCAATTAGGGTTTACTACAGAGAGAGGGAGGGAGGAGAGCTCGCGCGCCCAGGGTTTCGCGGGAGATGGCGCAGGCGGTGGAGGAGTGGTACCGCCAGATGCCCATCATCACGCGATCCTACCTCACCGCCGCCGTCGTCACAACCGTTGGCTGCACCCTCGAGGTCTATGCCGGAGCCGCGCTCTCTGCCCCTCTTACATGATTCTACTCCCCTTCTGTTACCTGGGTCTCTGATTGCGTGATCTGATGTCTTGTTTGAGTCCCTGCGCTGATGGCCTATGCCTCGCCTTCGCAGATCATTTCGCCCTACCACCTGTACCTGAACCCGAAGCTGGTGGTGGAGCACTACGAGATCTGGCGCCTCGTCACCAACTTCCTCTACTTCCGTAAGATGGGTATGCGTCTCTGACCGACTGCAACTGCGAGCCGTTATTGGGATTACTAGTTTACATACAGTTATATTGGATAGATGGTGTTGATTCCAAGCGTAATTTTGACTCCATTTGCCTCGCTTCCACAATAATAAAATATCGCAGGGAGAACTCACTCCTTGTATTATGAGGGTATCATCTGAGAGGTGTGAAAAGCTTAGGGGAATGGAAATGTTAGAATAGAAGTATGCTGTGCATGTCTCGTTGAAGAAGGCTTGCGCACATACATGCTGCTTAGGGTCCTTGAGTGTAGCTTAATCCTGTGATATTGGTTAGGAACATGTGCATTTGGGCTGCTTTAGGAGTTTAGGTGGCACCTTATCAAACAACTTGTTAGCAATATTGCCAGTATACAATTTGCAACTCTTTAATTTTGATGATGATGTATTTCAGTGCCATGGGTAGTGGGCTAGGCCCAGCCAGCCCACATAAACAGTATCCGCACATGTATTGTAGCGTGAACAGTACCCATGTGTATTGTATCAACAATTAGGGATTGAATAGTTTAAAAGGTAAGATTAGATTAGATTAGATTAGATTGAGTCCTTAAAAGGTAAGATTAGATAGGAAGATATTGGTTTTAGTTAGGAATTATATATAGATATTAGATTGGTTTCTATAATAGCAGGGATTATTTTCTTATGTCAAGTTAGTCCTCCCTATATATAAAGGGATCTCATGTACTCAATTGACAAGTAATGAAGAATTAGTCTAATCTCATCCCAATGTTCTTCTCCCTAACCTAAGTCTACTCCTCATCCCTAGCAGCAGCCACCGCCCGGTTATCCTCTTGGCGATCTTTATCCCGTCATGGGTTCAACCCATGACATTTAGTTTTCAAACTCATAATGTTCGAAAGCTCATTGTACCCACTCATGATCCCTATATATTTTCCATTGAATTAACTATGTCTACTGTGTGTGTTTCACTGTTTCCTAGTTGTATATTCCTGACATACACTAGTGCATTTAGAAAATTGTATCTAAGACCTGACCTTCTCCACTTACCATAAATAACTTAATAAGTTAATAGTGAACATGGATAAAATCTAATATTGGCTTGCCACTAAAATATGCTCTGTGTAGAGCCTCTACCTCTGGATATAATGCCATTATGCTAGTTTATGTATCGTGTAACACCATATAAATGCTTGCTTATTCTTAGCTTGCTTCACGTGTTTTATGTATGTATTGCTTTGTAACTAGAACTTGCAAGTACTGTTATTCTAGCACTATTGAATCAGTTTTATGCATAATTCAATACCTCTACTCTTATTATTGAATCCATTTTTTATTCTTTCCAGATTTGGACTTCCTGTTCCACATGTTTTTTCTTGCACGATACTGCAAGCTTCTTGAGGAGAACTCATTCAGAGGAAGAACTGCTGACTTTTTCTACATGCTCTTGTTTGGCGCTACTGTCCTGACTGGCATTGTTTTGATTGGTGGGATGATACCTTATATTTCTGAGACATTTGCCAGAATCCTGTTCTTGAGCAATTCGTTGACATTTATGATGGTATGAATGTATGATACTAAGTTCAAGCATTATACTTTCAGTACAAAGTTGTCTATGTCATAGCTAGGAGTGTATTACACATTTTAGGGAAGTCTGGGCTTTGAAAATGATCATTCTAGGGGTGTTTTAAGAGGTGGAGTTTTAGTAATTCATCTTATATGGCCCTGCAGGTTTATGTATGGAGCAAGCACAATCCCTTTATCCATATGAGCTTCTTGGGTTTGTTCACCTTCACTGCTGCTTACTTACCTTGGGTAAGTATTCTTTAGGTTCCTTTTTTGTACCACAACATAAGTACATGACATATATCCACTTGATGCTCATCTTAAATTAACTTCTTAGTGGGCTTCAGCATATATAATCAATCATTCTTTCTACTCCTGAATGTTGATTCACAAGATTTGAAATCTGCAGTTGATTGCATATGTTTTATACAAGGGAATGATTTAAAATCTCGTCAATTTCAATCTTTTCTTTGTCCTTAAGAGTTAAATATACTCAGAATTTTTCTATGAGCCAACCATTTATGTAACCAAGAGTTGTCTGCTTGTCCTAAGCATTTTCTAGCAAATGCATTTTTTTCTCTTGTTTATTGTGATGAAATATTCTCACTAGTTCACAATAAGTATCTCATGTTTTGACACACAAATGGTCTATTTATTGGCTTATTGCATAAGAAAATCACACGAACTTGGTGCTCAAGGCTGGATCTTTACCTTTGGAACCCATTTGTTGTTCAAATGGGGTCAAGACGCCTCTTAAAAATGAATACCTCGTGTATTGGATGTGGAATTTTTTTTGGATGGAGTACTGAAGGAGTAAATATATACTGGAAGGATGTATGAGGGAAAGTGCATGAAAATTTTGCCTATTCAAATGGGGAATTTCTTATACATTGCAAAGTAGAGAAACTCCACTTGTTCTAATTGTGTTTTTCCAGTGATCCTTTATCTTACTTGGTCATCTAGTACTACGACTGCTCAAATTCAGTAAAACTATACAAAATAACAACATTCTATCCGTACAACTTTATATCGGAGATGAGAAACAGATGTGCTATCTTTAAAATCGCAGGTCCTTCTGGGGTTCTCTATTCTTGTTGGAAGCAGCACATGGGTTGATCTGTTGGTATGTTTCTTCTCCTTGTGATGAATATCATAATACAATCACAGCTTTTTAGTATCTGTGTTGCCAAGACTGCAGTTAGTATTGTTGCCTTATAGAATTGCTAATTGAGTGAGCATGGTCAGCAGTTAATTCTTCTGTCACAGTTTTGTTTAAATATTGTCTGTTTGTCCCATTTTCCATGAGCTACGGGCCTGTGGGAGGTTTTTAATTGGTTACCCTGCCTTCTAACTTTTGTTTGGCATTACTTACTTGCAAAGTGTGAAATTAGCCATGACAAAAGCTTGATCGATTATTTACGAAGTCTAGACCTGGGCTCTACTCTGCATTTGTTACCCAGTTTTCCACCAGATGTTTCATGGCTAGTGGGCCACTATAACCTAACGTAGGTTGTAACTAGCAACCTGATGATACTGGCTACTTTTGATGGTTGTAACCATGGTGCAAAAGAAAAACTGGAAGCATTATTTTTCTTATTATCATGTACGCTTAAATTTGACATAATTAAGCTATTGATCTGTTTGCTGTTTATCCAGTTTTTCCATAAGTACTGCATACCTATGAAGCATCCATGAGATATTGTTCTCAGGATATTTGTGTGATGTGTTGATGCTGGTTGACATAGCAGCCTGTCTTCTCTGACCACTTTGTATTTTCCAATCTTCCAAATGTCTGCATGGGTTAAATTCTGAATTTAAGATGGGTCATATTTGCTTGTTTTTATTAACAGACATTTTTTCAGAGTGTTTTGCTTGTATACTTGCTGGCCATCATTTTCATCCCTCAATTTTTTTATGAATTACTACTGATGTCCTTATTCAGTATGAATGTATGATTGAATTATTGGCGTGTTCATACATTTGTTTCTTCTTGGACCATATCTGTAACTGACACGTCATATTTATTTCAGGGTATGATTGCTGGCCATGTGTATTACTTCCTGGAAGATGTATACCCACGGATGACTGGCCGACGTCCCCTGAAGACTCCTTCGTTCATCAAGGCGCTGTTTGCTGATGACCATTTTGTTGTGGCAAGGCCACCCAATGCTGGGCTTGGCGCAGGAGCAAGGTTTGGTGCTATTGGTCAAGACCCCCAGGTCCAATGATCAATTGCCATCCACGGCCTGCCACTGATCCAAGAGACAGTTTTGTCATCTGTTCAAATTGCGAGACTCTACAAGGCAATGTTCTCGTGTATCTCTATACAGGCTAGAGCAGAGTTGTTGTGCATAAGAAAGGATTGATAGTATCTGGGGCAGTTCAATTTTTTTTAACTAGACACAGAGGGCGAAGGAAATGGTTTATGGTCGGCTGGACAGCTCGCCCTCCTTGGTTGCAAAATCTTCTCTTGGGATGATTAACATCTGACCGGGATACTCACTTTTCATGGCATCACTGTAGACTGTAGCGCAGGGAAAACATTCTCTGTCAGCGAAAGCTGTATCCATCGTTGTGACTTGTGATGCATGCCATTGCGGTTTATGTTACAAGAAATGTGATACAATGTTCCGTATACTGCTTAGGCTTGAAGAATATTGGTCAAAGATGACCTCAAATTGTACATCCCGAATGGAGCTTTGCTTTCTTCTCCCTTCGTTTGCCATCACTCTGCTGTGTGTATCTGCATGTTATCTTTCCATTTGCTGTCAACTATGGGTCACATTTTCGAACGTGCTCAAGCCATAAACTTTTTTGTTATTCAGGAATATGAAACAGAGGTAGTAGTAAAATTCAGGAATGGGGACGATCCAAGTCAAGTAAGGGACTATTTTGCATATTTTCGGATCGCTGTCATCTCTCATCTGTAGCGACCAAAATAGGGACTACAGTGTAAAAGTCCGGATCGCTAAAGATGGTTGCGATCCAAAGCAGGGACTACAGTATTTTGAGAAATTCTGGGTCGCCGCCGCGCCGCCTCAACCAACACAGGGTCAGTGAGGTCAGCAGCCGTCTTCGTCCAGCTTTCGGAAACGAGACGATGTCATCCCGCCATCAACGTCTGGCGTCTCTGACCAAGGTCCTGACCTCCCATCTCAATGCCGGCCGTCACGGGGACGCGCTTTCCTTCGCCCTCCCGCATTCTCGCCGACCCCGACCTCCCGCCGCTCTCCGACCCCTCCTTCGCCTACGTCTTCCCGCTCGCTCTCAAGTCCTCCTCCGCTCTCCGCCTCCCCTCCGCCGCCGCCTCTCTCCACGCCCTTGCCGCCAAGTGTGGCCTCCTGTCCAGCCCCTTCATCGCCTCCGCCCTCGTCGCCTCCTACGGCTCCTGCGCCTCCCCCGAGCTCGCCCGCCGCCTGTTCGACGAATTGCCCCGTCGCAACGCCGTCGTCTGGAGCGCGATGATATCTGTCCACATCCGGTCGGGCGACGTCGCCGCGGCGCTGCGGGAGCTAGATCTCATGGACGTCGACCCGACCGCCTCCTGCTTCAACTCTGTAATCGCCGCAGTTGCCGAGTCTGGGGACCATCCGGCCCAGGCCATCGAGCTCTACCGAAGGATGCGGAGAATGGGCGTCCGACCCTGCCTCATCACCCTGCTGGCGCTCGTCCCCTCGTGCACTGCGCTGGGCGCGTTGAGCTCAATCAAAGAGATGCACGGTTTCGCTGTGCGGCACGGCATGATTGCGAGCTGCCACCTTGGAAGCTCCCTCATCGAAGCATATGGACGGTGTGGTTCTCTGGTGAGTGCACGCACGGTGTTTGACCAGGTGCAGGAGCGCGATGTGGTTGTCTGGAGCTCTGTTGTATCAGCGTATGCATTCCATGGCCATGCAGATGTTGCAATGTCGCTTTTCAGGCATATGGAGCTGGACAATGTCCGGCCTGATGGTATTATGTTCCTTGGTGTATTGAAGGCTTGTGGCCATGCTGGTGGTGCAGACGATGCTCTGAAGTATTTTGATGTGTTAACCAAAAGATATGGGGTGGAGGCCTGTGGAGATCATTATTCATGCTTGGTTGATGTTCTGGGCCGGGCCGGAAGGTTGCATCAAGCTTATGATGTTATACAGACAATGCCGGTTAAGGTTACCGCGAAAGCTTGGGGTGCTCTTCTTTCTGCTTGCAGGAAATATGGGGATGTGGGGTTGGCAGAGGTTGCAGGGAGAGCACTGTTCGAGATTGAACCAGAGAATGCAGGTAACTTTGTTTCACTTGCAAACATCTATTCAGGCATGGGTATGCATGAGGAGGCAGAGCAGGTTAGAAGGGAGATGGAGCAGCAAGGCGTGCGGAGATTACCTGGAAGCAGTTGGATGATACATCGCAAGTCAAGGTGTTAACATCATTTCCAATAATTTCCTTTTGCGATGCACTGTTGTCTATACCAGGCAACCTATACAGCTTCGATTTCACTCAAATCATGAATTAACTGACTGTTTTGTTTTGCTGCAGTGAACTTTTCTGAAAAAGGAAGCACATTTTGGGAACTGCATCACAGATTCACAACATAATTTTGTCAAGATAGTCAAATTGCTCTGTGTCCATGAAAAGGTATGGGAGACATGCCACTATCCAGAACACATTTGGTGGGATAGTTTCGTAACTACATTTATCACAACAGTGCCATATTCTGTATTAGACATACTCACATACATAGCTATTTAAATCAGAACTGCAAACACAGCAGAACATCTCGTTGGCTGAATAGTTAACTGTAAATCCAGCAGAAACATCAAATTTACTCCTGTGTACTGTATGGTGAAAAGTCAGGTGTATGTGCTAACAGCCATGATCTTGTTTGAAAACTATCATTCAAATTAACAGAGGAAAAACTTCACCCCCACCCCTTCCCTTCTCTTGCAGCCCTGTTCTGTAATGTCACTTAGTTATAGATCACATTACAATTAGTTTACATGATCTTAAAATTTCAGTTCAGCCATTGATTAAAAAATCACTAAGGTTATCACTTGTATTTTCCCTCTAAATTCGCCGTGCTTATTTATTTTGAAGTTATAGTGATACAATTTTATGTCAGTTTCTGGGCTTGGTAATACACTTAACTTTTTAAAGGCACTTCCCCTAGTTTTTTTTCCTTGGTTCATATGATGTTACCAAAAGCACGTCTTGTCTTTTGTTAGAAAACTGTTACAAAGAGGATTGGTCATCACCAAACAATATCCTTAATACCTTTCCTGTATTTTTTCCTCCTGTCGTGTTCAAAATATATTATTTTAGAAAGATAGCAACCCATGTTGTACTTCCATTAGATCAGTTGGTTCAGTGTCTTGGGTTTGAAAATAGAAAGTCCTTGTTTTGCACTAATATTTTGAGTTCATTAAAAGTGCTGTGGAAATGTCTTTCCTGAGCTAACTTCATGCAAAATGTAAAAAGTTATCTTCGCTATAAATTATAAAAAGTGATTTTACTACTAGTTATTACTGCCTTTATGTCTTAGGGGCCAACCAATTAATTGTGCTCAGTCTCTAATATGTTGTTCATACCTGAATTTGACAGGAATTAGTATGATTTGGAAAAGCCCACATGGCAAATTTTCTTTTGGCCTTTTTACTTAGTTAGACTAAGTGATCTAATACAACTATTAAGGAACATCTATATATTGCAGAGTTTCAAACTTCCAAATTCTAATAGATGGAAATGATTGCCATCAAGTTGCTTCAGTTTAGACATACAAATGATTTAATGAGTACTGATTAAGTTTACAGTTATATTATAAATAGGACGCTAATTTATGGTTTAATTTTATAACATGGGTAATGTACTACGCAGTGTGTGGTGTGGCATTTGGGATCTGATGCCTGACTTACCATACTTGATTTGTAGTGAGCAATACATTTTTCCTATGTATTCGGTAATAATCTGGAAGAGCACTTACCTAACATCCTACATGAGAGGTCCCTCTCAAACAGCTCCAAAACCTAATTTTTCCAACCTCTTGTTCGCATTCTGCACTAGAGAGCCTGAAATTATGATGCTGGTAACTACTAGGGGTATTTAGCTCACCCACATGATTATATTGTACTTGCTTCATAAATTGGAGTAGATCTGTCAAATCATACATGTGGCCTGCTGGAGCTATCCACAAAATTTTCTTCCACTGTATACATGTTATCTGATACTATTTTCATAGACCTCTCGATGCATCATGCTTGTTTTGATCACAAAATTTGCTCGTTGCCATCAATACCTTTCTTGTACCAAATTCCTCGATCTGCTTCAACAAACATGTGGATACTGTATGCTTGCAGATTCCATATACTAGGCTATGAACCATTGAAGAAAAACCAGGTCACGAGCCCACCGATGTGCACAAAAAAATTAGCCGACAGGATGTAGTGTGGTCATAAAAGTTGTTTATCTCTGTTATTATTTATGCAGGTGGGAACCTCCAAGTGGGAAACAGGTGAATTGGATTGCTCATGTAGCTCAACTAGTGTCACCGTTGAACCTAGCTAGCAAACATATTACTAAACTTTGGCTGCTTCAGAAAATGAAAACATGCTTGATACATAGTTTTGGTTAGGAAAGGGTGCATCTAAGAACAAGTTGCTTTGTGCTATTTTTTAAGTATAAGTTTATCTGTGATTACCATTCTTTTGCTCACTATGGTCTGCTTCTTTTGTAGAGTCGTGAAGTTGTTGAATCCTTCGAATGTATCACTCATGGCGGTCTTTTTAAGACTGAAAACCTTGTGAGCAGCACTGGTATACCATAGCTTTCAGCTGTTCAATTAGCTTTGCCTCATTTAGGCTTGCTTCCAAGCTTAACAAGGGAAAAATTGATCATTTACTATTTGAAACTCTGGGCTCGATAATTTGCCAGTCAAAACTTTGACTTAGATTAAATGCTACCTAAAACATTGTCACTCTTGAATTTTTTGCCATTTCTACCATTTTAATCCTTTTTAATATTTTTGCCCACTTGAAAAGTCAAGGACATGAATGTCTTTTCAAGTGGGTAAAAATATTTAAAAGGATTAAAATGGTAGAAATGGCAAAAAAGAGCGTCAGAGTTTTGGGTGACATTTAATCGAAGTCAAAGTTTTGGGTGACAAATTATCGAATCCTAGGGTTTCGAGGGTCAAATGGTCAATTATCCCAACTGAATTCATTACCTTTCCTCCCATCCTATAAGGCTGCGTGTTCATATAATTTGAACAGCTTCTTTTTCTTGGAAAAGACAGGCCGTGATATCAGCATCAAGCACTACCAGCAGGCACCAGCGGATGCATGTGGGCCACAGCACTAGCTAGTACCACGGATGGTTCCGTCTTCCTGGCCATGCAAGTTAGTCCACTTCTCATCATCCCTGGTGGTACGTGCAAGGTGCCCTGCAGGCTGCAACTGCAAGTATAAATAACCAATCTCCTTGCCTTGCAAGTCTGGTCTCTTAACCAAACGAGCAGGAGCCAGCTGATGCATATGAATAGGCTAGGAGATCTGATGCCTGCTCCATCCATGACGGTTCCGATAGCACATTCCTCAGGGCCAACCCTGGGATTCCCCCTAGGGACTGCGCTCCTGATCTTTGTCATCTTCTCCCTCAGTGGCATCTTCTCATGTTGCTACCATTGGGACAAGCTCTGCTCCCTCCTCTGGTCTCGGCATCCTGATGTGATACTCCAAGAAGGCCAGCAGCATACCATCATCTCCGTCGTGTCGTCGCCGAGCAAGACAACTTCTGATCACAAGGTAGTAGCAACTATCTCTATGCACATCTCGTTTTAGTCTTCACCTGAAATGATCGTTTCTTCAACAGTTGAAGCTAAGAATGATCCCATGTCCTGTTGTTTGCAGAAGGAGAAAGAAGGGAAAGAGTGTGGCTTGCCTGTTATTATGCCTGGGGACAATATCCCCAAATTCTTCGCTAGGCCCTGCCCACGCGAGCTGTGTTCGCCTGCAGCAGACAAGAACGAAGCTGAGGCGCAAATCAAATGTTCTGTTTCGTAGTCCAGTTAGTAGCTGTTAATGAAGCCATACAGAGTGGGTGTATATAAGCATGCTATTAGTATTAGATCCCCCCAAAAGATTCATTTCCCCTTGGTCCCTTGCAAGCGTACGTTTGAATTAGTCAGTTTTTTTATTGGGGTTGTAGTTTAAATAATTATTTCGTTCCCGTAAGCCTTACGAAATTTTGATAAATATTCTGGCCAGACCCAAATCTAAGAGCTCAGGGCTAACCAAAAAAGAAACATGATAAAATGGATGGATGGATAACTAATCTTTTTTTGGTTTGCGTTTGTACAAGTGGTCTTATGAAAACTGTATCGATCTTCAAGCTCATTCCATGCATACCAGCTTTTGGTGGTATCTGGCGATTATGAAGGATGAACCAGGTAAGCAAAAAGACTAGCTATTACTACTCTTCTGTTCAACTCTGCTGGAAACCTGTTGGTTTTGTTCATAGAAATTGGTTCATCAAGAGAAGTCAGGCGATATCATGTATTAATCAAACAGGTGACATTTTTGTTCGTTCGTTCTGATTTTTCTCCCCCCATGATCATTGTTGCATTTTGCTCGTGCAGTGCTCGGTAACAAACTCTGGAAGATGACCTTGCAAGTTGTTTTTTTTTGTGACGTGTAGGGCATGCATGGTGACATGATCGTGATGATCGGCTTGAATTGAAGTTAATCCCGTGTGCCCGTCGGCCGTACAAAGGGTAGGACACATGGTTTTTTTG
>KE373131.1:81397-91553 GCA_000418225.1 Zizania latifolia | reverse complement strand
ACAAAAGGTCGTTGGTTCATTGCACAAAAAAAATATAGTTCTCTCACAAGTATTTGTGGATTCCAATGTTAAGGTCCGATGATATAGAGGTCAGAACTGGGGCTGTTTGGTGCCAAAGAGCCTTAAAGACCCGCTTCTGGTGCGCTTGGACCGACTGGCAGGGATTCTGGCCATTGTGTCTGATGTCAAAGATGTGGATCACAGGGTCTGCAGAGCCAGATGATAAGTACCAGCCGTCTGGAGACCAAGACTGGTTTATAAGAGCTGACTGAGACTCGCTGCTCTCTTGTTTCCAACCAACTGCATGAACTTCAGTCTGCCTAAGCCTAATGTCAAACAACCGAAGCTGCCTGCTTGGCGTCCTGTCATGGAAAAAATAAAGAAAGGCATATAAGGTTTCACAATGCAGCATAAGCATCAAAAGGGCACCACAGGAAACGACTACGCATAAGACCTTATGTGACAATTACATGATATCAATTGATACATAGAATTTTGTAAAACAGGATTTTGAGCTTTAATTGGAATGTTTTGAACTATCACAAACTGTTGTATCAGCATGATACTTACGCTGATAGGTAAAATGAAACCCAACCAACCAGCAACCCATAAATAACATTTGAGTTTTACTTACGCTGTTTGCACCATGTATAAGTTGAAATCGCACGGATTTGGTAATACACTCATGCATTTGCTATCAACTAGGTTCTTGGACTCTGCCCTTCCAGCTGCCAGATCAAATGCTATTATCCGCTTGTCACTGCCAACTGATAATATTGTATTTCTCTGTAGTAATCCAGCAACACCCATGACAGCAGAAGAATGCAAGTCCTTATGCACTTTCTTGTGGTTCCATGAATCATCTTTTTCTTGCCAAAGTATGACAGCATGGTCACTTCCACCAGTCACAAAGCATACATCAGACCAGGGCATGAAATTTATGTTGTTAATAATTCCCTTGGTATGAGGCTTCGCTGGTAGAAAAGTAACTTTCTTCTGTTTCAGGGGAAAAGTTTATGAAACATCTTTTAGTAATGTTCCAATAAAGTCAGACATCTATTACTCATTAAAAAAGGTCACAGAAGATCATAACATGCAGTCAAAACAATCATGGTGGATTCTTCAATATTTTACATGGCATGAACACATTACAGTAGGCCCTTGATACCTCCTTGCCACCAGAGTGAGTGTGAAACAGCACAATATAGTTGCATAATCTATAACTTTTGTCTGATCATTTTAAAAGGCTTAGTTCTCATTCTACAATTGTTAATTTGAGGAAGACAGTATCAGCAGCCAATCATCATAATTCATAGCATCAAGCATAAAAGAACAATAGAAATTTAGCTGGCAATAAGTTGCATGGTATGAGTTGACACAAAGAATTGAGAACATTGAATAACATAAAAGACCACCTCAGTGGTAATATGATTTAAGATGAATTGATGATTAAATAACTATAATCTAATGTGCAGAAAGATAAATGCCACTAGGAAAATTCCTTCAGGTGCCATTATATTTGTTATCAGTTTGCCACATTCAAGGCGAGTTAAACTGATAGAGCTTCATGGATCTACACTGTCTGTGGAATGTATTATAACAAGCAATGAGTGAAATGGGATGTAAAGTGTGCTACTTTTAATGAAGTTCTTACTTGTCCTGATATGTTACGGTTCATCACTGAAACCTGAGAGTCGCCGTTATCAGCACTATACACAGCAAAAATTGAGTCACCATCTGGATGCCAGGCTATATCTTCAGGCCACCTATGCTTAGGAGAAAAACAATCTGTTGTACTAAGCAAGGAGATGGATGGTCTGCAAGTAAAAATGTGATAATACCCTATGAGTTCAGGGAGTAGTCAGAAGTCACTTAGTGCTAATAATAGTAAAAGTATATGAAATCATATCAGTGTTCCCCATGCCACTTGGTGAGGTTGATGGGTCTAACATCTTGGTGTTGTGGAATTGCATGAGGTGAGGCGATGCAAACAAGGAAAAGTGTAATTGACTTGGTTTTTGTGCTAGGTAATGCATAAGAGGTGCTAAGGTGGGTTTAACTACGCTTCCACAATAATTAGCCAGGCACTTCATAAAAAAAGTGTTGAATCACATTGTCAATACTAATCACATGCATGCACTTTCTGACCGTATGTCAATATAACTATGTAGAGAGTAAAAAACATTTCCTAAGGGTCCTATTCACAGCAAAGTCAGTAAACAACAACTTGGCATCTTCAATATTTTGCACTAGAAGTAGAAGTTATCATTTGTTTTCATCTCTAAGTAATCAAAAACATTTTTCTTGATTTTTTACAGCTCTAATGGTAGCACACTAGCACATATTTCTCCTGATTTATTTTCAGCAAGAGGTCATGGAAACAAGTTGCCATATCACTAATTCTGTTGCAAGCCAAGTAAAAGTTTCCAGAAATAAAGGGGAGAATAAGCATGATAAGAAATCAGAGTAATATAAGGCCTACCCTTTTGGCTGCACTTGCCACAGAGTAACAATTCCATCCAATGCACTGCATCACAAGAATGTGTAAGATTAAAGCTCTGAAATGAGCAAACTTAAGTAACGAATCGTGGTTATTTAATTGAATTGTGTAGTTTAACCTGCCATAGGCCCACAAGCCCACAACCCAGGTGATTGGAGGTCAAATAAACAACCCAGTTAAATAAGCATATCCATCTAAAAATAGTGTATCACTTGTAATTCCCCCAGTTTACAACCATACCATTGCTAGCATCCTGCACTGCCACTAAATAAATTTCATTCTGATGTTGCAACCAAATTGAAAGATCAGTAGTGTTGGTTGTTTGGAAATAGCAACCTAGATCATGCTGTAATTTTGATAGCTAACAACTTTCCAAACTAGCTGTAACTATCCATGCCTTATTGCCATGTTACTTCATTACAATGTAAGGCCAAAAAATTTATTTGGTTGTTCTCAACTTATGACCTCTCATCTGATTTTTAAATTTCAGTACAACATAAGAAAAAGGCTGTGTGGGGGGAAAAGATAAGTAAAATGCTCTATATTTTTAAGTGCCCAAAAGAAGAAAGAAACTGATAAATGATCGATAGAGCACGATAACATAACTGGAAACAGATGGACAGAGCGCGGAAGGTCAGCTAATGATAACATCAATGAAAGAGTGAATTTTAGGTTGACACTCATCTCACACAGGAATGCAAGCAAGCAATTCAACTCAAGAGAAGACCACTTTTTATTAAAAATAATGATAATTAAACACGTGCAGGTAAGTAAGGCTGTTAAAATTTAAAATTCAGATGATCAAAATGATAATAGCAATGCCAAAGCCGACGACAACAGATTTCCATCATCCCTTCCAAATTAACAACAAATTTAACCAAACGATGGAATATCATTAAAACTGCCAAGAACTTGATATTGCTATCACCGTTTCTATAATCAGCACATTAATGGTATAATATTAAATAGCCTGTGAAGCATACCTAGTAATAACAAGCTGGTCATTAACAGGACACAGTTCAAGACACCTAAGCTTTCTCTTATGTTGGCTCGAGATCACAGTACCACCATGGAACCTAAGCACAGTTGCAGCCGATTTCCTCACGCTCTGAATCAGGTTTTGATGCTCCTTCTGTTCTGTAAATAGAAAAACACAGCCTGATGCATTAACAAATCTGAGGATCGGTTTTTATCTTGCTAATTCTCCCCAAAATGGAAAATCAACAGGGAGTACCGATCTTTTGTTTAGGCTTCTTCTCCACTGTCCTTGGCCGCTCTGGCGGCGCTGGTGACGAGGAAGACAACGGAGCGAGGGCTTTCTTCAACCCAGGCATGGCCTCTGCACGCAGGGTCGGCCGGGTGTTGGCCCCTGGGATGACAAGCTGCGGCCTTGCCGCCGGCTGCGGCGTGGGCGCGGGAGCCCTATGCTCTGGCGGCGACGGCTTGGGGCCCCACTGGGTTGGCGGCGGCTTGCGATCTCGATATCGCGCCAGCCTCTCCTGCGCTTCGGTCAGCTTCTTCTCCGCGACGTCCAGCTGCGATGCATGGCGACCATCAGAACCGACCAAGATCGCAATTTTATCGTGACCAAAGACCGGGGGGAAGAGGGGACGGGACGAGTACCAGGGACTGGTAGTGCATGAGCTTGAGCTTGCAACGCTCGACTTCGCGCTCGCGGTGGGCGATGAGCGCGAGCACCGCCTCCTCCGCGATATCCTCTTCCGCCTGCGGCGGCGGCTCGGCGGCGGAGGCGGAGGGTTGGGGTTTGGCGGCGGAGGCGGAGGCGGAGGGTTGGGGTTTGGCGGCTGAGGCAGAGGCGGAGGGTTGGGGTTTGGCGGCGGAGCCATTGGAGACGGGGCGGGGCCAGTAGGCGGATTCGTAGTCGTCCTTCTCGAGCTTGGGCCTCTTGAGCACCGGGGGATCGCCCATGGCGGGCGGCACGATGGAGAGGTCAGATGAAGGGAGGAGCGGAGCGCGGCGCCTGTCTGCCTCCCCCTCTCGGCCGCGAGACCGCGAGTTCGGCGAGAGAGCGCGAGGAGTGGGCGGAAAAATTGATATTTGTTAGTACTACTACGCAACAACTACATATATGATATGTATATGATCATTTTTAGTTGTTGCAGTCTAACAATTAGATATATATAATTATTTAAATCAATAATATATATGTTAAAATAGTAAAAAATCAAAATAACTTTTTAGCATCAGAAAATTATCAAATCTATCGGTAAGTCAATAATAAATTATCAAATTTTTGGAAGCCCATGCGGCACACTCTATCCGACAAATCCCAATTTTTGGGCAACCAACCAAACCCTAGGCTAAAAGCAAAGTGACAGTCGTTTCCATTGATATGCCTCTGTGTTAAGCATGATTTTTGTTTTAGCAGAGCGGCAGCTTGGGCTTTTGCTTTCGATTATGACAACCAATTTATTCAACGTCATGATCAAATGCTTCAATAAGTAATAATATTAAAAATTTACAGCATCTCTCTCAATTGCCAAATAACAAGTGTAACACAATAATACATGATGGACGGAGCCTCACGTCTACATTACAGTATGGGTGATACACGCTCTAGTTAACTCCTGGTACAGATTACAGATTGGCAAGCTTGGCATCTTTTTTCAAGGCAACAACAAGCTTGGTATCTTTTTAGACAGATCGACCAACCACGAAAACCTCCAGGGCCAAATAATGGCAGAAACCAAGCAGAAGATACGAGGGAGATCCTCTACGGTGTGTCGTCTTCATGGTAAAGATACAGACCAAAACCAAACCTTGCGCAGGCCTTGCAGAATGCGGCCTCTTCTGCAGCGGCCACGGGATCATCAAACCGTGCATCACTCAGTGAGGCTGTTCCTGCTGCCTCCCTGTGAACCTGCATCCATGGAAACTCACAAAACAAATAAGCTGATGGAGTAACGTACCCGTTGTTTCTTTCAGGGTGGAAATGGGGAAATTTACAATTGGGTTCAGAGGGTTCAAATAGTATGAAGTTTGTTACTAGCACAGTCCATGCACACTAATGGACAAATATGGTTGGCTCCCTGCAGCTTTGCCTACATGAGATGGGTGGCCGGCCAGTGGCCACAAGCATATTGGTGGGGTGGGGTGGGGGTGGGGGGTCATGGATGAATATGAATTTAGTTGTAGGCCAAACCAAACAGTTATTAACTTATTATAGATTTGTGCCAGTCATGGGATTTCACATGCCGCGGTATCTGGCAATTCGCATGTCTTTACGGCTGTACTTTCCTAATTTAGTCTAAATTAACCAGTCTAGTGTAACAAAAAGTGCATCAAAGAAATTGGTCCATTCAAACTTATCATCACGACATCACTCATTCATATGATGATTAACCTGTAATAAGAAGGGACATTGACAAATAAGAGAACAATTAAGTTACCTCTCCATCTATTCCTCGTACTGTGACACGATATACCACTGTCACCTTCCCGTTGTCAGTGTAAATAACATTGCAGACCTCTCCACACCAGCCTGAGCATATGAATGAAGTTTCAATGGTAATATAGGTGCAGTCCAAGAATGTAGTAAAAAAACATAACCAAATAGTTGGCCCTTCCAGTGCATTTCAAGTTGAGAATGATAGGTCGAGCAAGGAAATGTCAAATGTGAGTGACAACTGTCCACTGGTAATGAATAAATGTTGAAATGAGATAGTCATATCAGCATCTGATCCTAGGTGCTGCATATTCAGGTTAGGTGTATAAACGCACTACTTATGCATCTTTATTTGCACGTGTTGCTTTCAAAAAGAGTAAACACAATGGAGTGAACTAGTAGTGCTTTTGTGATTGCAACAATGTTGATCATTGCTTGCACTGGTATTAGATTCAGGATCGGGCATACGGGATATGCCTACCTGGAGCATAAAAGCTGAGCATCCGGTTGACATGGTACCTACAAGAAATACAAGAAGAAACCGTGAATTGCCAGTAAGGAACAAGCTTCTTTTTTATGTCTTAAGAATGTGCCATAAGTTAATGAGAAATGTGAAGATCCGAGGGTCATTCAGTGATGATTTGATGCGGTAACAGAGCCTGAATATTCCGAGCGTTTAAATTGGAGTAAGTAAATGTGTATGCCAAGATCTGCAGGGTTTAACTACAACTAACTTTATTCGACGAGATCTCGAGCAAACCCAACCCAAGGATGAGCTAGCTCCGTACCAGGGGATGACGGGATCGGAGGGTGAAACGCGGCGGGAGGAGCGGACGACGGATTCCGGGACGCGCTTGTTGAGGTCGCGGAGGATCTCCACCAGCGGCCGCGTGATCCCCGACGGCGCCGCGTCCAGCGGCACCACGTAGTTGGTCGTCGACGCCACCGCGCCGCTGGGCTTCCGCTCCGGCGCCGCGGCCACGACGGCCAAGCGGCGGCGGGCGCGGGAGCGTCCGACGGGGAGGGAGGCGGCGGGGAGCCGCGAGGCGAGCAAGCCGGATGTGATTGTCACCATGGGCGATCGAGCTGGAGGAGCTCAACTGCAAGGAGTAGGTGGGAATGGTAGTTGCATTGGAGCCAGCCGGCCTCCCAACTACTACTAGCAAATGGGTGACGGGTGAGCTATGCAAATGGCAGACCAGATTTTCAGAGCTACATAATGCCAGGAAAAAAATCAACTGTGAAGTCTCAAAAATATTCAAATGAAACACTAGTATGTTTTTGTAGAGAATTGTGCCCTTCAAATAAAATCAAACAAAATTTAAATGCAAAAATAGGTAGTTTGGTAAGCTGAACAGCAAATACGTAGTGCCAAACCTGCAAGTGAGAACTAAGAAAGCAAACAACTCAATGCGTTTGAAGTAATTTCAGCCTAACCAAGATCATCAGACCTGTTTAAGAGGTTCAGTTCAGTAACTATTTAACAGCTACCAGCGTATGGTGCATCTTCACCACGAAATTCGGCCGGCACCCTTCTCTTAAAACTCAAAGGATTAAGCCTAACTGTAATAAAAATATGCAAATCAAGCCAACAAGCTAACGGTTGCTCAAATCTTGTTAAAACAAACCTACATCATCGAAACAGAGAAACAATTTTGTATCTTGAAACAGATAAAGCTGTCGCTCTCACTCAGTGAGACATCGGCTTTATATGTCTTCAAGAGGGGCATTAACAGCAATCGCTTGATGCCTTATAATGCCTGGATAGATCATTAGATGCATGCAGGAAAATAACCATGGGGGTGGTAAAATAAAATCACTAATTGTTGCCCATTGGATATTTAACATCATGAGTCATAATGCATCATGGAAAACAGCCGGTCAAGCAAAAGATAGAAAAAACACTAGATGTAAAGGACATTCAACACCACAAGTAGTGTAACACACAAAAGCACATACACATCCTAGCCATCAAACCATCAAAAACATATGTAAAAGCTAATATTCCAAGTAGAAAAAACACAAAGAGGGATTCAGACATCCAAAAAGCCATGACATGGATTATGTTTTAGCCTTTAGGAATGCACTGACCCCCATCTACTCCACTCAAGGCTACAATGACAAACACAATTTTTTTTGCCTCTGTTCATATGATTCTTATCTTATGTTGCACTCCATGCTAGAAAAGGACAAATTAACTATGTATCTCTGCAATCTTGGTTGGGCAAAGGTTCATACCTGATGAGATAAGAGCTTGGATAATATCCTAGAACTCGTGCATAGTTTCGCCAGATGGAAAAGGTATTTTGCATAGGGTTTGGATTATATTCCAGAGCCCATGCATAGCTTCTCCAAATGAAAAACGCACTTTGCATAGAGTTTGGATATTCCAGAGCTCATTCATAGCTTCTCCAAATGAAAAATACACTTCACATAGAGTTTATATTATATTCCAGAACTCATGCATAACTTCTCCAGATGGAAAAATGTACTCCGCATAGAGTTTGGACTATATTCCAGAACTCAGGCATAACTTCTCCAGATGGAAAAGGTATTTTGCATAGAGTTTGGATTTTATGTTCCAGAACACATGCAAAACTTCTCCAAATGGAAATGGTAGTACCTAACTCAACTAATAAGATCTAACACTAGTAGGTGTTGATAAAAATGATTTTAAGCCTGTAAATCCATGAAATTTATCGTAAGTATACAGTTGTAAATAAAAATATTTCTGTACAGCTCATTAATATAGGACTAAGTAAACTGAGCTTTCTTAATGAGGCTATACTAAAAAAAAAAGGAAGGATGATGCACATTTCCTAGTTCAGACCCCAACCTCAAAATACATTCCTTAACAAACATGAGGAAATATATGGTTTAACCAAAATATGTTATGTTGAGCAGCTCTATGAGGTGGCCTCTTCCAACCAATGCGATGGATGCTTCTGGAGTCCAGGCTCCAGAGAGAGTCCCTACAAGCTCACAGGGTTTTACTGGGTCACCATCAAAGTTTGGTAAGCTATCAATTGTTTGAACTGATATGCTTCTTCTACCCTACAAGATTATTGTTGGGTAATGTATTAGAAGCAGCTGGAGCATATGGACATTTAGGTCCCTGAGTGCATTCTACACTGTCCTCCTCTGCTGTTCTCTTACATTTTATTCCTGTAAAGGCTTGCTGTGGCTGTCCGAGGCGTTCTTCTAGCAGTGCAATCCTACCAGCGATACTGAAAGAAGAATATTCTGGGGAACATTGTTTGTGATCCTTCACATATTCTGATATTGATCTCAAATGATCCAACTTCTCTTCATCATTCTTGCTCTGTACAGAAACAATTACGTATAGACATTAGCGATGAGGTCATCGACATATATATAAGGAGATGAATAATGGATATAACACATCATGTAATGGTTATCGAATATGAGCAATAAGCCAATAACGTAAAGACTATATCAGGTCAGGCATTAAATCCTGCAAATTAACCACATGCACCGATCCTCTCAATGTGTACTGTTCTTCACTGTCATGATCCTTTGTACAATTGTACGCCCAACTCTCCCAATGATGCAACTCGCTAAAGCAGCATCCGGGAATGCATCCCGAAGTTCAATTGCAATTAGTGTAGCAATTGTTTCATCTTTCATGATAAATTCCTTTCTTTAGCATATGAACAATGACACATGCAGGTCCCCCAGGCGGGTGGTGACGAAGTGGCGGAGGTCGCGCGAGCACATGCCCTCGCAGATGCGTCCCAGCTGGTCCGCCGTCGTCCCCACGATTCGAGCTGGGATCAGGCACAGGCACGGGGCTGGATTCGGGATCGTCGACGGGGTTGGGCTCCTCGGCATCGGATTCGTGGGCGGGACTGGCGGGCAGGGGTGGCAAGCTGGCGGAGATGGAATCGGCGCGGGAGAGGAGAGCGTTCCACTTGTGGAGGAAGTCATTGAGGGCGCGGCTGTAGACAGTGACTCCAAGGACGGCGAGCAGCATGACGGAGAAGAAGGGGGCCGACGAGGAGGCGGAGGGCGGCACCACGGGCGAGGAGGAACTCCAAATTTGAAGCTAAACGGGACCGTCCGACCCTCCGACTCAACAGCGGGCAGCCGGGCAGGTGGCCGTCCGATTGCTAAAATCTAAATTCAGAGAAGCACGGGGGTGTCACCGCAAAACGCCCTCCTCCCCTCTCCAGCACTCCTCCACTCCTCCCCCGCAATCCAAGCGAAGCCGCCTTGCCTATAGATCTCCT
>KE373131.1:61424-75077 GCA_000418225.1 Zizania latifolia | reverse complement strand
GCAGCCTCCGCCTTTGGCTGGAGCCCTGTGGGCGAGGTCCATGGCCACCTTCACCCGAACGTGAGTCCTTAGATCAGATCCGTTGGTCTCTGATTGGCTTTCTCTTTGAGTTCGCGTTTTGAGTACGGGTAAGTCTGTCACAGGAAGCCCCATGTGAACGTCGGCACCATTGGGCACGTCGATCATGGCAAAACCACACTTACTGCCGCGATTACGAAGGTTTGATGCGCGGGATATTGCACAGATCAATTTTTTTTGTCGGCGTCTGAACGATTTGAATGTGTCAACCGCGTTTTCTATGCTCATTGCAGGTGCTAGCTGAGGCGGGGAAGGCGAAAGCAGTTGCTTTTGACGAGATCGACAAGGCTCCGGAGGAGAAAGCAAGGGGAATCACCATTGCAACGGTGAGCCTTTGCACTAGTTTTATTATTTTGCCAGATGTTATCTTGTTTACCATTATTTGCAGCTCAACTATTAGTGATGTGGGGTTGGTTGTGTAGGCTCATGTGGAGTACGAGACCACTAAAAGGCACTATGCTCATGTGGACTGCCCGGGGCATGCTGATTATGTCAAGGTAACTAATTCTGTTTTCTCTAGGCGCAAAATTGTTAATTGTTAAGATTTTGTACAAAAAAAGTACAATGAATGCTGTTGTGTTTGCCAAATTGAGTATTTCCCAATGAAAGTCACGTGGACTATGAAATTGCTATGAACATTTGGAGTATGCTCTTTCTCTTTGAATATTACTTCTTAATGTCTGATTGGCTGTTCGGTCATCCAAGCTTGGTGGTCTAGAGCTATGTGAATTCTTAATTGTTGAGTATTGACATCTCTGTTGCATGAGACTAATTCAATGTGAACATTTTTAGAACATGATCACTGGAGCTGCTCAAATGGATGGTGGTATTCTTGTTGTATCAGCTCCTGATGGCCCAATGCCACAAACAAAAGAGCATATTCTTCTTGCCCGACAGGTTTCGCATACCTGAGAATTGTCAATTGCTTTCTCATTCAGTGTGAGTTTTAGCATCCTATCTTTGCATTTCTGATTACTAATTACACGAGCATTCCTCTGTGATTTTTAGGTCGGTGTTCCATCGCTTGTATGTTTCTTAAACAAAGTTGATGCTGTTGATGATCCAGAGTTGATAGAGCTTGTAGAGATGGAGCTTCGTGGTATGCTAGCATTTTGCACTTTCTACATTGTTTTTATGTGGTTGTTTTTGTTCCTATTCTAAGGTAATATTTCGTTTCATGCAGAGCTGCTCAGCTTCTACAAGTTTCCGGGTGATGAAATTCCAATCATCCGGGGATCTGCCTTGTCGGCCTTGCAGGGGACTAATGATGAGATTGGAAAGAATGCCATTTTGAAACTAATGGATGCAGTCGACGAGTACATCCCTGATCCTGTGAGGCAGCTTGATAAGTCTTTCCTGATGCCAATCGAGGATGTTTTCTCAATCCAGGTGATTTTGTTTTATTTTATGCAAGGGTATATGACTATTGCTATTTCATCTTCACTATAATTGTAATTCATTGCAATTAATCTTGAAATTGCTCTCCCCTGTGCCAAGTACAATGAGTGAACATATCTTGATTGAAAAAAATAGTTTGTGTAGCATTATAAAAAGGATCGAAGTTTAGTCTATGATCTACTTGTTGGCTTCTGTTTATATAAAATTTGTCATGTCCATGTATGAACAAGCACTATGCAACCTAGAAACAACTGCATTATTATACGAGAATTAAAGCAAATCCATTGAACTTGAGCAAATCCTGTTCAACTCAAGCAAACCCTATCAGTTCTGTGATAGGCATTCTATTTAACTGAAGCAAATCCTTTAGGCATTTTACACCTCAGATTTTAAAATGCTATTTATCCCATTCAGTCTATTGAACCTTTCTCTGTAAATATTTCTTGTACTTTGTTTTTAATATGTCATTTTTTTGTACCATTATGATTTTTTTAGTGTACCAGAATGTTGTCAGTGGCAAGTAATGATAACACCGGCCAATTGATTTCAAACCACAGGGTCGTGGCACTGTTGTGACAGGTCGTGTTGAACAGGGCGTAATTAAAACTGGTGATGATGTTGGGATCTTAGGTTTGACTCAAGTGAGTTAAAATCTGATTCACCTTCTTGTATCCTGAAATTCCATGATGATTCATACTGTCTCTTATATGTCGTAAAAAATTGTTCTTGAGCTATAGCCCTGCACTTCTGCTTGCTTTTGAAGATTCCAGGGTCCAGAATAGTTTAAACATTTCTTTTTGCCAATTCTGCGTTATACCTCTGCGAATTTGAATATAGTGTCGTGCAATTGTGGACATAGAATTCTTTTATAATGATGTATCTAAGTGAAATTATTTTTTACCAATGATGATTATTAAAGAAAATGATGATTCTTGAATCTACAAAGTTCTTTAGAGCTGACCTATGTCAATTCCAGGTTATTTGAAATATACATGCACACTTGATTTGAGTATGTTAGTGTTCTCATTTCCCTTTTGCAAGTTTATCACCGACTCTGTTGCTACTTCGATTTATTGGCAATTGTGATGAACACTTCTTGGTCACAGAGTGGTCCTTTGAAGACTACAGTTACTGGTGTTGAGATGTTCAAAAAGATACTGGATCGTGGAGAGGTAGCTGTTCTAAAACTGGACAATCTATAGGTTTTATTGATGTGCAATCTCATACAAGTTTTTTGCAGGCTGGTGACAACGTTGGTCTTCTTCTTCGTGGTCTTAAGCGAGGTGATGTACAGCGTGGCCAGGTTAACATACCTAACTCTAAAAGGAACTACAGAAGTTTGATACAATCCTTCTTATTCTTAGCTGTTATTGTCTTTGAGCGATGAGCGATCTGATGGATTGAGAAATTTCCTTCAGTGGTGCATTACCAAAGAATTTTTGGAATACATAGGACTTTATCATCCCCTGTTAGCATATTTGCTGTCTTTAGTTCCTTAACTGGCATTTCTCCTGCGTGTGTTTTGCGCTTTTATTGATGCTCCTCTGTTTGTCATTTTCTTTTGACTATTTTCAGGTGGTGTGCAAACCCGGTACAGTGAATACATACAAAAGGTTTGAGGCAGAAATTTACGTCCTTACAAAGGATGAAGGTGGTCGCCACACTGCCTTCTTGTCGAATTACAGCCCGCAGTTCTACTTTAGGACTGCTGACGTCACTGGAAAAGTTGAGTTACCTGGAGACGTGAAAATGGTTATGCCTGGTGACAATGTAACTGCAGTTTTTGAGTTGATATCGCCTGTTCCTCTTGAACCAGGTATGGATCATCTATTCATTTTCGACATCAACCTTTGGGTATATGCGTCGTTGCAATTGAATTAAAACATACCTGTTTCGTTTTGTGGTATGCAGGGCAAAGATTTGCACTGAGGGAAGGAGGGAGGACAGTTGGTGCCGGAGTTGTTTCCAAACTCATGAGCTAATCTGTTTCCAGTTTCTTGTGCGTGTAGTGATTTTAGTAAACAGATGAATGTTCATATGAAAGGTTTGTCCGACCGGCAAACATGTTGAGAGCAAAGAGGGTGTTCTTGTCTGAATACATGAGGCGCAGGGATGGATGAAATGCTTGCCCACCATTATATTTCAAGTTTGGTCGTTGCTGTATGACAACGGGTTTAGTCGTCTTAACACGTTTTTTGGGCATAGCTTGGTGACCAAATAAGAAAGTCTTGTCATGATATTTTGGATGGTTAATGTTGGTGTTATCTCATGTGATCTGCTGCTGTATTTTATCGAGTGTGCTGATAGTTTTCTCGCCTGACAGTTGCTGCCAGTCTTAGCTAGACACAGACGGCAAGCGATCCATCGTGCACTGCATCGTGATAGCATGTGCATCGTTGTCTGTCTGTGTCATATGAGCCATCGATAGGTGACGCATCTTGCAGAGTCGTAAACTTTGGATGCATCAATGATAAGGAAAACAATTTTAAGTTGAAAGATTTCAATCAGTTGTATGATCGGAGAAATTTCCTGTGAAAATCATCTATGTCCTTGTTCTTGATTGGGAGAAACTTCTCTATTTCCGGTCAGTGGGAGCAAAATTTTTATAAATACTTTAGTTTTAGAAATTATCAGATATATTAATAGACATATTAGTAGTATATAACCTTATTAATCATGTTAGCAACCAAGTATTTTAATAATTTTGAAGGTTAAAATTAAAGTATTTGTTGAATTGAGATGGTACTTAGTAATTGATACTCTCTTTGTTTTAAAATATAATTTAAAACTTGTTTTTTTTAAACTACTTTTGGATTTTTATTCGTTTTAAAATAAAAAATAAAGTATTTGTACTTAACCACTTCAAAAAGAATATTATTGTTTTCTTACTTATCTGTTCAATCCTCCCAAAAGCCCTAGAAATCAGAAGCGGCGGCGGCGGCGGCGGCGGTGGCGGTGCAGCCGTCAAGAAAACAATGCCGCCACATTTGCCCACCTCGCGCGTGAAGCTCAGCCAGGGCGCCGCCGCCGACAAGAAGCCATCTGCCATCTTCTCGCCGGCCAAGAAGACCATGGCCCGCCCGACGTCGGCCCCCGACCTCATGGCTCTCGCCGCCTCCGGGGGCTCCACGCCCGCCGTCGCGGCGGCCAAGAGGATCGCTCGCACGACGTCGTCGTCCAACCTCAGCCTCACCGAGCCCTGCGCCTCCAAGCCGCGCACACTGTCCTCCAGCTCCACGACGGTGGCCCCGAAGAAGCCGCCCCGCCCGTCGTCGTCCGAGTTCGCGGAGCCGCCGCGCGCCGCCGTGAGCGTGCACCCGGTGCGGCGCCTCACGTGCGGCACCGCCGTGTACGTGCGCACGAGGTACGTGAACATCACCGACAGGTGTTGCCTCGTCATCTGGCTGCCGGCGAGAGTGGTCTCTTCCTCCGACGCCTACCATTACACCGTCAAGTACGCCGCCGATCTCCACGCCATGTTCGCCGGCAGGGTGGTCCGCGTACCCGTCGGCCACGTCCGGGCTGCGCCCCACCGAGCCGCCGCCGAGCGGAGCAAGAAGCCACACAGGCCCAACCAAGAAGAACCCCTCTGGTGATACGGCAAGCTGCAAGCCTAGCGCCGCCGTTCGTCAGAATTTTCTTTTCTTTTTTAGCTGCACAGTAGACAGGGAGATGTGACGGTATAATTGAAGATTTACTCTTTCTTCATATATCTCACGTGGAATCTATGATACGTGGGTTAGGAAATGAAATTTTCAATTTCTATTTAAATGGAGATACATGATCAGTTTTTTTCAGTAGATACTTGATGGAGAGTGGTATATAACGGATTTTATCCTATTTTTTTATAAATTGCTCTTATCTCCTTATTAAAAAAGTTATTCGGTTTGAGGAGATGCAGCATGAAAGGGTTTTATTCAAACAAACCGCAAGAAGTTTTGAGTTTTTCTTTACTTCCGTGCTCAGACTGGCACAAAACTAGTGTATAAATATCGAGTTTTTCTTTCTGACTAATGTCGTCATTTCGCTGATAAGCGCAACGGCTTCAGTTTTGATCCACATATAGTGGCTGAATTTTTTATCAAATTTCTATAAAATTCTTTAAATTTTTTTAATAATATTGGTGTATAAATATCAAGTTTTTCTTTGACTATTGTTGTCATTTCGCTGATAAGTGCTAGGGCTTCAGTTTTGATTTACATCATCTAGTTGCTGACTTTTTAATAAGTTTCTATAATTTTTTTTTGAAAAATTTACATAATTATGTAATGATAGTTATATTATCTATACTAACCATTGACGTGGTACATTTTTGGATATGTGCCTGCGTGGCTGTATATTCTTCTCTCAATCCAATCTAGTAGGGAGAAATAGTAGAATTATCGGAAAAAAGTCTAACACGAATTGCATTATTGTGCACTGAAGTATATCGTCCGAACAAATTTTTTATAAATAATATTTTTTTGATGAAATTTTAATTTTGATCTATGATTTCAAAAAATTATAAAAATAGACCTCTGTCGACACTCCAAATTTCGACAGATGTCTCTGTCGATATTTTGGCCTATATCGATAGATGTTAGCCTCTATCGATAGTTTAGTTCAACTATCGATATTTTAGCCTTTGTTGACAGTTCAATTCAACTGTCGACAAAAAGCTTTGTCGACAGAGACCTCGCACACCGTAGTTGCACGCCGTCCGTCACCCGCCCATGCATGCGTTACCCTGCCTCACGGCCCGTGCCATCCACGCCCACCAGTTCCCTGCGCACAGCCCACCCACCCACTCGCGTGCCGTGCCACCTCATCGGTCCTCACGCGTGTGTCGTGCACCGCATGCAATTAATGCCACCCGCTCGCTCCACGCATCTCTGATGTCTCGTACGCCACGCTAGCCCACAACCACCAGTTGTAGACTGCACGACATCTCTGTTAACACTTGAAGTATAGATAGAGCTTCTATCGACAGGACATCTGTTGATACTTTAAGATAGATGTTTATTTTTGTAATTTTTTTAGATCGTGGATCAGAATTTAAATTTTGTAAAAAAAATATTATTTATAAAAAAAAATCTCATCGGAACACAAACCTGCTTCGAAAATAAGTATGTTTATTCAGCATTCAACAGAAGTGCAACAATAAAGCATATTCATATGCTTTCATCACAACTGAAATTTGAGCAGGTAAAAACACTCCATTATCTTTCACGACGAGACAGCACTTCTGTATCACAGCAGTGAGCTCGTTACACCAGACAAACCAAACGTGGATGAAAGATTGTTGAGATGTGACGAATCTCTGCAAAACCCGATGCTAGGTATACTGTGCACCAACCAGAAATGTAAACATCAAAACGCCAGCTGAAAAGGACTCAATGGCATCTCAACATTCATAACTTGGGTAAAATTTTGGAGAAACTAAAAGTTTCCGGTTGCAAATACAAAGAGGGGAGAACAATAGAGGACCATCATAGAAAACCATGACCTCAGAACAACGGTCAAGAAACATTCACTACTTGTGGTGTGTCTATGATCGATCAGGCTTTTGCCTCCTGAGCTACCTCTTCGAAAGTCTCTCCCGGAACAAGCTCTGGAACGTCGTCGTCGTTCTCTTCCTTCGCCTGGACTGTGGCACCGGCAGCAGCTACCTGCTTCTGCATCTCTTCAGCGATCCTCTTAAGGTGTTCCATGTTGTCAGGACCTGCAAACAAGAATTGACTATAGTTTCAGTAACTGGCCACAAGGTACTATGTTCCTCTCATGTAGCTTTTTGATATATTGAGGCCAAATACAAATGAAACGTGACAGGAACTTAGTAAGCATCCCCATATCATAGTCAGTGAAAGGAATGTTAGCAAACAACAGACAAACTGAATAAGCTTCCTATCAAGGAATGTCCAGTGATGAGCAAGAACAAAAGGTGACAGCACCAACAGGTGATGAGAAGTGAAAACAAAGGAATACTATACCTGGAATCAAAGCTCAGTCTGTTTTTTGTGGAGATAATAAATAAATAAAACTTGTATTCACAGTAAACATAGTTATCATCTCTGTGTATGATGGGAAGGAGCTCCACCAAATGAAAGATCTCATGTTTGAAATACATAAACATTTTCTGTGAAATGTATTTTTCTTGTGTGGGTAGAGTCCCAGAATGAACTATTGTGAAATGTATTCCATATCAGACATTTTGACAAAAAAATACAATGTGTTTTACAGATTCATGAGTAGGGGCCAGCGTGTGCTAACCAACACGGGAAACATGGAACAGAAGTTGGAGCAATGCAGATAAAATGAGGCTGACAACATAATTGAATATTCAGTCGACAAGCATAAATCAAATAAATAAGTTTCAGGATAATACGCCAGAAAGAACATACCCAATTGGTTAATGATCCCAGGAAGAACATCTTGAAGCTCTGTGAAATCAAACAATATCATAAGTGAACAAGATTAAAAAAACAACACAAATGATATCAGAGTTATGAAATAGAGTAATTCTAAAGCAGTATGTAAGGCTATTTGGATATAGCTAAGATGTTGCTACTAGATACAAAATGTCTTGCTCAAAGCTATAAGTGTTCCTCCTAAAGTTCCCACCGTCAACCTAGATCAGAATACCCACCAATGTTGCAAATGAAATAGTGAATGCATAATATCTCCTAGGGACCATGTCTAGCGAGAAAACTGTAGCAAACATGTGATCATTCAGTTATCACACAACACAGTCCGATGGACGCGATATCGGTTGGTTGATGCAATTGAGCGATTGCTAAGAGAATTAGAACAGAGACCAATCTAAAAAGATTACAACTTGTCGCGCACGCAATGAACTGATTGAATGGAGCAAGGAGACTGAGCCATACTCTTGGTCTGTGGGGTGCCACTGACCACCCATGTGTTTGCGGCGATGGAAGCTTGCACTGCATAAGTAGAATGTAACACGGATGAGTTCACACCAATAAGCAGCTGGCATTTGCATGGTAAGTTAGGCAGGCAACCATGATGAATGCTTGTGCAAAACAAACCTTTAGGATTGACGAACTGGATGACGAGGTCGTCCTTGAAGATGTTGACCTCCTCGATGGCAGGGATGGTGTTGACCCCTACTCTCTTCAGAGTGCTCTGCAGCCTCTTGTCGTCGGTGGTCGCCGTCTTGTGGACGGCCTTCTTCTTCCTGCACACAATTAGTTCATTCAGCGCACCAAAGCAAGGAATAAATTTTCTGATGACGAAACCATTCATGTCGATCAAGCTGCGTCGTGAGAGAGGCAACACCCACCTGCGCATGGTGCCTTTCCCGCCGGTGCGGACGGCGCCCGCCATCTTCATGAGCCTCTCCTTGTTCATCTGCAAAACGAAGCAAATCTCGTCGTTAGCACAGGAGACGACTGAAACATGGATCTGGCAGTCGGAGTGGAGCAGTCGCCAGTCGGAGCAGACTGATTGTCCTAAATGGAAGCACACAGTGAGAAACCATCGAGCGGTCCAACAGCAAGACAAGCAATTCGCTTGCCCGGATGCGAAGGCCTCGGTCGGAGGAGCGGGGAAAGGCTCACATTGGCAGAGGCGCGGCGCGGCCGGCGACGGGGAAGGCCAGGGAGGACGATGGAGCAGACGGCGGCGGCGGCGGCGGCGCAGGTCAGAGTCGAGTAGGTTTTTTGGGGGTGCGAGGATTATAAGGTTTTCACTTTTGCGGACGAGCCCCTGTCCTTGTCACGTGCTCTGTATTAAGCCCTTGGGGAATGGGGAGAGGATTGGGCCCGGCCCATCTCGTCGCACTCTTTTAATGGGCTACAAGTCACTCGGACCCGCAAACACTTTGGTCCGTTTGGCAAGCTACACATCATGAATTTTTTGGAACCGATAAAACATCCAGAGCTACAAATGAATTGATGGTATTTAATTCAATAATCTAGTTTTTATTCTGAACTAAAAATAAAAGTTCAAATCATTTCATTATACTATACAAACTCCAAATTCAACATGAATCTCAGAGTTAGAGCTATACCAAACAAACATTTTATATAAAGTTGCTAAATACTAAAATGCCAAATTGTCTCTTGTTAATAAAAGGCAAAATTTGCTGCTAGACACTTAAAAATATAGTCTTTACTAGAGGACACCACAAATTCATAATTATACCATAGGACATCACAAAATATAGAGTATTTATTGGAGGACACCGCCTGCCATACTTTAATATTTTTTGGTTAACTTGGAGAGAGAAGCTTCACAAATAGACGAAAATACCCCTCGGTGCATGTTGTTCGTTTTATTCCTGCTTGCTTTCACACACATGTTGCCTTCAATCAGTTTGATGCAAAGGAAGCAGAATACATGACATCTTTTTCATTTGCTCTAAATTCAACAATTGATAACAATTTGTTCAGTATCAAGTTAATCTTGAACGCCATGAGCAACCAATTAAATAGAGTGGTTGGTTGTGTGTGAGAGAAAAGGGTATTTTTGTCTATTTGCCAAGCTTCTCTCTTCAAGTTAGCAAAAAAATATTAAAATAAGGCAAACGGTGTCCTCCAGTAAATACCATATATTTTGTGGTGTCATATAGAATAACTACGAATTTATGGTGTTCTTCAGCAAAGACTGTATTTTTGAGTGCCCACCAATAAATTTTGCCTAATAAAAAAGATAGATAAAAAGTAAATAAGGGGTTTTGAACTAATAAAATATTTTAATTTATGATAGAAATGTAATCTTTTTTAAAAAATGAATGGTTAGAAATAAAATCTTTTTTTTACTGAGAGAGTAGTGAACCTTTATGTTTAATTAAATAATAACACTGGACCAGTTTTGCGATGCTGCACATACATTTATATCGGAAATTCGGAAGTACATGGTTTTTATTCGTACGTATACATCAGACTGACTGAATGAGTGTACGTACAGACGATTCATATGCACTGGACCGTATTCGTTCGTACGATTAACAGCTGGTTAGAACACATGCAAGATAGGTATTTAGGTACGTAGATTTATATGGTATACGATAATTGAGAATCCATGGCGCGCGTACGCGCGGGGCGCACCGGCGATGGAGGAGACGGTAGTGAGCTCTAGGCAGCGGTGACGGCGAGCTTCATGCCGGCCTGGCAGTGGCCGGGGAAGTTGCAGATGAAGTAGTTGGTGCCGCGGGCGAGCGTGACGCGGTCGCTGCCGGACTTGAACACCTTGGCGCCGCGCGGGGTGGTGCAGCCCTTGTAGCCCGCCGCGTCCACCGCCGCCACGTTGTGCGCCGACGAGTCGTACTTGAACACCAGCGCGTCGCCGGCCTTGAACCGCTTGCCGTTGGCCCAGGAGCCGGCCGTGCTCAAGCCCCAGCCGCCGCTGTCGCCGACGGTGAACACCGCGGACTCGGCGACCTCGCCGTGAAGGAGCACGCAGAGGAGTAGGAGCCCCAGAGCAGCCACTGCACTGCCTCTTCCCCGCACGAGCTGCGCCGCCGCCATTAATAACTACCTAGCTAGGGTCGTCGTGTGTACGTACGTACCAGCTAGCTAGCGAGAGAAAATGTAGCTAGCTGCGGCGGTGGTTAGCAATGGAGGAGGAGGTGTGGTTTTATAGCTAGCTAGCTTAGATGGAAGCGTGCATGCATGTGGTGGCCGGCGCCGGCGATGAGTGGAGGCTCCACCGCCATGGTCGAGATGATGGAGTTGGCCAACGACCCACCATATATTTGCATTCAGACGCCATGAGTAGTTTTGGTGCGTGCGTGCAGGGCAATGCAACGACGTCGAGCGTAGTGTGGAATTAAATCAATCAGAACGTACGCAAAAGACAATTAATTAATTAAGCAGGTTTACACACATGATACACATACACACACTCTCCCTCTCAACAACCACTTCGATCGATCACACTAGATTTTCCTTTGAGCTCTGGCTTCTTTTAATTCGGTAGGTGAGCCTGCCTTTTGAGGCTCTGTTACTTACTAATTAAATACTAATGACGACGTGTACGTACGTACACTTTCCTTGACGACAAAGCATGCGTATTTTGAGCCAATATAACGGAGGTGAAGTTGCCGTCGCATGGAACGTGCTCGTGTCCGGAAAAAAATTCTATAGGAGAGGACCTCACAACCGATCTATTGAGGTCCTATATTAGATTTTTGATACCTTGTCTAACATGAATCTTAAAGCATCATAAAAACTATATATTCGTTCTGCTCAATGTCTTCATCTCCTTACGCCGCTGCAGAGCTCCGCCCCGAGCCCTCCCTACCGTGGCAGGGCGGTCGCCGGCTCCATCTCCCGGTCGGCCGCTCTCCTAACTCCCCCACGCCGCTCTCTACGTCATCGTCGGCTCTGCCTCTTGGCTCCCCTGCGCTGCTGGCTCCGTCTCTTGGATCCCCCGTGTCACCCGCTACATCGTCGTTGAACCCCGTCCCATCTTCGCCTACCACGGCGGCGCGGCTGCCGGCTCCTCGCGCAGCCTCCGCACCATGGCGCACCTCTTCTTTTTCCTCCGGCACCGCCGACACGTTCCGTTGCTGACGCCACAGGGTCCCGCGTAAGAGCCTGCATTGGAGCCACCGTGCTATGGGAGGAAGGGGAAGAAGGCATAGCGGTGGCGTGGGGCTCAGCAGCCGCGGCGTTGGGAGGCGAATATATTGAGAATCCGATGCTTTAAGATTTGTGTTAGATAAGATGTTAAAAATCTAGCACGTGATCTCAATAGATCAAGTTGTGAGACCCTCTCCTATAAATTTGATTTCCCTCGTGCCCGGTACAAGCTCATTTCCAACATGTAGCGACCGTTCGCCGCTGCACCCAACGGAACACTACTACTGTACGTACCTGCATAAATCGTATGTGTATAGCCCACCCACGCATATGTTAATTAAGGCTCGGCCTCTCTCCAATGGCCATGCATGCGTGCACCTTATTATTCTCTCCCCAAGAAAAATTACTTCTGTCTCTTTAAGTTGGGATTATTGTAGAGCTGCTTATAATAATTTAAAAAAAATACGTTATATGCTATTTGATAATTTAGTTTATCATTGTTATAGATTATTATGTCCGGATGGTAAATGACTATAATACTCTCAAAATTAAGTGTAAAGGGCTAAGATTTGAGTGTGGTATAACGAGTGTAATTTGTATAAAAGTATAATGTATATTTTTAGTTTTTCTAAAGTAAAAAACCAGGTTCCACTAGATTATTATATTATTATAATTTAGTTTGTATATAGTTGGTTCAACGAGCTGATAGTTTGTATATACTTTTAAATAATAAGTTGGATTATTACGATCTGAAAGTGATAACTTGCCCCAAAAAGTTATTTTTACGTACTTATACCTACTGCCTACTCTCAGTTCGTAAACGAAGAAGTTTTTTTTTCAATATCCATTACTTGTTTCTCATCTATTACTTTATAATATTATTTTTTAGTAATGAGATGTATTTTAATATTTTAGTCTCATCACTGATTTATTAACTTTTACGGCAGAAGAAAACCCTAGTGAAATCTTAGTGAGCACTATCTTGGTCTTTTACTTAAGGTTAGCTGATGAACACAGCGCATGCAGACGACTGGTTGCAATTAAAGATGAGCTACTTTTCAGAGAACCAGAGGTGTGGCTACGATGAGGAGGCAACAGGTATCAAATTTATATTAAAAAAGGTGTACGCCATTTTCTGGCGCAGTGGTAGCTGTGGATTGGTTAAAGCTTGGTTTAGCTGTGCTTACAACAATTCTACTCCTGCGATCAGTGATCAGGTTACAAAATCGTCCGTCGATCAGGATTGAGGTAACTGATCAGTGCGCCGGTAACTGGTTAGCCGTACGGTCTGTTACCGTGATAACATGTAGCTTATCGGTCTAGAGTAAAATCCTAAACTAAAAATTTAGATTTAAAATTTTGAACCGAATAGTAATTGAACGGTTTGGTTTGGTAACCGTTTGGTTTGGAGCGGTTACCAAATAGTTTGCCTTCGGAACCGACCGGTCGAGTTGGTTAGTGGCGACAACCAGTCTATTTTTTTAATTCAGAAAAAATAGAAAATCAGAAAATATATAAACATGTAGGAAAAATCTAGAAAAAAATAAAATATAAAGAAATTTTGTGATACAATAATATAAATATTGTATATGATATTTTTTATTCTTTATTTAATTAAATGGTAAAACACTAATAACATTTTTGTGAAAAA
>KE373131.1:49497-61274 GCA_000418225.1 Zizania latifolia | reverse complement strand
AATTTTTTAAAATAAATTTTGAACCAAACCCAACAGTTGGGTCAAGCTGACCGTCGTTAACCGGATAGGGTTTTTTTAGGAGAAAATAAGAGGCTCGAAGCACTCGTCGATTGCTCACTAAAGGTCTGTTTGGTAGAGCTCTAGATCCTAAAATTTAGATCGGAGCTCTGGATCCATGTGGATTCATGTATGATCTGGATCCTTTGTGATCTGGAGTAGGTCTGAAAATATTTGGTTGGGCTGAGCTGCTCCAAAAATCCTAAAATAGAGGGGTGGAAGATAAATAGACAATATTACCATGTGTGTTGTGCTGTTTAATAGATGTATTATAAATTCTTGAATGTATCTTTTTTCTTTAAAAATAATCTTAATTAATAACTGTAGTACAAATTAAGCTTAAAAAGAACCAGAACACAGTTAGAAGAAATACTTTTTAAAAATAATAAATATGACGAATACATCAATACAGTTCACCAAACATTACACAAACTACTCATAATCGAAGCCAGTTCACCAACATCTGCTCCTTTTGCGACACAATTGCAGCGAGTGAAGCCTGTTTGCCATCTGAAATGTCTTGTCTGGACAACAAATAGAGTGTTTAATATTAAACAAAAAGAAATAACAAGAACATCAATGAGGACTTACAGTGAGTTTATAAGAAAGAAACCTGGGCTCAATCAAGTTCCTTAAGAGCACTGAAGATTCTTGCCGTGACATCTCACCAAATATCAAGAATGGACCCATTGCATCACAGAGTGCCGTTCTCCATCAGATGGGCACGACCTTTTTTATCATTGAAGATATACCTATGAAGATAGTATAATTTTATCTCTTCCAGGCCATGATTCATGAACCAAATGTAGGGCATTAATGAAAATATTGAAAGCAGTCTAAAGTGCAGTCCAAAGAACACAATAAATGCAGTCCAAAGAACACAACAAACTGCAGTCTAAATTCTGCCCAAAATTCTAAACCTTCTTTGCGATTAGCATATATCTTTGCAGTCTAAATTCTAAACACACAGAGGCAACCAACAAGAGACATTGAGTTATAGATAGAACAAGTGCAGTCAATCAGTAGCAAGCTTTACGAGAGTCAAGAACAATTCTGATTGACCAAATTTCCTCATTACAATCACTATATTTTACCGAAACATCCACAGAATTTCATCCCAAGATGTACTGCAATGCGAAATGCCTGAAAATGATTGGAATCAACACCGAGTCTGCCCGACCGCTGCCATCGAGTCCACCGTCATCAGATATGTCGTCGCCGAGTCCACCGCCGTCGGATCTGGGCGCCGCCGACTCAAGCACTACCGGATTTGGGCGCCGCCACCAGATCTAGTCGCTGTTCGCCCGCCTTGTCACCTTCCGCGCGTCATCGGCTTGACGCCTGGCCTCGCGCTCCTAGCCGCCAACCAGTGCGCGTCTGGCCACGCGCGCTTGCCCACCTGAGCGTCGCCTGGCGTTGCGTCCCGCGAGCACCGCCTCTCTGCGTCGCCTGGCCGTGCGCACGGTTCCCTCTCTCTCCAATAACATTTACGGATAATTATTCCAATAGTATTTGCGAATAATTTCTTAGACTTTACTGGAGTGGAGCAGGTGAAGCTTGCCTAACCCTATACGTGGTCAAATGGGCCTTCCATGCCAGCCCGGCCCGAGGCCCGGCTAGGCACGGCCTGGTTTGGGCATGGCCCGGTAGGCACGACTAGCCTAACGGGCCGTGCCGTGTCGGCCCACGTGCCATGTCACTGGCCTAGGCACGGCCCAAAGCTCTCCCTTGCTAGACTGGGCCGGCACCCGTTAGCGGCCCATCGGACTGGCGCCGGCCCGTTAACCAGGAACACAGAAAAAACATTTTTTTTCTGATTTTTTTATATTTTTTCTGTTATTTCAAACTTCTCTTTTCTTTTCAACGGGCAGCACACACGAAGCCCAAGGCGGCAGGCACGCTGGGTCGCTGGCGCAGTGCACACAGCATTGTGCTAGACAACTAATCCAACCTGCAGGAGGTCAAACGCGTGGGCCCCGCTGTACCTTTAGCCACTGAAGAGCACGTGGGTAGCACAGCACTGCCGTATGCTACAGTACAGCACAGACTTGGCGGGAAAAACCACAGTACAGTACAGCACAGCACAGCACAACACAGCTACAGTACGGCCGTGCCGTGCCGAGATGGCGTGCCATCGTCTCGGCCCAAACACGGCCCGATAAAACGGGCCGTGCTGGCATGGCCCATAAACAACCGGGCCAGGCCGTGTCCGGACCATAAACAGTACATACGTGTCTGGACCGCCCTGTTTTGACACGGTCCACTTGGCTATGTATACCTAACCCTGCTTCACCGTGTCAGTTCATTTTACTGGAGCATTTTGATCTACATCACAGGTTTATGAAAAGTGTTTGGTACAGCTTCCGTTCCAAAACATCAGAATCTTATAATCGGAGCTTTACCGAATAGATAAGATCTTGTTAGCAGCAGAGCCATTGGAAGGAAATTAAGGATGATTTGGTAAAAGGAACGATCTTTTCCGATCGAAATCGATCAGGGTGGAAAATTTCCTTACTTTTTTCCGATTTCACTTCCCTAGCAACTTGTTGCGGTCCTGCGGAGGCTGGATGGAGAAGACGACGCCTCTCCTCGTGGCTGTGGCCTTGCTCCTCGTCGGCGTCCTCCCGCCGCGCGCCGCCGGCGAGGACTCGGACCCGAGCCCGACGCCGTGGCCGCTCCGGTTCCACGCGAAGCTCCTCATGGACTACCACGGCAACCTGTCGCTGGCCGACCTCTGGTACGACTGGCCGGGGGGGCTCAACCTCCACGTCATCCGCTACCAGCTCGCCGCCGACGCTCCCTTCTACGACGCCGAGTGGAACAACGGCACATCCTTCTTCTACACGCCGGCCCGCCGCTCCTGCCGCTCCGCCGCCGTCGGCGTCGGCATCCTCCCCCCAAACTGGCTCGTCGCGGGCTCCGTCTACCTCGGCCGCCGCGCCGTCGACGGATTCGACTGCCATGTCTGGGCCAAGGCCGACTTCATCACCTACTACGAGGACGTCCACACCAAGCGCCCCGTCAAATGGGTCTTCTACAGCGGTAAACTCCTCGTCGATCTGTTTCATGTGCTACTCCTCTAGATCTGCTTCAGAAATCAGAAGTAGGTTACAACCCACAACAGGAGGCAATATTCAGAGTCCAAGATGCAACATTTTTATATTTTAAGGGAACATCAACTTCAATCCAAACTTCCATTAAAGCTCGATTGGTCCTTCTTCTGAAATGCTGCTCCATTTCTAAACCACTAGGCTTCTGCAGCTTGTTTCTCTGTTATACTAGCTAGTGGCCACTGAACTGAGATCTGCCATCCACTCTGCTGTTGTATTGCATTTTACATGTCATTCTGATTGATGACCGTGTAATTTAGCTTGGGGATATCATCTTAAATGTTTTTAGCTTCCTCTCAGGAAGACTACACATTACACGCTCACAAGAAATTGGGGCATGCAGTACAGCACTGAATTGCCAGAGATTAGATGCCTTCCCTGCGACGAAACCTTGACAATCCGTTCATTCAGTTTATCTTTTCCAATGACCAGGCAGACACTCAAATCTGCAGTTCTTAGCTTATTCATAGAATAGGCAAACCCAAGCATGTCTGCAAGTATTACTGCCTCTAGCCTCTAGCATGGCCAAGAGTTATAGGTAACGAGTTGGAAAATTTAAGGGCGTCAGTTACAAGCTCTGTGTTATCTTCCATCGAGAGTGTGTGCCTTTCTGTGTTGCTTAGTGAGTCCTTGGCATGAGCACTTCAGTTAATACTTGATACCCATTGTTTTGGCAGATGACCAAAGTGATACAACTTGTAGTATCAGTTTAGTTTGTCATGCTCATGAGCTGTCCAACGAGTCAATCTTGCTGTTTACTACATAGATGGCAGATATGCTTGACTAGTTTTTCCACACTCCCAGATCCACTGCATCCATGCCACAGATGTGCTGCTTTCCTGAATTCACCATGAGATCTGACCAAACACTTGATAGCTTTGTTCATATTTCTGTGTCACCTTTGTGGAGCTATCATAACTGGCGCATTTTGCATGGTGCAGGGAGGACTAGCCATGTCATGAGCTTTGAGGAAGGTGCGGTGCTAGAGGACGCAGAATGGCAGGCACCTGAGTATTGCTTCAGCAAGGGTGATGCAGCATCCAGCAACTCCCTCATCTCTGAATCTACTGTCGATCACGATGAAGGTTTTCACCCCAAGAGAACGCTGAGAAGCTACCCTTATATCTAGCCTGGGTATGACCACTGTGCTAAGCGTCTGTGATGTGCTCGTGTATCATCGATCAGCATTTTGCTGAAACATCACTGTGCGAGATGCGGCTTGTATGGGCAGGCGAAACTAAACCGGATCATCCTTCCCTTCTGTAGCTATGTGTAATTATGTTGGATCGTCTGCTCGTACAATCGTACGCACGAGGAAGAGATAATAAAGGCGTGTTTGGAATGTCTTGAGATTTCGATTTGTGATTGTGATGTTATATTGAATCAGATTTAACCATTAAATTATTTGGTCGGATGACTAGATTCTAATTTTTGTAAGAGAAGATAGTAATTAAAAAACGATCATTATACCATTTTTTTTAATTATATATAAGATGACTTGTTATATGATTTGAAACTATATGCATATATGCATAGAAATGGATAGATAATATTAACAGTGGGAAACACCTAGATAATATTAACAGTGGGAAACACCTAACTCTCAAAGCTTCCTCCGCTGACGCCTCTCTACATTGGGTCAAGAAACGGCTAGTATGTTCCATCGTAGTTATATTATCTTGGCCTAAAAACTTATGCAAACAGATCAAACTAAGAGATTAAAATAATGCAGCCTTAATATCAAACTAAGAGATTAAAATAATGCAGCCTTAATTAGAACCAATATATCATGATAACTAGTGAACATATAAACTCAATTAAGATATCAAACTAAACCGAGAAAGTCTTAATTAAGTAGATACATTTGCCATATGATGAGACCTACTTTTTATTGGAGATCAAACTAAACTGATATAGCCCAATCTGAAGCAAGAACTCATTGGAAAAAATCTACATTACCTCTACTCCTAAAAGGTGGTGATGCGCTGAAGTTGATTAAATTGATCTCTGTATATTTTTAAGGTCCTCGGGTGTACATATTTATACGTACGCTTGGGTCCATATAAATCTCAACCGATTATGAACAATCTTCGGGATACTATTTCCTAAAGATAAAAGTGAAAAACTACTCCTCTCTATTTACAAGAGATAATTACAAATATAAAATATTATTTCTTCGTAGCGACTCTTTGTGAACATCTTTTGAACCTGGCTTTAATCTAAAGGCTTTAGCCGAATGCAACGGTCACCAAATTTTGGCATTAACATCTATATAAAGGGAACGAGCAGATCTTTTCCCCACACCCTCACTTCTCACTTTCTCGACTGCAACTTTAGGCAACTTTCTTCTCCTTAGAGTTGCTTAGGTAGTTAATTCTAGGTAGTATAGTGTAGGTAGCTAGTTTATTTAGTAGAACTTAGTTAGCTCAATCTACGTAGTTTAGTTAGTAAAACTTAGTTAGCTTAGTTTATTAGAACAACTTAGGTAGTTTAGTTAGCAAAACTTTGATAACTTAGTTTAATAGAATAACTTAGTTTTGTTAGTAAAACATAGTTAGTAGATCTTAGTCTAACTAGCAAAACATAGGCAGTTTAGTATGCATGGCATATGTAGTTTAGTTAATAAAACTTAGCTTAGCTTAGTTTATTATGCATGACATATGTAGTTTAGTTAATAAAACTTAGCTTAGACTCGTGGTGTAATTTATTTATCGCAGCCTAGTTTGTATTATAGTATGTATGTTTTTGTTATGTGTATTGCTCTGTTAGGTAGTTGATTATTTCTGTGTTGTAGCATAATTTAGGAAGTATGCTTGTTTAGTAACTCAGTTTAACTAATGTATGTATGATGGCCCTCTAACTAGTAACGTAGGTAGATATTCGGAATGGCTGAACTTTAGATGATGAGTAAACATAACCAATTTTATTAAGCATTACATTGTGTTGTCCACGTGCATGTCAAAGAGTGTGTCATTTATGATTTATTATGAAGATGACTGAGTTGTAAATGATCCCAAGGGACAAATCTTAGTAGTTTTCGGTTTATAGACATGAGTTTAAGGGCCTGTTTGGTAAAGCTCTAACTCCGAGATTCATACTCGATCTGAGGTTTGTATAGTATAATAAAATAGTTTAAATTTTATTTTTAGTTTAAAATAAAAACTAGATTACTCAACTAAATACCCTCAATCCATCCATAGCTTCAGATTTAGGATTTTTTGAAGCTAGATTAAACCAGCCCTAAAAAAATCTAGATCTAGAGCTATGTCAAACAGGGCCTAAGTCGGGTAACCGAGAGGACCTTAGATTGGTTGTATCACATGCTTCATTTGGAAGCTAACCAAGTAGAGCGTCAGTTGTACGGCCAGTATAGTTGCAAGGTGGAAGGGTACTACTTTGAAATGATTGAGATCTAGAGTACCTCAATGTGGTTGGGATATGTGATAATGGTGCTACAATGTGGATGGGGGCAAGTACTTCTAATCTTTGCTTCCTCGTGTGTCGTCCCCGCTCCACACACATAATGATGCAAGGTGGTCCTAGTCAAACGGAGGTTGAGATGGGTCAAAGCAACTAGGTACAACCGGAGCTACTAGAGATGAATGTATAACATAAATTTTGATTCCTCGTTCGCCACCAACACTATGGGTTGCGGAAGGTCGGGTGTACGAAAAAGAGCAAATACAATCTGTTGGCATAATTAATAAATACGCAACAGGTTTTAAAGGAAGAACCTCGAAGGGTTCGGAGTGTATAGAAAGGTTTGAACTCTGGCTTAGGTCTCTGAATCAGATAATAACCTTCAGCCAGTTAGTTGTATTAATTGAGGCTACAAGTGTCGATCCCCCTGCCCCTGTAAGGGGGAGGTATTTATAGGCATGGTAAGAACAGGATAATACTAGATTACCCCTTACATACAACTGACTATAACAGTAATGCACAGTATATTACCTCGGATTGACTTCAATATATAATTGCTCCAGTAGAGGTAATTTGGTAACACGTCGTATGAATGTGGTAAAGTATATGCCTTGTTAGAGGGGATGGGAGATCCTGTAGTTTCGATGTCACCTAGAGGTGGTTTTGGGCTCCTAAGTCCTTTCCCGACGTATGCTTCGGTGCTGATGAATGGGGCTACGCCTTCCGGCCTTCGGAAGGGTCCTTTGATGAAGTAGGCTTCGACGTGCTAGGCTCTGCAATTATTGTCAAGTCTAGGTTAAGGCAAAAGTATTTCCCTCAATAGTAGGCGCATCTCCGTTCATCAACACCGAAGGCTACATCGAGAAAGGACTCAAGAGCCCCAAAACCACCTCGAGGTGACGCCGAAACCACAGGCTCCCCATCCCCTCTAACAAAACATATACTTTACCATATTCATACAGCGTGTTACCAAATTACCCTTATGTAATCTACTATGTATTACTGTTATAGTCGGTTGTATGTAGAGGGTAATCCAATATTATCCTGTTCTTACCGTGCCTATAAATACATCCCCCTAACTCCCCCTAACAGGAGTAGGGAGATCGAACACTTGTAACCTCAATTAATACAACTAATTAGCCAAAGGTTATTATCCAATTCAGAGAGCTAAGCCAAAGTTCAAACCTTTCTATACACTCCGAACCCTTTGAGGTTCCTCCTTTAAAACTTATTGCGTATTTCTTAATTACACCAACAATTAGCGTCGTCCGTGGGGATTCTAGTTCTAAATTAGCCTCTCTACCACAACTTACATCTTCAACCTCGAAACATGTCTCCAAAGAAAAGTAAGGGCACGGCCCTAGGGAGGGGTAATTTGGTAACATGCCGTATGAATACGGTAAAGTATGTCTTGTCAGAGAGGATGTGGGAGCCTGTGGTTTCGACGTCATCTCGAGGTGGTTTTTGGGCTCCTGAGTCCTTTCCCGATGTAGCCTTCAGTGCTAATGAACGGAGCTATGCCTTTTGGCCTTCGGAGGGGTCCTTTGACGAAGTAGGCTTTGACGTGTTAGGCTCCACAATTATTGTCAATCCTAGGTTAAGGCAAAAGTATTTCCCGCAACACAATCCATACTAGATCTATCGGAGCAGGAGGATCTAGAATTTGATGATGCACTCTAAACAAGCGTTAATAAAGATTTCAACGAGAAGGGAGATAGAGAAGAATACCTTAATGAATAGGACACAACTATAATTTCAACTAAATAGGCAAAACAAGAGTTTACCTCCCTCATTATAGAGGGAGTAGACGCAAGATGTGAGTATTCTGAGAATGAGGTGAGGCAGGATACAATTTTTGCTACCAAGGAAGAAATCTAAGATACAGTAAAGGCACGGGTCATTTTACTTCAGAGAACATTTCAAGTGAAAAAGTCTAACTGTATCACGTTGTGTGTGAGGTGAATAGTTGTCCATGGAGTGTGCACACACATAAACCTAAGTGGGCTACTCATTGGGTATGCTTGAGGGTGGTAGAGCATACATGTATGGTTGATAGGACCATTAAGAAGCATATAAACTAGTCTTCTTCCTATGTAGCTAGTGTGATGTACTTTAAAATTATGGAGAGCATTATTTATGAGCGTCGAACTATAATTATTGCAATTGAGAGAAGATTTTAGTACATGATTAGTCATGTGAAGGCCTAGTGGGCTAAACAAAAAACATTGGCAATAAGGTTTAATAAGTACGAAGACTCTTACCACAACTTGTCTTTCTTATTTTAGGTCATTCAGAGCAGAAATCCAAACACATGCTATATATTTGAAGAGAATGATACAAAATTTCCAGATTGTGTAAAGATCCTACACCGAGTGTTCTTCGTATTTGGTGCATGTATCTGTGCATTCCAATACTATCTTCATATCTTGTGTACAGATGGTATATTCCTTATAGGGAAATATAGAGGATAGATCCTCACAACAATTACAATTGATGGGAACAACCAAATGCTTCTCTCTTCCTAGTGAAGTTGTCTTGGCGAGTGTTGGCGTCTCTTCTGCTAGCGTTGGTCGGTCTCTCCTAGGGGTGGCTGATGTAGTGCTAGTGCTGTCTTAGGTTCGGGGTTTGTGCTACTTGCCCTTATGAGAGTGCTTTTTATTTTCTCCTGATTATAGCCTTCTAGGGTTATAATCTTATAATTTTCTTCTTCTATTAATACATACATCCACACTATATTGTGTGAGTTGTTAAAAAAGACTAGGAAAGTTGATGTAGTTCTTGCGCAACGTCAACCTTGCTATTGTGCACAATTAACTAAATGTTTGTGTGTTGCATGGCAAACATATAGGTCTAATAAAAGCCATCCATCAAATTAAATCGGAAGCAAATGAGACACATCCTTATAGAGATTTGCACACTAGATGGTGCATGAGACATTTGGACGCAAATGTTTTTCACCACTTCAGAAAGAATATGAAGCTGATTAATCTGTCCATGAGACTATAGCTAGAATTAGAAAAAAATTCAAAGAGCTTTGGGGGATTATTGATGACATAGGTCTAGAGTAGGGGTGAAAACAGATTGGATAGTTTACATCTGGAATACTTAAAAACAAATACATATATTTTGGATTGAATATTTTTTTAGATAATTTCGAATACAGATACAGATATAAATATGATATCGCTAGTATTCAATAGATATATATTTGGATTCAGATAATCCAGATAACTAAACTCTGGCATACCTCGCATGCCCACACTGTCACCTCTCTTGCTACTTCTCTCGCCGCTCATCCTCACTTCGTGTCATGTCGTCAACTATTGTGCCTCATCGCGCCATGCTACGCCTTCTCACCCAACCCACTGCTATCCAACCCTGTTGTTGGCGCTTAAGGGTGGCAACGAGCCGAGCCGAGCCGGCTCATGCTCGGCTCAGCTGCGCCGCCGCTTTACCAAGCCAAGGCAGGCTCGGCTCGTCTACAACATAGCCTGGACAGCACCGTACACAGAGCCTCTCTACAGCAGTAGCAAATTGAATCCAACCAAGTTCAATAATCAATAGGGCAACAGCCAACAGTTAACCATGATACGACATTAGCTTTTTTGTGATTTGCCATCGAGTTCCATAAGATCATAACCATGCATGAAAGGAGCAAGAAACACACTCAAAAGCACAAACTCTGATGCAACTAACAATCTAACATAACCTGCAAGAAAGGAGCAAGAAACACACTCAAAAGAGGAACTCTGATGCACGAACTCAGTGGGACAGGTGGACAGTGGCCAGCGGCTAGCGGGACTGTGGCGCCACTCCAGGAGACGGGAGTTCGGGGCTTCGCTGGAATCATCGCTTCGAGGCTCGGGGGAAGATGGCACCGCAGTGGCCGGCAGCGGTTGGGTGAGTGGGTGGCCAAATCGAGAGACGGGACGGGACGGGACGTGTGGTGCCCTAGACCTCATGCAGTCACACATGCTTTGCTGGCTACCTGGCTGGGCCTCTTCCGAGCCTGCTGACATGGCCTGCTGACCGAGCCGCTGAGCCGCTCGTAAGCTAGCTTGGCTCGACTCGGTCGACTGTCGAGCCAGGTAGGGTGGCTCGAGTTTGCCTCAGGGGCACTCTGAGTCGAGCTAGACTCGGCTCGGCTAGCCCGAGCTCAAGCTGGCTCGTGAGCCCCAAGCTAAACTGCCACCCCTACTGACGCTATCGTGTTGCCGCTCCTACGTCAATCCATGCAGCACCATGCGCAAAAGTGGAAGTAGGAAGAAGGAAAAGGAAAAGGAAAGGAAGAAAGAAATAAAAAAAGAGAAAGGAGAACAGAAGAGAAGAGAAAAAAGGTTTTCTGCAAAATTTCTAAATTTTAAAAATTTTAGAATTTGGGGATTTCTAAGGTCGAAAAATCTAAACATTTCCTCTGGGATTTAAAAAGGAAACAGATCTTTCAAAAAAAATTGGAATCCAAGCAAATTCTTAATTCGGAGAATATTCTAGTTAAAAGATATTTTACTTTATATATCTTTACAAGATTGCAAGTAATAATATAAAATTTGTATTTTCAACATGCATGTTGTATTTGTAAAGTAGAGAAAAAAATTACCATATTTGTTGCCTGCACATACGTTTTTTTACTCTGGTAAATATTTGTAACCTTATTTGTTCTAATTCGTATTGGATCCTTATTTGTATCTGATAGTATTTGTTTTCATATCCATATCTATATCCGTATTTGAGTATTTGTTTTCCGATCTGAATCCGAGAAAAATATGAAAAAGAATATAATATCACTAATATTTGTTCGTATCTAATCTGTTTTTGTTTTTATCGAGTTGCAATTTCTCTAAAAATCAGCACATTATTCTAATTTCGAGTAAAAAATAATTATTTTTAAAAAATCGATGGACCTCCATACCTACTGCTGTATTGCAGAAATGGCAGCAGATCGGTCGAGGGAAATCAGCACTCACTATAAGTCTATACTGTTGGACCGTAACGTCAAGTTCAAAAGCTAATTAAGCCGAAGCAGTGATGGCCTGATGGGCTTTGAATTGGACCACCACGGATACAAGTAAACATCGTGATTACTTCACTGCCACACACATCTCGCATTCTCGCCGTCTCATTTTGGTCGCCGTCTGCCACACGCGATTGCTTCACTGCCGCCGTTGGCCGCACAAGCAGCTTAGGTACACG
>KE373131.1:23660-41002 GCA_000418225.1 Zizania latifolia | reverse complement strand
TCACAACATCGGCAAGGCGTCGGCGATGGTGCTGAGTTACCTGCAGTGGAAGCGCGACGAGAAGCCGTGCGGCGGCGCCATGATCACCGACGAGGATGTGCGCAACGAGCTGGCGCAGGAGAAGCTCTACATGCAGGGCTTCGACAGGCAGCGCCGCCCGCTGCTGTACGTGTTCGGCGCCCGCCACTTCCCCGCGCGGCGCGACCTCGACGAGTTCAAGCGCTACGTCGTCTACGCGCTGGACCGCACCTGCGCCCGCCTCGCCGCCGATGGCGCCGGGCAGGAGAAGTTCGCCGCCGTGGCCGACCTGCGGGGGTGGGGCTACTACAGCAACTGCGACATCCGCGCCTACCTGGCCGGGCTGGAGATCATGCAGAGCTACTACCCGGAGAGGCTGGGCAGGGTGTTCCTCATCCACGTCCCCTACGTGTTCATGGCCGCCTGGAAGATCGTCTACCCCTTCATCGACGACAACACCAAGAAGAAGTTCGTCTTCGTCGCCGACAAGGACCTCCACGCCACGCTCCGGGAGGCCATCGACGACAACAACCTCGCCGAGGTGTACGGCGGCAAGCTCAAGCTCGTCTCACCAGCCATTCTCTGAGAATCTATCTATCTGAATATAATTGGATCCATCTCATGCATCCACCGTACACTAATACTATACGGTCCAAGACTCCAAGGTCCAACTAGTACTATACCTTCATATACTTATTGCTATTTAGCACGTACTATATATAATATATAGCAGTTGCGTGCACGCATGTATACGTAATTTACACGTAACTGCTGTATAGAGTACGTACGTTGTACGTACGGCTCCAAATACGACTACTCCTTGTGATGAATGAAATGTAGACGTCGATCTGGCGTCTGAGACTTGCCACGTAAGCATGCATCCGCGTGATCCAATTCCACTTGATTTCACCATTGTCCATTGGAGAGGCACATTGCCAACTCGTACATCCAAATGTGGCCAGCTCAACGTACACTGCCAGCTTCTAGCCACTGCTCTGTTCATTGGATTGAATTGTTGTGAATTTTGTGTGACAAAGAATGCACCCACAGGTCTCTGCTGTGGAAAACTGGAAGCCAGAGAATATAGTAATTGCAGTGTGGTTGCAAATCAGTTCAATTAATCAAAGCTCAAACAAGACCACAGTGACATGCTGCTGAATGCAATCTGGGCCTCCCAGGGCTCTGTACTCTGTAGCACTGTATGTCTGTGATATTTTCAGTGCCCTTACTGTATACACAGTGAATTTTGTTAATCTTGTCATGCATAATCAGGCGAATACAATTTTTTTCTTTAATGCTTGCGTGCTTATAATTTGCAGTTTATGTAATGCATAGATCAGATAAGTCGTATTTAGGATAAGCAACGCGATTTGCAAATATTCTGCCATTCATTCCAGGATTACAAAGGTGAAACATATTGAGCATGGCTAAGATATGAATGAGCCCATGCTCCCAGATCAGAACAGATGCAGCTACTCTCTTTGTTCAGTTTGTATATACTGAACATTATGAAACATTTTCACCGGAACGAGCAAATGGGAAGAACAGGAAGAGAAACATTTTCACTAGGAGACAGCAAGAACAAACAGAAATTAGTTGTGAGGGTCAAGACCGGCTTGACAAATTCCCTGCTCCTTTAGCCGTTGTGATATGGAAAAGTTCTTCCAAGGATTCTTCCAGAAAACTGTTTCAACATTGGATTATTCCAGAGGACAAATGCTTTTTACAAATTCATGGCTGGTTTTGTTGCAAACTTACATTACCCAAGTCCGGGAGTGCTCTCAACAAGCAGAGCATCTCCTCCAAACAATGGCAACTGCATCCTAGGACTCCATAGACCATAGAACCACAACAGCGAATAGTAGGCATGCCAACGTAACAACTAAGCAGTGCTCTTACAACACCAAGGAATTCACCTAGGTGGCCTAAATGACCACGTTTGAATCACTTTTGAACCTATCCAAAGCTACAACAGTAGCAGGAATTGCTAAGTAGACTAGTTTCCGTAAGTGCCACCGTTCGAATTCACAAGAGCGCCGTTGTGTTGAAGATCATCTTCTTCTGCTTCCGACATGAAGCCGTTCTCAAAGAATGCTGCATGAAGGGCTTGCACACACTGCTTCGCCTCACTATCATGGACCACCAATGATATGTTCACCTGCTTTATGGATAGATAGCATGGTCACTCCCTTTGCCATGTGCATAAAAAATTTCGTTTCCTTTTGGGAAAGAGGGAATGAATACCTTGGAAGCCCCTTGTGAGATCATCTGGACGTTGACGCCATTTCTCCATAGAACATTGAACGCCTGGCATATAGCAACAAATGTAAATGATTAGATGCAGGACAAACTAGCACTAATCATGAATGACACTAGCCTCAGTGTTGTAAAAACAATACAGGATTGCAGATAAACATATCCCTCAACAATATGTCCAAGCAAAGTTTCCGTAGCTAGGAGAACAACCTTTTCAAGAATCAATGACGATCTCTGTACATTCCCTATCAGTGAGATAATAGATCTGTGCTGCAGTAGATGAACAAATGCAATTTTTTCAAGCTCTTCGACCACATGATCAAGTTCCTGCCACATCATCCCAAGAAAACAAATAAACAATGGAATAGGAGTACAGCAAGTACAGTAAGAAATATAGTAGGAAAAAATATAGTATCAGCATTTGAATCAAGGCGAATTTGGAAAAATAACTAAAATGCAGATTGAACATGTAAAGAAACACTAGATGCTAATCCTGCAGATTACCCTAACAGGTCTGTATATGGGCTATCTACTGTTGCAACTTGCAAGTATCTATATTGATAAAAGCCAAGGACAGAGATAAAAATAAAACACAATCAACTTTTCTCAAGCAATTCAAAGCTCCAGGCTTTTACACAATATTTTATTGATACCACCAAAACCCTATATTTGACATGTGGTGTTTGATATATTTGGCTACAGAACATATAGAAACTTTGTCCGTGTCAATGAATTTGCTAGTGGGACAGAAAACCACTTGCCTGCTGGATCAATTCACGACACCACAGTTTTGATGGATCTAGTGTCAACGATATACTGACTTCACTAGTAGCCACACAATCAACAGAGATACCCAAATCTTCAAATATTGAGAAGACCTGCACAAGTGCATAGAAATATAAATTACCCATGTGAATAAGTCGACAAAATAAACAGAAGAGCAGCAAGTATATTAGCATACCTTTGCCAGAAAACCATACTGGCCAAGCATCCTTGTGCTCACTATATCCAGCATGGTAATGTTTGATTTCAATACAATGCTGGTTAATATGCTCTGGAAAATAATGTACAAATCAGAAACAAAGCAGTTACAAATGGAAGTACCAAAATCTATTCCTACAGCCGAACCTTGCTCAAATCTCTTGTTTTAGTAATGACAGTACCAGGTGCTCGACGGTTATATGAATTTTTAACTCTAACTGGTATACCACCTTCTCTGGCTGGTCTCATTGACTGCGGATGCAAAACCTAACAATTGGCAGAAGTATTTCTGTAAGTGTAACAATAGTTGACCATGCTTGCTAAATCACCAGTAGAGTATCACAAGTAACTGTAACAACACTTAGTAATAAGCTCTACAGTACCTGCGCACCAAAGTAGGCAAGTTCAGCTGCCTCTTCGAAAGTCAAGTAGGGCACAGGTATCGCATTTGCATAAATATTGGGATCACATGTCAACACACCATCTACATCTTTCCATACCTATTACAAATTAGAATAATTGAGTTATAACAGCCTGAAGAATTGCAAAATATAACCGACCTCAGATACACCACATATAATATTTTGTAGCTTTCATCTGATATGGTTAAACATCTGAATAACTTGCCAACTGCAGAAATATAATGAACACAAACACGAAATGCAAAGCTTTTATATGGATTTATCTAAGAAAACATGTTTACACACAGCAGCTTAAAGGACAACTGGACTTTCAACAGGTAATTTATCACAAAGAAAGAAACACAAACCTGGATCTCTCTTAATCCCAAGGCTTTGCCAATAGTGGTAGCAGTCAAATCGCTGCCACCCCTGCCTAAAGTGGTGATAGCACATGATTTCCATCCCTGAAAATTGATGTGCATCATCATAAACAAAAAACATAACAAAAATTTAATTCATCCGCAGCATTGTAACCGCAGAAAGAATAGGCTCCATGGCCTTAAACATGAGTAATGAAAAAAATACAGACCTTCCCAAGAAAACCGGTAACTATAGGAATAGCAGGGTCATCAACCCAATCTCCCTGTAGCCTCTTTGCAACAGCAGGATATGTCGCTTCAAGGATGTCCGCATTTGTAAAATCATCAGTAGTTATAAAGCCAATATCAAATGCATCATACTGCAAGCAAGCAAGAAAATTTTAGTTGAGACAATGTCAGGCTAAAATATTTGTTAATTATGCATGGTTCCTATAGTGAATTGAAGACAAAAATTAAAAGGAAACAAGAAAATGAAAAGAACTATGTTTTAATGAAATATTAATGTGAGTGTTTACCATTCAGAGCTTCATAGGGCATATAAATTAGCTGGCCGTGTTGAACATTATTTTTTCTTAGCAGGTTTGAAAGAAAAGAGATTAGTTCTATCGATAAGAGAAGAAAATTTCAGTTTGTGCTAGGACAGCTAGGCAGCAATAACCTGTCTACATCCCTATAAATCAAATGAGCAAGGGATAAATGTAATAAAATCCCCAAACTTGCATGATTCCTATAACCTAATCAATTTTCTAGGGTAGTGAGATACTAATAAACCTTACTGGTACCCAATTGGATTATCTTTCACTCTTTCACAGGTCCAGACTTTTTTAGATAAAATATATGGAAAATGTTGATCAAGAAAAGGGTCTAGAACCTAAGTTGAAACAAAGTCCACAGCAAACCTTCAATTAAACCACTGCACCAATGCATTTGATGGAAGTATGTACCTGTCGGGCCTTTTTCCCAAGTTTATTCAAATATGCAGCAAATATTCTTGTAGACATGCATTCACCAAAGGAAACAAGGTAATCCCGTGTCCTAGGAGTTAGCTCTTTCATCATAGCAACACCCTTAAGAAGCTGTTCCAATTCGTCCAATAAACCTGTTGAGATTAACAGTGAAAATGCTTTTTATAGACAGTACAATGCTACGGACAGTTACTTACATGAAAGACAAAATGAATGTGAAATGCTGAATTAACCCAACACAAAATGATAAACAATGGACAATATGCTAAAGAATTATTACTTTATTAGTCACAGCTAAAATGGTATTATGATTTATAACTAAGGATGAGACATACCACATTTCAGCTGTCCACAATCTTTCATGTTAAAACCTAGTGAGAAGCATAACAAGCATGGAAACTGAAAGGTTTAGATGATGGATTCTATATATGTAAATTGGAATTTGGTTCCCATACTTGTTGCCTTTATATTTATTTGGTTGTTGTACATAGAAATTGGATAATATAAACACGGTTATGTGTTTGTTCCAGAGGATTGTAGTATTGTACTACCTGACATGTCAATTGTTACTTGCCATCTACTGTAAGACTGCTTGATGATGATGCATCCATTGTATGAGTTCTAAACATTGTTAGAATTAGCACTGACATCACTTTGTACACCACTAATTTAGTTAAACCAACTACAGTGGAAGCACTAAGCTATAGGATACACAAGGTGTCCTTGTTGCATACAGAATAGAAAGGTACTCTGCTGAAAATGACATAAAATGGATGATAACGACCTCAAGGCCTGTCACCACCATAGAACATTAAAGGAAAGCTTGGTGTTCCATATTCTTATGTTCATTTACAATCCTCAACCACAAATATCGTCTAATTTTCGAAATCAATATTTCTTTAAATTGAAATGAGGAATATTTGTGTAGCTAAAAAAATAGTCATGTGGTTTACTGGATGTTAAAATGACTAACATGATAAGGTAAAGTCTAATCTGAATTACCTGTAGTTTTGTGTTTTGATAGATCATTTTATGGCCTTTAAAATAATAAGGTATTCTCAACACTTATGGCCACCAGGACCGTGAAAATGGGCGATATTCTGACAACTTCACATGTGCCACAAGATGGCAACCAATACATCAAGTATGATATACAAAACACCAAACCTACCTAAAAAATCATCTTCAGCAATTTAAAAAGAAACGTGAAATAAATTAAATTTTGAAAAATAACCTTATATTTGGAAAAATGAGTTAACTACGTTAATGCTATGAACCAAAGGGTTCATTAGTTTTTATTGATGACGATCCCAAGTAGTAACTGGATGATAAACACTTAAACAGAAAGATCAAGGGATACAGAACAAAGGAGCACTTAAAGGGAAAATCACTCTAGCCCAATCGAAAAGTCTACGGTCAACGTAACTTCAAAGTCATGAGTCATGGAATTGGAACAGACATTTTGCCTCTAGGTATTCGCCAAGCAAAGAAAAACGGGAAGCTTCAGTCAGCTTAGTAAGCAGAAGAAAGGCTAAGCCCTTCTGTGTTTGCCAAACAAGCACTTGGACCAACAATTGAAGAGCAATATACCTGAAACAATCGATCTATCCAATCCAAGTTCATCAATCGTCCTGAGTAGAGCACAGCAATGAACAATCAGGATTGTACCCTCCGGACCTAACCAGAGATCACCAAAGAAGAGATTCGAAACGTACCTAATGTGGAGCTCCTTTATAACTGCGAGCTCGGGAATTTCGGACGCATTCGACGCACCGCAGCTCACAGCCTTCTCTCCTGCCTGAACAATCAAGTAATCGCTCACATCTAGCACAGAATGGCTCTGCAAAAATGCACACACTTCACGGCGAGCTAAAAAATGGTACCAGGAGGAGGTTGTTGGTGGTTTTCCCCATAGCTGACAGAACAATCACCGGCGTCTCCTCGGGAAAGCTTAATATGAGGTCGGCCACCTCCAGCATCCGCTCGGCAGACGCCACCGACGAGCCGCCGAACTTCATGACGACGGTGAACCCCGTAGCGGCCTTCTCCGCGGCCACCGACGCGGCCCCCTTCTTGAGGACAGCCGCCCCACTCTGGCACCGCACCACCAAGCCCCTCCTCCTCGAACATCTCCCTCCCGGCCTAGCAGTAGCAGCCGCGCACGCAAAATACGGCTCCCTCCCGAGCCTGGAGCCGGCGCCGACGGAGGGAGCGGCCGGAGAGTCCCGAGCGACCCCCGGGAACCGGAGCACCACCGCCATCTCTCCCCGGAGCTTGTGGATCTCTCCTCTCCTCTTCCTTCGCGGCGGCGGGAGGAAGCGCGTGAAGGATCGGAGCGGAGGCGGGGAGGTGGCGGCGAGGCGAGGCGACTGACGAGAGGAGACGAGGGCGGAAGGGGAGGCTTTATATAGCCGGAGGGGAAACGGACGGCGCGGAAAGGTGGGCCGTCGGGTTTGCGGCGGCCAGTGACGGCGCGGATCAAACTCCGGTGGCCGCTGGACCCCACACAGGACGCAGAAAAATGTGCATGCGAGCCGGGACGCCGCGAGTCGGCGAGTGGGGTTGGCGAAGACGGGCCCACCTGAAGCCACGTGTGTAGTGGGCCCCGCGCTCTTGGATTCATACCACCGGCTGTCCCTGTGCGTCCACCAACATGCATGCCAACATTAAATTTTCTCTACAAACCGTAAAGATGATTTTGACATAATTACTAGGGTCTACATCGTACAGCTTTCCATTTATGTAAGATGAGTATAATACAGTAGTTTAATTTTTTATTTTTAATCTAAAATAAAGAACTAAATTGTTCAGCTAAATACTATTATTCAATTCACAATCCTAGATGTATGATTTTTTGAACTAGGTTTGATTAATTAAAAAAATTCTGGATCTCAAGCTGTGTCAAAAAAGGCCTTAATATCTCTATCATACAAATAATTTATTTTATTTTTAACATTCAAAATATATACTATAAAGATTTAATTTTTAGTCTGTTCATCCAGTTAATACGTGCACAGTTAATAAATACGCTATCTCTACCACCCAATTAGGTAGATTGTTTAAAAATCGTTAAAACACGATTTACAATGAACATCTAATTCATTTTCCACGCTACTAATTTGTTTAAGAAATATTAAAAATAAAGTCTTTTACGACGGAGTGACGGAATGTATACTATTTGGTTGAATACTTGAATTTGCATCAACACTTCACAATTATTGATTAGTACTCCCGATTACCTGGCTACTCGTCTGATTGTTAGAATTCCAACTCTCGTGCTCGTCACGTAGTCTTCAGTGAATAAACAGCTCTGGTGTTCAGAGGACATTAGTCATTCAACGATAATGTTCAACTGTTATTATGTTCATCAAGAAAGCGAACAAGAAAATCACCAGCTGACCAAAAACAGTTTCCAGTCTTTTTTTTCCGAAGAAATGTTGCCCAAAAGAAAATTGTTTTATGTGGCACTGATTGGATTGGAACAAGGCAACAAGAACAACAGTAGATACACAGTGGATACAACCACAGAAAAAAAATCATCTCATCATCATCTTCTCCTTTTCAAAGTGCTAACGAAAGAATTGTTCGATCCTTCATAGCTGGTTTGCGCGGACAGATTGTCTCCATCATGCATCGGTTTCAGCTGAGAAAAAGAAGATTTTATATTTTGTTCTCTGATCATGCAATTCTAGCTTGAGAGCTTCAGAGCATCGGAAAAGAAAAAGGACGGGAGTTGTTTTCTGAGTCTGCTCCAGCCGAAAGTTTCGTAGTATTTTTGAAACAAGCTCCCCTCTCTGAATTCACAAGAAACGCCCGGTGTTTTCCCATTTATTACATTTGACCGTCAGAGATTCAGAATCGCCTTTTCTGAACTACGCAACACGTCAGTGAGCTGTGATTAAACAATGGTCAGCTGGGAGTCGTATGCAACAAGAACTTGAACTCTGACCTGGACTACGTACCTCTTTTATTGAAAAGGAGACGGAGCAAGACAAATACAGATACTTGTGCTGGCTGGGGACTTTGAAGAAGAACCCTTCCACGGTGAATTCACAATCTTCTCCCTGCGATTGCATCGTTTGGACGTGGATGCCGGTTGGAGCTGAATCTGTTTATGGGTTATCTGTGGTCAAATTTCCGTATGCAGACTGCTGGACTGGACCTGACCTGCATGGAACACACCAAATGCCTGCAGTTTTTCATGCAGTTTGGGCTTGTCTGACGGGCAAAATTAAGACTCAGGAATCGTCTCACGAAGACGTGCTTATGCAAGAAGCTCATCTGAGATCTTAATTCGGTGATGATTCATGCCGATGGTAACAGGAAAGGACAGGCAAAGTAGAAAGCGATTTGATTGAAAGCTACATTAGCCCCGACCGATCGATCAGTGGATGGATCGACTTGTTTCGGTTCGACAGGGAGCGCTGCCAGTGGCTGGCATCATGCATGCTGTCATCGCCATGCACTGTGCCATGATCGATGGGCAGAGAAATCGCCAGTGGCCACAGGAAGAAGCTATGAGCTGAGCAGGTAGATATTCAGATATCGTCTTGCACCCAAACAGTAAGCCAACGGCCAGTGACAGTGACGCCACTTTACTACGAAAACCATTTTTACAAGCTGCGAAATCGAGCTTTGTATGGACGTTGTTTAGCCCTGTGATATACGTATGATCATATTCATACATATCAAATCAAATCGACGGAGTTGTGTTCTTGTGGCGAGGACCATGTGCACCGATCGAGCCTTGAACGAGACATCTCAGGTCGAGCTTTCTACCTGCAATGATTTGGAATAATGGCTGCAGATTTGGTTAGCAGAAAAAATAAAAATAAAAGGAGAGGCATTGCAATAATTGGATACTCCTGAACAAGCCGCAAACACCAGACCTGTCGAAACTTGAAAACAACAGAGAAGTCAATTAAAACTCCAGAGTTGGAGACCCAGCTTGATGAGACAATTTGACACACAGCAAGCTCTATCTGTAATCCTTTCCTGGTGGAGAATATTAGTGCAGGCTGTGTCATCGCAATGAAGCACTCCATGAATCAAAAAACTTAAGAATAACGTGACCCTCGAGCGTACGGCCCCAGTTCACTAATACTTACCAGTTTTAACTTTACAACTTTGAGAATACAATGTTCGACTACCAATATTTCTTACATTATCAAATTATGTAGTATGTACTATAGAAACGGTATAATTAGATCTAAAATATTGTAATAATATCTTGCTGTTAGAATTATTTTGTTTTAATCTTATGTTAAAACTAGCCCAATACCTATGCGTTGTAAGGGATTTAAAAATATTATTAGTTCTAAAAAATCAAAAGTATATGTATTTTTGGAAGAAAATATATACCATTTACTCATAAACATCAATCCATAAATAACCAAGCCACATAAAAAATAGAGAGAGCTCATTATATGCCATTAAAAATTCATTAGATTCCTTATATGCCATTATAAATTGGCCATTTCCTTATATGCCATCAAACGGAATTTTTCCTCCCTGTTATGCCATCCAAGTCACACAAGCATTGTTAGAAAGAACTGTACAATCATCTTTTTCTTAAAATGGTAATATCACCCCTAAACTTTATCTCTCCTACCACCCTAAATGCACTCGCTGTGGATTAACACTTTCGCCAGCTTCAGTTGCCCAAACCGCTATAGCTGCTTCGCCACCAACCTCAAATTTTTTCAAAAATTTTGAACAAAAGTTCAAACTAAAAATTGAATTTGAATTAAAAAATCTAGGTCAAAAATTTCAAAAATTAGCTGAAAATTCTGAATTTTTTGGAAAAATTTATAGAAGCTGCTGAGCTCATAAATAGAGGAGAAGTAGGACTTGGGGATAGGGCTGAAGAGAGGCAATTTTGTACTTTCCATGCTAACTAACCTGTTAGTAAACGGAGTGATGACGTGGATGACATAATAGGAATAAAATTTTTCGTTTGATGTCATATAAGAAAATAGCTAATTTTTGATGGCACATAAAGAAATTGATGAAATTTCAATGACATATAATAAATGCTCTCTAAAAAATAATATATTTACTAATCCATAAAAAAACTATATCAACTCTAGTGGTTATGATAGGTGATAGATTCATCATCGTACATTTGCTTACAGAGATGACAATATATCCGACGGAACAGAGAATCCACAACAATGCATCGGGGCATGTGGCTTCTTCATGCCGGCTTCCTCCATAGTGTCGGCCCCACTGCCCTGGCCCCTGGCTTCTCTAGTTCTCTCTACCACCCTCATCGCCAGCGCTCATCATTATTAATTGCTCACGGTCGTCTGCCCCACCCCACGTAGAAGAAAAATACGATCCTATACTCTTTATTTAAATAAAAATTAAGAATTTTTATTTTTATATATCATTGATCTAAAATAATCTTACGTATCACTTAGATATAAAAGATAAATTATTAATTTCTCATAAAAAAATATATGATCCAATCTCCTAAGTAGAATATGATTCAAGTGATAAGTGATCACGAATTTAGATGCAATATTAGCCAATTGGAATCAACCTACCCGTTAGCACCCCTAATCTGTTATTTAGTCAAAATTTCATTAGTAAGTAGTACCGACGGTGATATGATTCATGATTACAAGCTATGATATTTGGAGAGGACGAGTTGCACGAAAATGGAGGGCCAAACTGAAGTGGATGGGTACATCTAGCCCGTCCAACTCAGGCTACGGGCCCACCGGGCGGCGTACCCACCGCACGATCCGACACGTGTCGACATCCTAGCGAGACGAGTCTCCGGAAGTATCCATGAGACCATCACCCACTCATGTGACTCCCCCACGGATTACGCATCTTCCGCGCGCCCCATGGCCGATCTCCACCTACCGGAGCCGGACACCAACGGCGCCGCCGTTGCCGCTGCTGTCGTGCCGCCTGGGGACCCCGCCGCCGAAGCCACCGGAGCGCAGGCCCCCGCGCCGCCCTACTCCAAGCGCCGCCGCCGCCCCAGCGTCCGCCTAGGCGACATCGGCATCCAGACCGTCGCGACTGCCGAAATCCCGCTCCCGGCACGCCGCCACCACAAGCCCTCCTCCTCCTCCCACACCCGGCCTCCTCGCCGCGCCCACACGGAGGACAGCCTCGACCCCCTCCAGCCCTCCTCCGCCGCCCACCGCCGCAGCCAGAAGCCCGGTCAGCGCCGCGCGCGCACCGCCTGGATCCCCGCTAATGCCGGGGCCGATGGGTACGAGGACGAGGCGGAGCATTACTACGATGATGCGGACCACTCTGACTCAGCCATCGCCGCCGCCGCCAGGGCTAGGGTTTCGGGCAGCCGCGACGCCAGTGGCGACGAGTCGGACGGCTTGGCAGACTGGGGCCTCCCGAACGGCCGGCTCCCTGGGGCCATGGGGTACGGCGGCGTGAAGGCCTGGCTGGATGGACTCGGCCTCTCTCGGTACGCGCCTGTGTTCGAGATCCACGAGGTAGACGACGAAGTGCTCCCGCTGCTAACGTTGGAGGATCTCAAGGACATGGGCATCGGCGCCGTTGGGTCGAGGAGGAAGATGTATGCTGCTATCCAGAAGCTCCAGAGGGGCGAGAGCGTTTCCTGAGTTGGTGAGCTCTTAGTCTTAGCTTCCGCTTCCCTAATTTTTGGTTCATTTCCATAGAAATCTACTAGTTTATTGCTTTTGGCAACCCCCAAGTGTGTATATGGGTTTTATGACCATCCTTCTCCAGTAGTTTGAAAGGAATTGTTTGAACAAACTTTAAGTGATGAATGGAATAAGGTGAACGAATTTTATGACTGCCATCCTGTGTTTGCTCTTAATAAATGCTATCAATGCGTGCTATTCTACAGAACAAAAGTGGTTTAAAATGGATGCTACTTAGTTGCCTCGTTAATACATGCTTGTCTATTAGACAACTTTAACTTGGGTCGTCAGAGCTAACCTATTTTACCGCAGGCAGCGAATATTATTAAGGTTAGTTTTGTGTTGTCCGTTGATTTCTTTAACAAACTTCTCCTCAATAAGTTTTGGATGACACCAGACTACGAGTTATATGGAAGTGTAGTAAGAGGTACAGCGTACATGTCTATTAAGGGGAAAGAGCTACTGGCAATATCCAAGAAGCTGCCTATTAGGATACAAGTAAAGGTAATCTAGGATTATAGCTACAAGTAGGACGGTGTCAAATTCTTGGCCAGCAAAGGGGAATGGAGTCTTGCACCATGCAATATTTCCTCCTGCAATCCTCTTGGTTGACACTTGAAGTGAGATATGACTCATTTCTTCTTTACTTCCCTACCTATAGTGTGGAAAAGGAGTAGCATCAGGGCAACCACATAGATTTCATAAAAAACAATGTGTCGTTCATACTTTTCTTTTTGGCACATCAGCGCACTTTTCCCTTTGAATCTTTTCCTGACCATGGTATGTATATATTCTCCTAATCATGCATGGACCAGTTTCTTTATTTTGACCTTATATTTTACCAGAAATCTTGGGAAAGATAATATGGTCCAAAGTATGTCTAAATTGTTGACCTCTTGAGCTCTGATAAGGCCATTATTTTTTATGCGTAGAATACATCCTGGCAAAAGGCTATAGAAGGTCAACACATGATCCCTGTGAGGAATTATTCCATATCAAGTTGGGAAAATATTATTCGCTGAGGGGATTTCCAACAGAAAAATTCAACACCAAGTGCCACACGAACTGATTTCTCATCCTTAAGTCAATCAATCTGTTTCTCCATCCATTGTTGGTCTCATAGATAAAGCTTATACTGAATTTACATGGGCATGGAAGCCACAACTATCCAAAACATTCTAGTTTTATGTTCATAAAGTACACTTACATGAATAGTAAGGCAAGTGATTGGCCTCTGATCATTATAACTGAAATAGGAATGGGTAATGTTCCTTATGGACACCATCCCTGGCATCATCTAATCAGGAAAAAGAAAACTATGTGGTCCTTTTGTTCCTTTTAATATTCATACTTATTTTTTTCTTACAAACATTCAGTGCTAATTTAGAACTAAAAGTCTAGCTTTTGCAGAAAACATGGTGAAATTTTAGGTTTGATTTATAATAACTAGCGTATTTTCCCACACAATTTTATGCGGCGCTAGATTAGAGTTTATTTAAAAATAGAATTGGATTTGATATACAACTCTAGTTTTAGTTTCTATAAATACTATAAACAGAAGTGTATTTCATATATAACTTTAGCATTCAATCTCCACCGTTATAATCTGAATCCAATATGATCTAACGGTATATGCTCTTCTTTTTTTCTCTGACTAACATGGTAATTTGTAGGCTTCCAGAGCGAATGTGGTTGCTCCTTTTCTGGCCGTCTTAATAATATAATAGATGGTTTTTTTGCATAATATATGTGCTACCCTCAGGCCTCAACTGATCTTTTATATTCCAATGCTCGAACCCATTGTAGACTTGCACTTATTCCTTGTATCATATGAGTATGGTTTCAGTTAACCTTGTTTTAGAGTTCTGTTCTTCTTGCCTCAAGTATTGATTAATTTGTGCAAAAAGGTAGATTTTGCAAGGCATTACTTGTTTTTGCTTATACTAGCAAAATGCTCATGCTTTGCTATGAACAAAAGAAAAATATTGTAATGTTGTCTACAATAAATCAAATATATTTTTATATGATATATGTTATTCACTTTTAATTATATGTTATTCACTTTTATTAATTTGTTGTGTAATATTAAATAGTATCAAGGAGTAAATTACAAAAACTAAAATGAGAGTAGGTGGGTGGCAGATTCACCACCACTTGGTTCTTTTAAAAGGAGTATATATATGTTGGCCTCAAAGACACACCACTTATTTTGATGGTAGCTTACAATGTAATGTGTGCAAGTCTACAAGCTCACTGCACAGTGTAGAACTACCATGTGATATTTCTCCAACTTGCATTAGCGATGAGGCCAACTGACTAAAGGCAGAAATGGGATGCTGATGGTGGTTTAGTGGGGGGCTGGAGTACAGTTGGTTGTTTGTATATTTGAAGTAAAAGAAGAGTTGTGGGCTTGTGGCTGACAGACATTAATAGAGCCAAAAAAAGTACTGCCAGGTTACCTTTGGTTCTCAGTTGCTCCCATTGGTAATGCATCAGTTCAGGCAACAAAGTTTTCAATTGAAGTACTTAGCCAATTCTTCCTTTGTCACAGGTTTTCCTTAATAGCTCCTGGTTAAGACATGCTGGATGGCGGCTCGACATCAAGGTTTGAATGATAGGGTGAGGCATTGATAGTTGATACATTTCAAAGGATGGTGAGTGGGTCCCTTTATCCAAAAAAAACATAGTTTTGAAATGTCATCCCCAAAAAAGATACCATGGTTCTTTCATATTATTGTTGTGCACCTAAAGAATTGTCAAGTGTACTTGGGTGCTGCTCTGTTTCATATGGGAGGATTGTATGCCTGTGGTTTTGAAAGGCAAAGAAAAAAAGGAAGTTACTGGTGGACTGTGCAAAGCTAAAGAAAACAGCTCATGGTATCTACCCAAGCATTATTTTCAAAACTATGATCATATATTTTAAAAAGGAACTCCAGAAATACTGAATATCCAAATAAGACGTGTATTTTCAGCCGAAGTGTAACTATTGTGGCATGGTGGCAGCTAATGTGCCACGAACATGGCGCCTGGCTGGTAGCACCACGATGGCAGATTGGCAGGTGAAGTGCAGAAGTACACTGTAGCCGTAGAGGATGCCTTCTACACACACACAAGCGCCACCATGTCAAGGTAATCACTGGGACGTCTTGTTACTTAAAGAGTGCGTACCTCATCGGCGGTGTTGTGTAATGTGAATTCTGATAAAATCAGTGATGCTACAGAAGAGCAGGTCTGACATGGGATGGCATAAGAGGTACTCAGGTAGCCCAGGAGACTTGCCGTAGCACTGGGCTGTTGCTCTCGACCGAGAGCTCGCCATGGGGGGCTACAGGCAAATCATCCTTGGCTATCGAAGATGGCCTCTTACTTCCATGCAAGACCTCTCTCCTGCACTTGTGCCTCTGTAGTGTATTGATGCTTGCATGCCTGGGCATGTATTTATAAGGAGCCAGGGGAGGAGGGTTCAGGCCTTCAGGGCTTATGACTTCGCTGGAGGCAACGTGTTTGGCGCCGCAAGAATATTGGCCCCTGACATGTAAAAGGTGGCAACCAATGGATCAGTGGCCTGCTGGATGTGAGATGTGCATCTGTGCACCTTTCCTTTTTGGAGAGCATCGAGGGATTTGGATTTCGTAGTCTTCTCTGCCTGTTTCTCAACGAGCTGGTCACGTTGGTTTTTCGGTTGACCCATGGACACCGAGCCACTTGGGTTCCATTCCCCCAGCAACATGAACGAACTTGCTCATATGTGACCGGGCATATCGAATATGGTACATGTGAAGAAGAACATAGCATGCAAGATGGAGAATTGAATTGGAGATAAGTATCAGGTTGAGAGAGGCCTGGCGCCAGTGACTCTTATTCTTTGAACGACAAGGTCGTGGAGCTGTACACACTTGTACTGAAGTCTGAATGGAAAAGGGACCAGATAAAAAGAGCTGAGCAGACTTTGGCCAGCTTTGAAGAACCGAGGCGAGTAGAATTTCGACAGGTCTGCCTAATGCCTATGGAGGGCGGTTCAATTATTCATCCTGTCATAGTCTCCTTGTTCCATCCTCCATACATGCCAAAACACACTGCAGGCTAGGCCTACTAACCCTTCAACGTGCTGCCTCCTGTGGAAGTAAATTTGCGCAATTGCAGCGAGCCCACGAGGGAACATAATTTTATTACACGTAGAAATTACCTGATGTCATGATTTGTGAAGTACCCCCCTCTCTAGAAATACAAGGTGTATACGTTTTTGCGTCATCATCAACAATGTCTTGATCATTAAATTTTTTCATAATATATCATCAATAACCATAAAATTAATAACAAATAAAAGTATTTTTATATACGAGTTGAACTATATCATATACGTAACACAAAAAATATATGTTTTTAACTTAATTATTAGTGAAAAGTTAAAAAAATGATTTTTTACATATATGCATATCTTATAGGGCAGATAAAGTATTAGCTTGTGTAGGGATCAGAGTAAGTAGATAGAACTTGAGCTTGTGAAGTGTTTGATAAAGAAAAGTAAGCAAAAAAAATTAAGTAGCAAACTGCAGGAGAGGCAGAGCGGCAACAGCATCAAATTGAAGTCAAGGCAATTGATGGTGGGCACGAGCACGAGTGGCCTCTTCACACCCTCCGATCCGGGGGCTCCCAGTTGAAGCAGCGGAGGAGGTGGTGGCCACTCCCATGGCTACA
>KE373131.1:0-11908 GCA_000418225.1 Zizania latifolia | reverse complement strand
GGAGAATTGCAACGGCGTGCCGGCAGAGCGGCTGTACTCCGGCATCTGGTACTGGAAGAGCAGCACGACGGTGAGCGTGGCGACGGAGCCGAGCACGAAGGACGCCGCCTGCCGGCCCGTGGCCTCCCCGGCGACGTGCAGCTTGGACGCCATGGATGATCGATCGATATACTATATTACTATGCTAAAGTGTCAACTTTGCATCTTGTACTTGCAGAGTGCTCATATAGATGGACCGACGGCTAGTCGTAGTGCTACCTTATTAGCTGTGTATATATAGAATAGTTCTTTCGTGTCAAATACAATAATCTTTAGACTTATGCGTGTATCAGTAAGATATATAAAAAGACAGCAATATACTTCTTGAGATAGGTGAGAATGGACTCAGAAATAGTTAGGTAAAATAATAAGTAATAATATCTAATGATAATATAGACACTTTAGAGTTAAAATTGATCTTTTGCTAACACTATGTTAGTGCATTTGAGATAAATTTTAAAATCTAAAAAGCGCTATATTTTAGGACATATAAATGTATATATGTGCTCTATTCAATTTATTTTATAAATTAATTTAGAAATTATAGACAATTTTTCGTTTTTTCTTTCACGTTTGTCTTTGTTAAATAAATAAATTAAAGTTGTTTTTTGATTCTTATGTACAAATCCAAAACAAAAGTATTTAAAGAGATACAAATGAAATAAAGTTGAATGGCTATGAAGTCTTGAGAGAGTATGCAAGGAATAAGAGGTAAGTATGTACGAGCAGGTGTAGATGTGTGGAGATGGATGTTTGCAATTATTAACTATAGGTGTGTGGTATGCTTGCTAGCTGCCCTGCAGTTTGCTTCCTTAAATAGCGAGATCGACGACGACGCAGTAGCTGCTACCGGAAAAAAATTAAATGCCACGCCGTATCTATAAAACTTTTTTAGATTGAATATATATATGGTAATACGAATCCCAATTCCCTTCTTCTACCGCAAGTCTTAATTATATTTTTCTTGTCTAATTCTTTCCCACGAAATCATGATGGTATCATCGCATCATTCTTCTCATCATTTATGGATAAATAAAAAAACAGATTAAAGTTAAGGGTGTCCAACTATTTTTTTTCATGAGAATGTTAGAGCAGTCCTAACCTCCCACGATAATATCTTAGACATTTATTAGGCCGCCATGAATACAAAAATCTAATGTGATAAGAAATTAAAATTAAAGAAGAGAAAATAGAAAATAAAGAAACTATGTCTTAAGTAAGATACCATGTCTACACAACATCTAAGATGGTGATGAAAAGTGGTTGGATAAAAAGGAGAGAGAAAAAAAGAGATATATAAAAAATTTATGATGAGCCTACACTAAGAAATCAGAGTTGAAAGGATGATTTCTACATATAATGTCTTGCTAACATGGCTACATAGGATATCATGTAAGAATTCATAGGTTAGGCCGGGACTGCCCTTTTTCTTTCTGCTCTATAAATTTATATTATTTTTCTGCTATGCTGATGTGATCATAGATTTATTAACAAACTTTACACTTTAAAATGCATCTGGACATGTTCATGGTGAATCCTGTTGTGTGATAATTAATTTCTCATTTGCTTGTTTTACCCTTTTACAGAGAGGGTTAGATGACACAAAATAAAAAGTCGTGAGGTAGAAATGCATCGAAATCCGTATTTACCATGTATATTCAACCTAAACGTACGGGTGTACCGGTGACATAGAATTTTTTTGCGCTGCGTAGCTGGAGTAGTAAACTGCTAATTAACTCCTGTAGTTAACACACTAGCTGACCGAAGAATTGAACTCTCACTGGCTGGTGTAGGGATTTTCCACGGTCAATCCATCTCATTAAAAAATAATCCAAACAAACGTATGTCCCTCACGGTGCATTTGGAACTAGAATTAACACTTCATGCTTTCGAAGCTTCGAGACACACACACCATAGATCATAGATGGATTCAAAATTTTATATCAATGTGTCAATATAAATTTGTCATCTATAATTTCAATAGGACATTAAGGTAAACTAATATCATCAACACTAAAGGCCTGTTTGGAAGAGAACAGGCTTCTGGTAGCTGCTGCTACTCTAGACTCTGAAGCTCGTCTAAACAGTCTAAATTATAAACTTAGATCGTGAGAATCAGTAACTATAAAATCTAAAAATTAACTAGAATATTAAAGCTAGGAAACACCAGTTTCTCTAGATTCTCACCTGCTAGATATTCACCAGCTACTTCTTAGAATCTAAAGCTTCTCAAACATACCCTAAATTAGATAATAACACTTGAGTCAGCTAGAAAGATATTACTGTAAAATCATACATATATGTACATATATATATATATTGGCAATACTAGTAATAGTACATATGGATCGAAAATTCCAAATGTAGGAACACTAGGAGTAGTACGTACGTGTTGAATTGTTTTTACTAGTCATTAACATATGCGTCGGTTGTACGACCTCTTATCAATAATTATAAAATTTATAATTAATAAACATCGAATTCAACTTAGTTTATAACCTCAATTGTACCTTTTTCATTATTTAGTAATCTCTAAATTAGTAATTAATAATTACCAAGTTAGTCATGGTAGAGTTTTATTAGATATATATTTTTTGAGTTAATAATTCCAAAATTTTTAGTTCACAAATTGAGTTAAACTCGATCGGTTTAGAGTTATAGTTGAGTTTTTAAAGGAGCCTACAAATTTGAAGGTAGATTGGCTTGCAATGTAAATAGTGCGTAGAATATACGTACGGTCATTATCATATAACGTATGACTTATCTAATCAACGGTCACATCTTTCTAATTAACGTTGGGTTCGATCAGAGTACCCAATTAGTAAATTATAAATACATATATGTATTTACTCCGTTCTATAATATTGCAAGTTAGAACCGAATAAAATATTTTATAGTCCAATAAATTTAGACAGTATCATTGTCTAGATTTATTGTATTGTAAAATGTCACATCTGGTCCTAAGTTAAGATAATATAAGACGGAGAGAGTAGCTAGCAGTAGAGAATTCGATAAGGTAAACTACTGCTCGCTAATATATAGTGTATATAGTTTTTTGTGCTTGGTCGATCGACGCGAACATGGGTGTGCATGCTAATATAATTTAAGCTAGCTTGAGAGTGAATGCCGGGAAGGGATGGGCGCACATGCTGACACGGCCGGATCACTCGCGATCGAGCTTAATTTCTCATGGAGAAAATGATCAGAATGCATGCATCGTCATCTGCCATTAGCTAGCTACCGTGATCGGGACGTTGCTAGCTGTTCCCTTAATTATATAATGTAACCAATTTTAGAGTTTAATTTTTTTCAAATGTAATAATTAACATAGTAGGTATAAAATATAATTTTTACATCTAAAGTACGTATAATATTTTTATACTTGATTACTCATTATTTTAACAAATCATTCTAAATCTACATTCATCCACTGTAAAAAGATATTACAGTATTCTTACTTATATGCTTAGTAGTATATCTTTTTAAACATAAAACTTAATTATAAAAGAAGAAAGTAGAGCTAGGCCAGTACGCCACTAGCTAAATAAATATTCATCGAAACATATTCTGTATAGCTAGGTTATACTCACTTGACACTAGGTGAAGCTGGATCGATCGTACTGCTCCTGATACAGTTGTCCAGTTGTGAAGTAGCTAGCGAATAAAGCTCATGCAACGTCTCGAGCTCGGCTTCCCAGAGACTCCACTCCACTCCACTCCACTGGATCTCGCAACACTTCAGCCGTAATATGCGTCAGCTCCCAACAACACAAGTAGCTACAAGTGAAGTACTCCGTAGTAATTTAATTTACAGCTATAAGTAATACAGATCGACAGTGTTTCTGCCTAAAGGTTCACGGTTCATCCGACCTCTCAACCAAAGAAGAGATCAGTATATGTAGATCTCGTTTGACACAATTTTAGATTTAAAAATTTGTAAACTGATACTCCGAGAAGTCCTAGCTCTAAAACTTAGTTGAATTAAGAGTATTTAGTTGAACAATTTGATTTACTCTAAACTAAAAAAATATGTAGTTTAAAGTAATAGTTTATTCTATTATTCAAACTACAGATCTAGAATATATATCGAAGCTATAATTAACCGTACGAAGTAGGCTCCTAACAAGGCCACACTTGTTTCTCTTTGAAGCAGCTTCAAGAAAAAAAATAAATTTTAGGATTTAATTATAGGGTATTGTTTAGAAAGATGTGAAATTTTACAGTGGAATGAAAAGCAAGATCTCGAATAAGAAAACATAAACCGAGGAAACCATAATAATGAAGCCTAGTAGAGTCTCATCTTTTATCATTCTTTGCTCCTTTTTCACTTAATGATTCATTCGAATTTCCCGACCAAAAATTCTATACATCTATTCATAGGGCCTCGTTGCTAAGTGCTATAAGATCTAGTGCATAATTTTTAGTGTTAATTTTGATATCTATCGGTGTCTCAGGTATTCAGAGGTGCCAAAATTAACACTAAAAATTGTAGTATCTCTTGGTACCTACTCAAAGTTAGTAAAATTCCTCGCAAGATATCAATTATTTTAGCAGTTTCGACGGTAAAACCGTTTAAAAATGTTACCTAAAAAAGTTTAAATCGGGCGCTTGAAAAAAAAACAAGCATGCTCTGAACTGAATCGCCGTTGTCCTTTTCAGCAACAGTATTTCAGATGAGCCGTCGCAATCAGCGGCGACGTGACATGTGCTACGTGGCCGCCTTCTAAGCAGCATCTATCGTAGCGCAGTTTACATAGCTTCTTCGCGCTTGGCGTCCAGTGCCGCTGGCTGACTGACTGATTGATGTGCTGTTTGATTCCGCCGGTTTTAGAGAATCTTGCAGTGTAGCTGCAGCCTGCAGGTGCCACGCGTGCCATTGGCCACTCATGTATTCTGTCTCCAACTTGCTCGATTTGTCAGGTTCATCTTCTTCTATTTAAGTAATCGATGAGCAAGTGCGCCTGCCTTGATTAATCGGATGGTTAAAGGATACGCTTATTTACAAACTAGTTTAAGATTAATCATTTAAATACTTTGATGTTCAATTTTTTTAAAAAAACTTATTGTCCTGTTATAAATAGCTTCTGAAATTTGATATAATATTTTATTTGATGTTTAATTGATAATACTACTGTTTATGATATTTTTGGTTATTATGTAACGTGGAGATACAAATAGACTCGAAAAATATTAAAACACGAACTTTTTCTAGAAAAATATGAATAGACTTATGACTTATTTGAATAAAAAGTTTTAATTTATAGATAACTTAAGAGTTTTTTTAGAGCCATAAACGAGACATAATCTGTCTAAAGGAGCCTAACAGGGTATAGCTAGCATTGACAACTGCTGTGCCCACTACGCTGACTACACGTATGCTTGCATAAAACAAAATTCTAGCAATGCAGTCTCTGCTGGTATCCTTAGATCTATACTGTTGGATCGATGTGTATATATGGTTCAAATAATTCAGATTAGGCCGGGTTGGTCGATGCATGCGCTCTCCTAACCGTGACGCTTAACCTTAATTACTCATACCATTCTTCGTTATGCTACTATAGTTTGTCTAATGATTTTCCAGTTGCCAAACCTAACCTAAAGTTAGTCATGTAAAAGTCAGGCAACCCATACAATTAACATTATTTGTTCTTTTTTGGAACACATATAATAGTCATATTTAGGAAAACTTTTGAGCAAGTAGTTAGTATTATCTCAAATCCAAAATAAGTGTATTTTTAGTTTTGTTATAAGTCAAACTATTTTACATTTGATTAAATTTATAGCGAAAAATATATGTAATATCAAACAAATAAACTATAAAAATATATTTCATAATAGAGTTAATGGTGCTTATTTGATATCTAAATTATTATTATTACCACATAAACTTGATTAAAATTAATATAGAACAAACCAAAATCGTCTTGAATGTTCAGCGTTGACACATGTACAATAAAACGTCTGTTTCATTACACGTGTTCTCTGACACCATTATTCGCTCGAATTGCACTGTCACTGATGTTTATACAAACTCAAGCAGCAGGTCATCAGATGCAAACAAATTGAGGTTGCAGCGGGGCCATACTTTTAAATTAAACCTTTTTGAATTCGTGCAAATAGCTTATAAAATCATGAAAAGAAAAGCAGCATTAAGATGGTATGCACTACACACATCAACAGGAAAAAACAAACATAGCTGCTACAGACAGATAAGTTTAGGCGTAATTTATAGCCAGATTTCTCTCTGTGGGCGCACCGAGTTTGGATTTGAAATGCTGTGCTTCTTCCTGATTTCTTATATAAGTCATTTTAGTCTTATGATTTTTTTTCAAATATATGTCATTTTAGAACATCTATTCACTTTTTTATCTTTTTACTCTGATCAAATAAATGATATTTCTCTTACAAATAAGCAACTCGTATTTTTAAAGCACAATAAATGAGAGATAATAAACCAATTTGAGTTGATTTCTTATTTTGTATGCATAAGTCAAAAACAACATATGCAAGGAATGAGAGAGATTAGACAAACACATTTGTCAATATACTCTCTATGCTATCATTTTGTTTTAGAATTTTATGTAACTACTTGATTAACATTTAATGGACAGAGGGCATGTAGTTAGAACTTAGCTTAGAAGTTAAGAGCAGGCTCGATACTCTATTTATGGTTTTTATATCACTAAATAGTATGTCCCATATAATAAAATATGATATGATAATGTAGTAAATGGGGAAACTAGTAGGTCTTGCATAAGATCTAATTTTTACACTACATCCAAAACATAGCGAAAGAAAAATAATATTAAATTAGTAGTGTTTGCATTGAAATAATTAGATTTAAGAGTAATTCATCCATCTCGAACAATCCAGTTAGGCAGTGCTGAACTTTTTGTTACTTAATTACAAACAGGGGAAGCAGTTTAGTCAGTAATTACCCTGTGAATCATGCATCTACATAAGCAGTCTGAAGAATTCCTGCCAGAATTCTGTTGGTAGAAAGCAGAATGCAGTTTGGTAATGTGCCGTTTAGCTGTAGAAAGCAGCCGGCGCCCGGCAGCGTGCATAATGCAGTACTTAAGAAAGATCTAAACCCCGCTTGGTTATGATAATAAGTTGCCATTTTATGATAAATATTTCTATTTGTAACTGTCCTAGTATAGTAATATCAATACTGTCAAAAAAAAAAAGAAAACTTGCGTACAATCTAAAAAAATGTTTTTGATTTTAGTATTTCGTTGACTTTTAACTTCTATGTCACCGATTCAGAGAATTCAGACAGCTGCGAAGGATCAATGGAAATTGCCCCTTGTCAAGTGGAAACCGTGTCCAGAATTTCAGACTGAATATTACTACTCAAATTACAGTTGCACCAGTTTTTTGTGTTTTAAGCAAAGGGCTAAATTATCATGGAGTGCTGTATGCACCCATAATATTTTATTCTTTCTTAGAGTGATGTATGCACCTATAATCTTTTATTATTAACATAGAGGGATGTATGCATCCATAATCTTTTATTCTTCTTTCTTAGAGTGATGTTCACATCCATGTTTGATCAAACAATGTATTTAGGGATGTCAACAGGTCATGATCTCCATTTTCTCTATTAGGGGGGTGAGGATGGGCCAAAATTTCCCCCTGAGGGGCTTAATGGCAGAAATGAGGTGTTCAATATATATGGCAGCAGTGAGAATGGTTTTCTATCCCCAATTTCCATACAGGCTTCGAATATATAGTATTTTATTCAATCAGACTATTTGAGCTTAGAGTCCAACCCACTACATTGTCTAGCTCAACTATACTAATCTCTATCTACTCTTTTTTTCTTTTTGATGCGTCAACGGAGACACTATCGAGTATAGATTCCCCGCGTGAGGGTAGAGATGAGAGAAAAAACTTCCCACTATAGAGGAGGGGGATTTTTTCAAGCTGGGGACAGGATGGTTACACATTTCTGATAGAGATTTTTTCCTCTCGTACATAGACCCCTTTGGGACAACTTAAAATAACCATGATTGTATCATAATCCTGATTATTTGATAAGCATAAAGATGGCTAGTTCTAATTATTAGTTATATTGCTAATTATAATTAATACTTAAGTTGTCTATAATTTTTCTGTTCGTAACATAATCCGCTTCTATATCATCGTGATGTGCTAATAAGTTGTTTAAAGGGAGGCCGTAGCCCATAACTATGGTCTATGCTCTTGTTCAGCCTGTGCCACCGGGCTGAAAGCTTCTTCAGGCCGTGTGCATGCTATAGAGTATAGACTATAGTTCTGGGCTCTGTGGAAGCCATTGACCCAGAGACTGGTCTGTAATCTGACAATCAGCAGTGATACTCAGCTGTCCGTCCGTTCCTGCTGGAGAGCGACAATTGGAATTTGGAATGACGACCTGGTGAAGATACGGAAACATGCAATTCAGAGAATTCAGACAGCAATTGCTCCCTTGTCAGGTGGAAACTGTATCCAGAATTTCAGACTGAAGATTACTGCTCAAACTACAGTTAAACCAGTGTTTTGTGTTTTTTTAAGGAAAGGGCTAAATTATCCTGGACTGATGTTTACATCCATAATCTTTTGTTTTTTTTTTCTTTGAGTGATGTTCACATCGTTGTTTGATCTCACCGTGTTCGTTCATTCAGCATTATATTATGGCTCTTCTTCGAAAAAATTTTAAAATAACTTTTTTTTGAGAAATTAGTTGTTTCAAAAAATAACAAAAATAGATCCATATCGACACACTTCAACAGTCAACATGACCCATATCGACACTTGAAGCTTATTATGCCACTGGCATGAAAGCTTCTTCAGGCCATGTGCATGCTATAGACCATCGGCGATTTGCACTTTTGCTCTACCAGTCAAGACCTTTATCACACTTGAAGCTTATGCCACCGGTATGGAAGCTTCTTTAGGCCATGTGCATGCTATAGACTATCGGTGATTTGCACTTTTGCTCTATATAAGTTAGTGAACTTTGTATTTTATTCTGTTTTTATGAATGACATATGAACTCTAGATCTAGTTACAGTAGGCTCAGGCATAAACAAGATACAACTAGCAGAACAATTCACAGCCTTTTCGTTTTCAGAAATACTCCAAGCATGCATTGTGTTATGTACAGCAGTTGCAGTTTCTCCCAAACATGAAACATACTTTGCTTTGCTTCTGCTCATATCATCAGTTTTGGCTTTCTTGAGCCTACAGCTATACTTGTTCGTTTCGTGAACAAAACGTATTCTCCCCAGATTCCTAACTTCAAATTCAGAAGGAAAAAATTTCAGCCTGGACACATGCTTGATACAAAGCTGTTTCATTCTTTTATCTTTACAGAGGAGCTCAAGGATTCAAGCATACTAAAATTAATCTGTGCACATACGTATATATATATGATAACTTAATATGTAGGTGAATTCATCCTAACTTGGAAAATTTTCGCAGAAAAGAAGACGAGAAAGAATTTGAGAGAGGAAGCAAACGGCAGCGTGCATGCAGGAGCCTGTACCGCAAAGAAGGACGAATGCCGAATGCTGCATGGTTTTTCGGCAAATCGAGGTCGATCAGTGGATGCAGATGCCGGGGAGCTTCCAGTGGAACTTGCCGGCGCGGCGGTCCTCGGGCGGCGCCGCCGTGTAGTTCCTCCAGACGTCGAGGACGCCGCGGAGGTCGTGCATCTTGGCGCCGAGGCCGACGCAGCAGTTGGCGTGGAGGGTGCAGATCTTGTTGAGGTCCTTGCTAAGCTGGCAGAAGCCGCTGATGTAGGTGGTGTCGAGGAACTGGACGGCGAGCTGCAGCCTCTCCACCTGCTCGTGCTTGATCAGGTTGAACACGTCCTGCTCGTGCTTGCCGAAGAAGCGCCACCGCCCCTGCTGCCAGCTCCGGTAGAACTCGATCGTCTTGTTGCTGGATCTCACGAACAGGAAGCCGCCGTTGGGGAAGTTGCCGAGGCTGTAGGGGTCGCCGATGAACACGTCGCTGGAGATGGCGATGTCCGCCCCCATCGATATGTGCCGGAACGGGTCCCTGAACCACATCACGTCCACGTCCTGTTCGTCATAAATATACACATTACTGTCAGTGCAATCTAATGCTCATTCTGCAAGAACAATCCGAAAATGAGATGCAGATTTCTGATCTGCGTGCTGCGGAGTAGAGAGGAGTTGATTGCTGACCGTGAAGAGGAAGTTGTAACCGAGCTCGAGGATGGTCTGCTGGAACTTGTTGCGACCCCACATCATCTCGAGGTAGTCCTTGCTCATGAACATCTTCTCCGACCGGTAGTCGACGCCGGTGGTGCGGAGGAAGTAGCAGTGGCGGTGCACCGCCTGGCAGCCCTCGTACGCCGCCGGGTCCATGGTCACGATCACCAGGTGATCCAGCAGCCGCGCCACGCCGCCCTCCCCCATCCTGAAGCTCTCGAAGAAGAGGTCCAGCAGCGAGCCTGGCTTCGTCCACGCCGCGTTGATCTGCGTCATGATCACCGTCTTCTCCTTCGTCGCCGCCCGCTCCAGCACCTCCTCCAGGTCTCCGTAAGGCGACGCCGGCGGCGGCGGCGGCGGCGATGGAGCCTGCAAATATCCACACATGATTGACTCATTATTATTTCTGTTCGCAACTCATGATCATACCAGGTACTAGTACGTACTCCAAAATTGGATTTTGCTAGCTGCAGCCTGCATGTGACATGGTGGTTGATCAATGATCAGTATTTGCCGATAGGATGGGGCAGTGTTCTTTGGCACATTCTACCATACAATGCAAGTTGATGACATTAGGTGCACAGTTTCATCCATCTGCACGGTCAGCTAGCTTAGCAACAAGCTGCTCCTGTTCATGGGCAATGCTTGCTTCTAGCAATTTCTTCTTGGGAATATTTTCTGCTTGAAACGAACCATTCTCTTCTGTACAACATGTGCCATCTCACATGCTCGAACTGAGAATAGATTTTATTACCCGTCAGGGAGGCACAAAAACAGCCGGACAGAGGAGGATTCAGGACACAGCCATCGTCGTCAACCACCACTGCGACGGCCGGTGACACGTGTGGGGGCGTGGCAGTAAACCACAAGGCCAAGGGCCATGCCGACAGCAGCTACAGGTAGAAGAAGCTGAGAACCGGTGACGAGCCACCTGCTCTTTTATCATCTAGTTACATGTGGAGAAGAAACTGCCAGTGGGTACCAAGTGGGATTAGGATTTTTAATGGCGGTGATGAGTGTTCCTACTACATTGGGGAGAGGGGAAAACAAAAGTGGCTAGGGAGAGAGAGGTCCGAGAAGAGGTGGAAAGGAGACAAAAGTGGCCTAGAGGCTGGAGCTAGACGAAGACCGGCCGGCTCAAAGAGAGGTTTTTTGTCTAACAAACTAGACTTGTAAATAAACTAGCTAGGAGGATAATCACGCGCGCTTTGGTTAACCGGTCGCCGTCAATCTACGTAACTTGTTCAGAGAGGATTCAGTTTATGTGCTTTGATTGATTTGTTGCTGCTGATGGCATCTCTGGTTTTATTTGCCTCTATTGAAGACCATGGTTCGATGCCATCTCCACGACCACAAAGTTCGAATCTTTTTTCTTGCTGATTCAAGAAACGGAGATGCTAACTCGAGGAAGAAATAAAAAGAACTTTTTTTGACCAGAGATGATCAAGAGCTACTAGCCTGCTGTTGAAATCCTCTGAAATGGTATCACTATCCAATCAACTCGCTTTTTTTCTTCAGAATTTTGTAACGGAAAAGCGATTTAAGTCCACTAGGCATCAGGCCGCGCGAGATTGACGCGAGGAGAGAAAAAAAAGGCAAATACCTGGACGGGGGCGGGAACCGGAGCTGCCACGGTGACGTTGGAGCCGGCCGCCAGCTGCGAG
>KE373130.1:208820-221463 GCA_000418225.1 Zizania latifolia | reverse complement strand
AGTGGCAATTTTACGAAGCACGGAGTGGCGAATAATCAATTTTCTCCCAGCCACGAGAGTCCGTACCGCCACTGCTACAGCGCCTAACGAAACAGACGCACACGGGACGGACGAGAGCGACGACACCCACAAGGTGACTAGGTGAGGACGATTCGAAATCAAAACGGACGCCCTGCTCGGTCGCGCTCGCCCTCCCTCGGCGGGCGGAACGGATCGCTGGATCCACCCATCCGCCGCGCGGCCGCGCACACCCCACGCCACGACCGTGCCGCTCCTGCCTCGCCATACGCCATGGTTCGTGTTCTCAGTGCGTAGCCAAATCTATCGGTTGGCCGACTCGGACAATTATAATTGGATAGGTTTATCGGTAATCGATCTGATTACATAGTTAGTAGTGATTGATCCAATTAACACACAATGGTAGTGATTGATCCAATTAACACACAATGGTAGCTAGTTCAGTTTAGCCGTAGTCGATTCGATTAATACTAACCATAAGCCAGTGATTAGTCTAAGGGCTCTATCAATGTTGAATATTATTAATAAATTTATAGGGTATATACGAGACGTAAGAGACGATAATGACACAAGAGATTTTATATAGGTTCAAACTCTTGGTGAGAGGTATTACCCTACGCCCTAATGTATAGATTGGTTTTTTTTATAGAGCTTGCTCTTGCCTATAAACTCATAAAGCTTATGAGAACTTATGGAGATGTTTTTTAGATCACATCCTCCTCTCATATAGAAGTAGGGAGCTGAATTGAAGGTATCCAAAGTAATAATCATAATCGGGTCATATTCTATTTTTTAAGATATCCGGAATAAAGTTTATATTTGTTATCTCTTATTCTTTCTATCTTTTGAATTACAAAATAGAATTATCTTCTATTTATAGCAGCCACGCAGTATTCGGCCCATTCCATACTAAGGTTGGTCTGAAAGTCTATAGGTGTCATATGTCTCATATATTTCATATGCTCCTTTTGATCGAAGGAATTCAAAGGATTCACGAGAGATTCAAATTATTAGTAAAATTTTTCTATAACATATTTTGGAATTTATAAACTTTTTATTAGATTCATAAACTCCTATTTAAAGAAAAAATAAGCGCTAGTTCATATTTTCTTCGTTTCCTCTAATAAATTCTATACACACACTCTCTTTCTATCTTTACTTCTCTCTTCCGTATGTAATTTCCTTCAAAATCCATATATTCCTTTGAGGAAAACACCATTTTAGCAACACCGTTTCTTGAAATCATATAGTAACATGTAACAATACATTATTAGGTTTTCACTTTTTTATATTCCTGTATGTTTTCACAATCCTGTGCTCCAACCCTACAATGGGTGGATAGGCTGGTAACCACCGCTTTGTTAACTGTCGTAGCGTGTGGGCGGGGAATGTCAACTGTAGGGGGCACATGTGGCGTCGCCGCGTCGCGCGTCGGGCGCGCGCTGCGCCGCGCGGGGCGCCTGTGCGGTCTCGGTCTCGGCCTGGGGACAGGGTGGTCTCGGTCTCGTCGCCTCGTGCCTCCACATGCGGACAAGTCGCGGGCGTTTTTCGATCGGAACGAGCCCGCTACAGCGCGCCTGCCCCCTCGTCGGCTGACCGGTTCGCTGGATCTGGTGATCGGGCTTTGGCCGGATGGCCCCACCCCCCGGCTCACCTCATCTGCCACCATCAATTACCCTTCTCGTCTACACTCACATCAGCTACAGGGCTCCTTAGTACAAAGTACTCCTACGTTAGTAGGACTACGGGTGTACCATGCTAGCATTTTCCTTATTACAGTCAACAGAAGCCGAAATTATCCTCTCTAAATTGTCACTCCCTCAGCTCTCCGACTTGTAGTCCTCACTGGTAAATTATGGTTTTCAAAATAATTTTGTGGGAATTAAACTGTTTTTTGTTTTTATAAAATTTATATGTTCAAAAAAATCCATTAGCTAATACCAGTATAGAAATAGCTTAGACACCCTCACTAATCTTATCAATTATAATTTCTAGACACAATGATGATAGGATAGTCTGCTTGGTCAGTTAAAAGTTAAAACCCATTAATTAAGTAAATCTTAGTCAAAGAAAATAAACTATAAATTACTAAGTTCTTGTGGAATAATTTTTAAGCTAAAAATTAAGTGGAACGGAGGAAACAGTAGTATGTTTTGAAGAGCATTAATAGTAGTAGAATTTTAACAGTACAAAGTTGTACTCACCGTTCCAAAATATAATAATATTTAGGCTTGGATATACATATTAAAAAGATATAAAAACATCATAATATACTCTAAGGAGTATGTAGCTAAGAATAGTTAGACGGAGTAACGAATAATAAATTTTAAGAATGACATGCGTAGTTTAATATAAAAATAATATTTTATCGGTAGTAAATTACTGTATTTGAAATAAAATTTTAACTATAAAAAATACTCCATCCATCCAAAAATCTTCTATGTATTACTTTTCTCATCGAGACTAAGAAAAAAGTAAACTTTATTAGTTGTATTAAATAGTCGTTTTGATCCTGATGCATATAGCTTAGAAGGAGCTGCGAATGCAAAACTAATTAAGTCACAGCTATTCAGGTCATGTGACATCAATTTAATCTAGCCATTAAACAAAATACTATTACTATTCATTTAAGACTTACATATATGTAAATTATAAATACAAATAACTTTTCTAAAAAATAGTAAATGCAATACGTAGTAGATTTTTTTACGAGGGGAATACAATATTTTAAGGCGAATGTAAAAATTTTGAAAAAAAAGGCGAAGAGTTGTATGCGAGAGTGCATTATTGCACACGCATCGTAGGCTTCCATGAGGCGGTAGAGGATTCCATCATTGATCCTTGAGAAACAATCCACTCCTATCGAGGAGAGGAGAGGCCTATTACTTATTAATTTTACCGAGCCCTCTCTTCTCTCTCTACCCTCTACCTAGCCTTGCTACTTGTAGTAGCTTTGCTAGGTCAGCAGCAGCCAGCGGCAGCAGGAGGAGGTGGCAGTGGCAGCTCCCTTTCGCGTCCATCCATGCGTGCACGCGCGAGCGAGGCGTGAAATCCGAAGTTCCGAACAATGGCGGTGGTGGAGGAGGTGGCGCGGGGCTTGGACGTGTCCCGGGATCTGTAGAAGGGTGGCGGCGCGAGATGGGAGCTGGGAGCAGCAAGGGCGTCTCGGCGTCATCGGCGGCGGCGTCCGGAGGAGACGAGGCGAGGAAGGAGAATGGGAAGGGTCGGAGCGGGAGAGGGAGAGGGAGAGGCCTGCTGCAGCGGCTGCCGAGCTCCTCCTGCTTCCGCGGCTTCACGCCGCCGCCGCGCGGCGCTTCCTCGGCGTCGCCGCCGCCTCCGCCGAGGCAGTTTGAGGTAACGAGTACGCTGCCGCTCCTCGTCCCAGTGACTGGGTTGGTGTTCGTGCGCATGCGTGCTAAATGTGGCGTGCTGTTGTTCCATAGATGGCCTGCGCGCAGATCTCGTGTTTAACTTTATTGAGCGATTTCCTTGTTTATCATGTCGATTCACAGTTCAGGAGTTTGGCTTCTGCCGTTTTTTCAGTCAATATTTCTGCAGAGTATTCGAGTTAGGGATGGGAGATTGCTCAATGCGGTTCACTCACGTGTCGCGGCCCCAAATTGGTTGCCGTGACTCAATGAGCGGATATTTGGAGATTCTTAATTCACACTCATATATGATTATGAACCAATGGAGTGATTAAATTTGTTGGAACAAGAAAATTTTGTTAGTTTGTGATTGTGTTATGTGCAAGAGATATGTGTTTTTTTTTGAATTAGATGCCCTCTTTATAACAAAATGATACATCTGTGCCTTTCCAGTCTAGCAAGGGAGGGGAGACTGGAAGCTCGCCTTCAATTGCTCAAGTGGATAAATCAGAAGACGATGCTCCTGTGATCCCTAAATCTCATCCAGGTGAAGGGGCAACATTGCCTTCATCACATATAAACAGAGACCAACATGTTGACGTATTGCAGAATGCCACTACGGCCAACACCACAGCGGAGGCCAGCCAATCACCAAATCATGCTGACAGGTCACGGCCATGTTTTGGTGTCAACTTTGGGTTGAGTAGAGCTGTCAGCTTGGGATCATCGGTAGCCTGCTCCATTCTCTCATCTGGCCTCTCCACTTCAGCTAATCCTGATGGAGGCTATGAAAATGTGGACAATTCTTCTGATGCAAACATCACCCAGCAAGGTGGTGCATCAACTGCTGGGATTGATTCGACTCTAGATATGCTTAGAGATAGTGTAACAGCACAAGCTAGAGCAGCCCATCAGGCTAGGAGAGATTTGCTAGAATCCGACAATGCTAACTTGAGGTATTCCTACAGAAGGATGGGACCTCAGGAACCTTTTGAAGGCACTATTCAATTCAGCCGAACGTTAAGTGTTGGACGTCTTCGTGATAGGGTTCTTAGGAGGACCCCATTCTCAGACGGGTTATTCACCCCTTCACTTCTTTACGATAGGACAATATGGCCATCTGGAAATGCTAGTGCCAGGCAAAATTCAGCAATCATGCAAAGGACTAATTCAGAGAGAAGTTCTGAACTGCAATTGGATTCTTCAATCAACAGCGTGTACAATTCTGATTCTTCAACTCTAAGAGAGGCCAGTAATCAGGGTCAACTGGAGCACACATCAGCTATTCTTGAGAGGAGGAGGATACAGTCTCAGGTGGTCTGGCTTTCAACTATTCTGGGCATTTCTTTTTCACCTGTGCATACTTACGCTTTTGCTTCTTAACAGGTACGAGCTCTCCAAAGATTGGGCAACAGGTATGAAAATCTAACAGGATTATCAGGACATGAGAGATCATGCATACTATCTGGTCAGCACAGAACAGGAAATTGTAATTGCAGAGCAAGCAGTCGATCAGGCAATTCTGATGAAGAAACCAACACAAGGTCTAGCATATCAAGAATTGTTATGCTAGCAGAGGCACTTTTTGAGGTTTGTGGTGCAATTATTTATAGGTATTGCTGTTTTCCTTGACTGGAGAAAGATATCAACTTGCATCTATAATTCCATATGGTTGTACACATCAGGTTTTGGATGAAATCCACCAACAGTCTGCTGCTTTATCATCAAGGCCATCATTTTCTTCAATTGGGTCTGTTCCTGCACCAAAGGAGGTTGTTGAGCGTCTTCCTGTAAAAGTGTACAGGAGATCATTAAAGCACCAAAATGAGGAGGCTGCACAGTGAGCCACTGAGTTTATCTATGAATTATTTTACTTGTTTTTAGTCAATTATTTGGACTTTAAGCAACTTTGTTACATGTGTTACTGTTCCATAAACTGTATTCTTTCATGCATAACAAAAAGTTAGATTTGTGAAATCTGGATAATGAATTATCTTTGGCCATTACTATTTGCTCATGAAATTCAGAGTCTAAAATTTAATCTTCACGAAAACTGATGCAGAGGCTAGTTAAAAAGGGTTGAAATCCTCTGCCTTTGTGTTGCATATAGGCATAAGCTTATCTATGCTATTTGATAAGCCATCAAATGCTTAGATGAAGATATGGGCTGTATGGAGTTGCTATCAAAGCTTCCTCTGGCCATGAATGCATGCCATTTTAGACCTATGATGCAATTTTTCCACTAAATTTTGTTGTACTTTGTTTTTAAAATCCTATAAAATTATACTGCTGTGGACTTTTCAAGACAATTCTACAAATGATTTTCATTTTCCACGCTTGAAAGCTAAATATTTAAGTAAATGTTGGTATTCAAAGTTTTGACTCGATGTATCATGTATGTCAAAAGCAACATGTAGTTGTGACAAGATTTGAGTACAATTAAAGCCCCAACCGAACAGTTTGTATTAAGGCATGCCTGCACCTTTGTAATTGAAAGACCGGTGATCTCCAAATCCTAAGCTGAGTATACAATCAGTGCCATGGGCACTGGTTCCTAGCTTCTTGCCATGCAGCACAGCTTTTGTTCTTAGGTGGCCATTTAGTTTTCATTTAAGCTGCTAGTTCATTTCCAGCTGTCTTGCAATGTTGCACCTGTAAATTTTACCACACCTGAATGGTTAGTACTATAATTGAATAGATCTAAAGAACATGTATAATTTTGCAACTTCTCATCTTTTTCCTTGCTATGCAGATGCTATATTTGCCTTGTTGAATATGCTGAAGGAGAGTGTGTCCGCATCCTTCCATGCAATCATGAATTTCATCTAACATGTGTAGATAAATGGCTGAAAGAAATTCACAGGTACAGTGGATGAAACTTGAAACTTTCTAATTTGCACAAATGAAATGAATGGAATTTCAGATCAACGTGTTATAATGCTATGGTTCTGTTTAATGTCAGCTCTACAACTGTTCCTTGATATGTATTCTAGCATAACATGAGTACATGGCAGATGACAAAACTAACATTGTGTAATGAAAAAACCTACATGCTTCATATTTCTGTGAGGGAGGGGTAATTAGGTGCCAATTCTTGTTAGATTACAAAATCCAATCATGAACTAAATAGCAAATCTAACTCACAAGCCATGTCTTCTTTTTTTAATTTTGTATCTTCATGTTAAGTTAATTTTCTACTGAATGCTCTGTGATTGAAGATTGTCTTTCTGCCATTGATTTGGCCGCTAGTAACTGTGGTGAGCTAAAATAAGATATCGGAAAAACATAAATAAATTTGGTACTCAGATGCTTATATATGTGTTGTACTGCTGTATCATTAATTAATTGAATAGGCATCTTTTAAATATGTTTCATTACAGCAACATTTGTGTTTGAAATCGCTCCTGGTCTCCATCTGACCTCATCTTTAATTGGCATTACTTGGGTTAACTATTTCTTTCTTTGATATCCTTGCTAGTAATATTGTCCAATGAAGCTAAAAGATCAGGTATAACCATATAAATTTATGGTCAATTTAATTCCTCCCTAGTTGCTCAAACAGATTTGGCAGTATGTGTCATACTTATACAGCTACTATGATTTGTCAGCCTTCTAATATGAATATAAATCTTGTTTTACCAGGGTTTGCCCACTCTGTCGTGGCGACGTCTGTAGATCTAATGCGTCAAGCATTGGAAAAGCCAGCTGATTTTCTGTTTTGCGAGAAAGATGGAGCTTCTGACATTGTTCTCTGATCAAGTCCCAACAGAATCCGTAGTACAATGTGTTTTTGGGTGTAATTTGATATATTCTTTCTCTCCTCCGGTCAGAACAACCCAGAATGCTCCTTCATGTAGTGCCAAATTCGCGTCGCATTCATCCCATTATAAATCGATGAACTGCCATGCGAGTTTGAAATTCTTGTATGGTGGGGGAAGTTTGTTGATATTAGGATTCTGGCATACGTTTTCTTTGAGCGTGTTGCTTGAACTTATTTAGACGGTGACCATCTGTTTAGCAGCTGCAAAAGACAACTGCCAAATTGTGTTGTCAAGCTGAAGCAATCAATCAATAGATATCAAGATTTGGGGCGCGCTTTGCATCTTCTCTCATTCTATGTGTAAACAATGCTTTTTAGGGATGAATACAACAAAAACTCCCATTATCTAAATGTTTATTACAACCAAACGAAGAATAACCAAAATGAGCATCTAAACCAACTCACGCACCATGGTGAAAAAAGGCCAGCAAATTATAATCGGTTTCGTCGAGTTAGCTGGTAATAACAACTATTTACAAGTCCTGATGGTACTTACATGTTGAAGAGACTGTTCCGTTTCAGGCTCTACTTTACACGTCGAAGAAACTGTTCAACGTGACGGTGGCGCCACTGGTCGTTGTGTGCTCTTGCGCCTTGGTAGTCTGCTTCTTGGGCTGAGGCTGCTCGACGTCCTTGCGCTCGTAGTAGTGTGGCGCGATCTCCACCAGCCACTCCGGCTTGAGCTCCGTCACCTGCCTCATGTACTCCTTGGTCGTGAGCACCAGCTCGTGGTACACCACCCATGGCGGGAGCGCCTGCGCCGTCGTCCCGGAGCTCGGGTGGACGAACACCGTCTGCCGGCCCTTGACGGAGCGGTACGACCCGTCCCTCTGCAGCCGCGCGGCGTGGCGGAAGTAGCCCGCGGTGACCGCCTTCCTGACCGCGTCGAGGTCGCCGGCGCTGGAGCACGGCGCGATCTCCACACGTTCCAGGAGAGACTCCAGCTGGTCCCGCACGTCCCGCGCGCGCCTCATGGTGCGCTGCTGCACGAAGTTCTCGCGGCACCACTGCGGCGAGTAGCCGGACTCCTTCCACGCGTTGTACACGTTGAGCAGCGCGATGTGGTCGCCGACGTTGCCGGCGTGGAATCCCCGCCGCGCCGCGTCGGCGTGGACCTGCTTGTCCTTGGGGCGGTGGAAGACGGCGTTCCCGGCGGACAGCATGGACGCGATGGTGATCACCTCCTCGGAGCACCCGTACCTCTCCGACGCGACGATGGCCTTGGAGAGCATGGGGTCCAGGGGGAACTCCGCCATCCTCCTCCCTGTCTTGGTGAGCTCGCCGCGGCTATTGAGGGCGCCGAGGGCGAAGAGCTCCTCCAGCGCCTTGAGCAGCGACTCCGCCGCCGGCGGGTCCATGAAGTCGAAGCTGACGAGGTCGTTGATCCCGAGTGTCTTGAGCGCGAGCACGACGCTGGCGAGGTTACTCCGCTGGATTTCCGGCACCGTGTCGTCGTCGAGGTCCGTGCGGAAGTTGTACTCCGTGTAGAGGCGGAAGCACTTGCCCGGCCCGGTGCGTCCCGACCGGCCGGCGCGCTGGTCGGCGGACGCCTTGGAGACAGGCGCGACGAGCAGCGACTCCATCCCCGTCCGCGGGTTGTACGACCTCACCTTGCAGAACCCCGGGTCGACCACGTACTTGATCCCGTCGATGGTCAGCGACGTCTCGGCGATGTTGGTGGCGAGCACCACCTTGCGCGCGCCCGCCGGCGCCGGCTCGAAGATCTTCGCCTGCAGCTCGGTGGGCAGGTTGGCGTAGATGGGGCAGATCAACAGCTCCGCCACCTTGGCGCCGAGGCCCCTCAGCCTCTGCCTCAGGATCTCCTCCACCGTCTCGATCTCCTCCTGCCCCGTGAGGAACAGCAGGATGTCGCCGCCGGCAGGCTGGGTGACGTGCAGCTGCAGCACCGTGACGACGGCGGCGTCGATGTAGTCCACCTCCGGCGCCCTCGTGTAGTGGATGTCCACCTTGTACCGCCGCCCGGGGATCCTGAAGATGGGCGCCGCGTCGAAGAAGTCGCTGAACTTGTCGGCGTTGAGCGTCGCGCTGGAGATGAGCAGCTTCAGGTCCGGCCGGAAGCGGGCGATGTCCTTGACGAGGCCGAATAGGATGTCGGTGGGGAGCGTGCGCTCGTGGGCCTCGTCGACGACGATGACGCTGTAGCTGGCCAGGTCCGGCTCGCCGAGGAACTCCCGGAGCAGCATCCCGTCCGTCATGTACTTGATCACGGTCTTCTCCGAGGTGCAGTCCTCGAACCTGATGGAGTAGCCGACCTCGTGCCCGAGCTTGACGCCCATCTCTTGGGCCACCCTCGCCGCTACGCTCATCGCCGCCACGCGCCGTGGCTGCGTGCACGCCACCTTCCCCTTCGCCGTATACCCGGCCTGGTGCAGGTACTGTGGTATCTGCGTCGTCTTGCCGGAGCCGGTCTCTCCGACGATGATCAAAACCTGGTACTTGCCAATGGCCTTGAGCAGGTCGTCCTTTGACTTGAAGACCGGGAGAGTCTTCCTCTCGTCTTGGAGCTCCCTCTGCAACGTGGCCTTAGCATCCATGGCCTCGGCCAGCTCGTCGCCCGCCGTCTCGTCGTCAGGAAAGGTGTCGGCCATCACCATCGACCTGACGAAGTCGACGCCGTCGTCGAACACGAGCTCGTAGTCGTCGCCGGGACGTCCGCGATCCATTGATCCGAACTGCAGCCTGGATTTCCGTATCTGCTGCTCTTCCCAGGCCTCCTGCTCAGAGAATGCGTTCGCCGTCTTTCCGTCACTCGCCTCCGGCTCCTCGTGCCGTCGCCGTGCAATCGAGAACCTCTTCTCCTGATCGACGTTCCCGGCGGCGTCGTAGGCCTCCGGAATTCTGTAGCAGTCGCCGCCGGCCCCGGCGCTGTTGGTGCGATCATTCACGAGGCCGTAGAGTTCCCTCTTGCGCCTCAGGTCCCTCTCCTCGGCGGCCGTCAGCTGGTCGCCGTGGAAGAGGAACTCGTCGTCGACGATCGCATCGCGCATCTCCTCGATCTTCTTCTCCTTCCGCTTCTGCAGGTAGGCGTGCCGGGAGAGCCTCCTGAGCTCCGAGGCGTCATTCTTGCCCATTGCTTCGGACCGACGAGCGAGCTCGTCCTGCTCTTGCCTCGTCGGCTTCCGATCCATCAGCCTCCTCGTGCTCGCCGCGTCGCGCTCCCTGATGTTTCGCTCCAGCTGGGCCTTCTCGATCTGGTCCCGCTCCATCTCTTTCTCGTCTGAATCTCCGCCGCCGCCTCCGTCCTCCTCCTCTAGGATACGCCGCCGTCGCACGCTCAGTCTGGAATCGTGCATTACGATCGCCTCATCGTCTTCGCTCGCGGCCTTCCTACGGAAACGCTTCCTACCGCTGTTAGAGGACGAGGCAGAAACGCCGCCGCCGCCGCCGCCGTCGTCGTCGAGCAGTTTGAACGTGCTCTGCTTCTTGGCCACCGCCGCCGCCTCCTCCATCTGCCTCTGGTACTCACTGACCCCGGCGTCGCCGACGCCATTCCGGGGAACCCTTCCGTACACGTCCTCCGCGAACGCGGCGGTGTCGGGGGAGGGCGGGAACCCGCCGAGGTCGACGAGCCGGCCCGCGAGGTCCCCCGCCGAGGCGCACTCCCGCGCGAGGCGGACGACGAGCTGCGCCACGACGCCATGGGAGTAGCCCAGGAGCGCAATGAGGCGGTCGGAGACCCACGTCTTGAGCTGGCTCTCGCCCGCCGCCATGGCCTCGCCGGCCTCCCTCCCCGCCACGCGGCAGTCGCTTTATATTTGACCGGTTCGACGCGGAGGCGGCTCCGTACGGCGGTTCGGGTTAGCGGTGGGAAACGAGTCGACGACACAAACCGACTTTGAGTTTGTATATTTTTCTACTCTTTCTTATAGTATTTTGATATTTTGATTTTAGAGAGTAGCCGACTTGGAGTTTTGACCCACACGAATAAACGAATAATGATGTACTGCGTATAGTTCTTTTTATTCGGAAGAATATAAAGTGGGAAAACGCATACTATACGGAAATACGAGAATCACCGTGTACAAAATTGTTTTTAAAAATCCTAAAAGTCTTGTATGTATCTTTTTTATATGTCATATCACTGATATTTCACTAAATAATTGTGTCGCTCTTTAAAATATCCATGGTTATACGCTGATCCATTTTTAATTAAGCAACGAAATCTACAAACCATATAAGGTCAAAATTAAAATGCATGGAGGAGACTCAACCTCAAACTCTACCCTCCACGCGGTTTATCGGAGCCTGCATTTCTTGCGGCCCAAGGACACACGTTGTAAATGGTCTAAAGGGGAACATATCTGAAAGCTAACTTGATCCCAGTAAATATTTGGCCACTGAACCCAGAAGTCAAAGCGCGTGCTCATTGACCTGCGTCGTCCTCGTCGATATCGTGGAGGATTGCAAGTTGCGCATACGTCGTGTACTCGTGTGGGTGAACACAATTTGTTGGACGAACGAGCTGTTTCCGAGAAGATCACTGCAAATTAAGGCTCCAGCTCCCGGAAGATGCGAGCTAACTGCATTGGCCACAAGGGCCAGAGCGGATTTCATGCTCTCGCATCGTGGCGTGGCAGAGGTTTGGGGGAAATGGTTTTCTCTCCCAGGGAAGTGAGGGAACCATCCATCGTTTTTAAGTGCCATCTACGTAGTCATGAAAAAATATACACGACGTAAAACTTGAATCTGTTGCAAATACTTCTCTCCATTTTTTACTAGCTAGGAGTAGTTCTTACGTATTACTTCCGTTACATATCATATATTGTTTTTATTTTTAAGTCAAATTTATTCATTTTTACTAATTTTATAAAAAATATCAATTATAATATCAAATTAATTTCATTAAAATTAATATATTTTTATTTAAATTTAGTTAAAGATGAAAAGTTAACTTTAAAAAATTAAATAACTTATAATATAGAACATAAGTAATTTGTAAAATTAGGTGGTCCATTTATACGTGGTCAATGATTTCCAACATGTCACTTGAAGTTTTACACTTATAAACGAGATTTTCACGCTTATGAAAAGGACTTTTTGTATTGCACTTACTCACGGTACACTTTGCACTAGTCTGATACAAGCCTCGGTTAGCAGAAAAATCCTAAAAAAACTCCTCAATTCCAATGAGAATTGCCGCAGTTTTCGAAGGAACGCCCATCAAACGGCCCGTGTCACTGTGTGTGAGCGTGACCGGGAAATCCCCTTGCGGCCGTGCTCCGCGGCCACCCTATCCAACCAAATCCGCGAAAAGCTCCGTCCCCTCCACGCGCGGCTCCACCTCCACCTCCGCCTCCCTCTCCCACACCCACTCCTCCCCCGCCTCACCTCGCTCGCTGGCCTCTCTGCTCCCCTCCCAGCTCCCACGCTGTCCGCACGCGCCCTCCCATCCCTGTCGCTTCCCCCCATGTTCGCC
>KE373130.1:174927-192161 GCA_000418225.1 Zizania latifolia | reverse complement strand
CGCCTCGTCCCCTGCTCCGGCTGCAGCAATGCCGCCGAGTGTCACCAGAAAGAGAAGCAACAAGCAGAGGAGGCCAAGGCCACCGTTCTGAAGGAAAAAGAAGCCGCCGCCGCCACTGCCTCCGCCGACGAAGCGCCGGAGGAGGACCACGCCGTCGCCAATTACGTGCGCGGCGGGCGGTGCGTGGAAGCGGAGGTTGCCGCGACCGCGGCTGCGCGGCGCGGCAAGAAGTGGGAGCCGGAGCAGGTCGCCGCATGCTGGGTTGCCACCTCTTAAGATGGATCAAGCAACTACTAATCAATCAATTTCTAGACTAAATTAAACCTATTAATCTCCTTGATCATATCCATCTCTACGTAGGAGATGGTATACGTACGTACGTGATCGATCAAACACTTTTGATCTCCTCTTTTTCTCGCCTAGATTCTTGATCGATCTGTAAACAACGGTATGACACTGTCATGTCGTTGCTGACTGAGGTGGCACACTTGGTGCTTGCTGTACCCTGTACTTAAGTAGTAACAGTAATTAATATCGATTGGCTTGAATCTATATATGAAATATGAATGCGTTCAAATTTAAACCAAAACAGTTTTAAATTATGAATCACCAGGCAGTTTTCTGTCGTTCTTCAGCATATCCTCCTGTCTATTTTCTGAACAGAAGCAGAGCGAAAGAACACTCCTTGTCAAAGAGATAGCGAAACCGGCGACAGTATTCCTCCAGCGTCAACTTGCGGCGGAGTTTGCTTTGCAAGCGGCGGAAAATTTGTGCAGGAGAGGGCAGGGAGTGAGGGAGATGCGGTGCAGTGCAGCGAGCGACGCTGCCGGCAGCGGGAGCAGACGAGAATCTCTCATGGCGGCCACGAATGTGATCTCGGCGCACTGTTGCTTGGGCCCTGCGAGTCCATTGCATTTCCTATTCATGGACAAGCTTCGAAGCTGGAGGTCAACTCTGCCCAATCTCAAAATCCAATTTTGAAGTTGATATGTGTGTGAGAGTGTGGTAACTTACGGGGGAAGTAATTTAAATCAGTGCATGTGCACCTAGCTCTGTCTGTTCTAATAAGATTTCACTTTTATCATCTCAATTTTGTCCTAAAAAACTTAATTTGTATTTCTTATATACTCTAGGTTGACAAATTAAGATTTTATTTATTTAATGCCTCTTACAAAGTATCGTTTTATTTCTTTTAATTTCACCACTATTTTATCAATTCTAAAAAATAAATTGTTCATGTGAAAGAGAGAGTACATACTATTTAAATATTTATGATTTTTTTTTGAAAAATTATACTAAATTAAAATGTCGCATGACACCCTGCAAACATGTAATACTAAATTAAATCTCGCAACAATCGTAAAAAACAACCGCGAGGCGCCAGATCGCGTCGGCGGCCGGCCGACCGACCGCGCAGGCCGCCGCCCGCCGGGGCCCCGGGAGATCTCTCGGCATCGCACGGTTGCTTCTTAGGTCGGCTATGGAGAGATCCGTCGTAGGTGGGCTTGGCCTTCCCGCTGATTTGATGGGCCGTCCCGAACAGCTCCGTCTATTACAAGCCCTCTCCCGGCTTGCCTTGTGCTTCTAGCCTTCTACCCACCCAGCGAGCTCGCCCTCGCCTCTTGCGGTCTTGCCCTTGCTCTCGCCCATGAGCCTCGCCGCCGAGTCGCTGTCGCCGTCGCCGTCGTCGTCGAGTGGGAGCGACGACTTCGCCGCGCTCCTCGACGAGGAGCTCGAGTTCATCTCCGGCGCCGACTCCGCCTTCGACCCCTCCGCCTCCGTGGCCAGCGACGATGAGGAAGATGATGAGGTGTTGGCAGTCGTAGAAGAAGATGACGACATCGTAGAGACCAGGTACGCGCCTATGCGCCTTCGACCATCCAATTTCGTCCCGACGAGCCGGTTGGGTCTGGCGGCTTCGCCGTGACCGGGGAGCTTGTTCTTCGACTTGATTTTAGTGCTGGTGGTCGGTTTCGTGTTAATGATGAGCAGATTTGGTCCGATTCCAGGTTATTAGGGTTTTACTGTTTGATTGCGTCGGCTAGGTGCTCGAGGTTTTCGCTCCTGTTCTTCTTGCATTGTGGTGACTGCTGGATTTCGTTAGGCCAATGCTGAAGGCAACAAATTTGATCAACTGGGAGATTTTTTTCCTAGGTTTTATTGAAGGCTTCAAGTACCACTTCATTTGATTATACCTATTAGTGAGTCACCTATCTGACAATGTGGAATTGTGAATGACAGTACATCCAAAAAGTTGATCCAATAAGATTGCTCGCTACCATACAATTTGCATGGATAGCTCAACATCTTTAATTTTGCTATGTTACACAAATTTTCTACTTTGTGCTTTTAGTTAAGGGGCTACACGACACGTCCTAGTTTCATCGGCTAGATATGGCCTTATATGCTTTAGCATAGGATGTGTCTTATCATAAGCTGAAGCTACTCTTCTATTAGAAGCCCCCAAATAAGCTTAAGCCTGTAGAGGATATTCTATTGGTTGGTGAACTAAATCCTCTAATTTCATTTAAGAAAAATTGGTTGTATAACTTATTGATGGAACTGTAAGTGGGCAGGTACAAGAATGCTGAAGTACATAGTGCTATAAAAAATCATGCATATGGAAACACGTTGCATCAGATATTTTATGATGCAAAGTAAATTGTATCAGATGCAGTGGAAAAATGATTGTAATATCATCTTAGTATTGGTATTGGGGGGAAAGGATGGAAGGAAAGAACTATGGGATGATGTTGTGTTGAGAAAGTACTAATAGTGAGTTGTTTTTTATATCTTGTATTTTGTCGATCTGACTTCTGTCAACTGCATGCAAAATGCAGTACCAAACAGCGTAGAGTGGAGGACCAATGCCAAGATCGAGGAACAGCAATGAGGCCTGATGATGCCATTGGTATGCTAATTGATTTCATTTTTGCAGTCAGTTTAGGGGGGCGTGATTGTGTTCTAAATGGTGGTGTTTCAACTTTTCTCTGTAATATTTTTTAATTAATTCAGTTACAAGTTAACAATCTCAATTCTCATAAGAGGGGGTATGTTATCACTTTGTCCGTTTAATTCTTGAGTTATATCGGGTGTCTGAACTTTAGAGAGGCACAAATTTTTTTCACATTTTGTTTTAGTTTTCCATCTTTTATTTAGATGGAGATCCAGTTGTCTTCTGTCAAGACTTATATTTATTTCCATGGGTGTTAAGATGGTACGCAAATCTACATTGTTGCAGGTTCTTCTAAAGATGTTCAAATTGAGATATGCCCTCCACATCCTGGATTTTTTGGTGGACTCTGCTTTAGATGTGGGAAAAGACAAGATGAGGAAGATGTTCCAGGAGTTGCTTTTGGTTACATCCACAAGGTATTTTCAAACTGAAAACAGCAAATATCTTTTAGTTTTTAAGGATCCTTTAACTTATACATCAACCCTTCTTACTATAAACTCTGGAGCTCTGGTAATGCTTATTTGTTGCATTTAACTTGCTCAAAATCATACATTTTCTGGGAGTAATGCCAAATTTGGTAAAACATTCAGTTTTCAGTTATATTTTCATCTCCAGTTGTCCTTGCTGAGTTTAGCAGAATTATTTAAATGCAGGGTTTGAGGCTAGGTACATCGGAAATTGAGAGAGTACGTAGAGCTGATTGGAAGAATTTGTTGCGTGAGAGAAAACTAGTCCTCATTTTGGACTTGGATCATACATTGATTAACTCAACAAAACTTTTTGATATGTCTGCTGCTGAAAATGACTTGGGAATTCAAACTGCTGCTTCAAAAGGTAATGTATACATCTTTGTTTTTAAATTGGAGAACTTATAGGTTTATCTATTTTTTTTACATTACTTGATAATTATAAACATGAACATATAGGTACTGCCTCAAGTCCAAAACAGATATGACTATTGTATGCGTAAAGTCAACAATTTTTTTAAGAGTTTGCCACGGATGTACTTGAAAATATGGAAATTATGCAGGAAATGTCATAGCTAATCTGCTGTCAAATTCTTCTATTATTAATGCGATTTTACAACATTTATAATTAATGGTGAAAGTTTCTTTTTGCAGACAATGAAAAGTAAAATTATCTAAATGTTAGTTTCTTTTATGTGATAGAAGTTATGACATTATAATACAGTACTAAGTTATATTTAATGCCAGTGTTCCATTTTAAATATTTATTTTCTTCTGCATTACCTTATTGTGTTATTGTAGTTTGATACTTGCTTAAAGTGCTGCTTATCCATGAATATCTAACTTTTTTTAACTGAACCCCAAACTTGTCTAATTGCAGATGATCCAGACAGAAGCTTGTTTACATTGGAGACAATGCAGATGCTTACAAAGTTGAGACCATTTGTCCTTAAATTTTTAAAAGAAGCAAGCAATATGTTTGAGATGTATATATACACTATGGGCGATAAGGCTTATGCAATTGAAATAGCAAAGCTTCTCGACCCTCGTAATGTATATTTTGGTTCAAAGGTGATTTCAAACTCTGACTGCACTCAGCGACACCAGAAAGGTCTTGATGTGGTTCTTGGAGCTGAAAGTGTTGCGGTAATTCTTGATGACACTGAATATGTAAGTTCTATTATTCAGTAAACATTATTGATAAGCATTTTGTATGATATTACTTCCAGTAACTACTTGTTCAAGCCATCAATTGTTTTATGCTTTTCTTGGCCACTAAAAGTTTGTTTTGGACTGTGAATGTTCTACCATTGACTTCTATAGAGCAGTAGAAACGTTCATCCTGGGTTACTGTGCATAACTATATTGTTTCAATGTCTAAGAGCTGGATTAATTTGGCATTCACATGCATGAACATAGTGTTTCTAGCCTAAATAGTATCTTTTTTCAGGTATGGCAGAAACATAAAGAAAACCTGATTCTAATGGAGAGATACCATTACTTTGCTTCAAGCTGTCGGCAATTTGGTTTTGGTGCCAGATCTTTGTCAGAGTCAATGCAGGATGAAAGGGAGAGTGATGGTGCTTTGGCTACCATTTTAGATGTTTTGAAGCGCATACACACAATTTTCTTTGATTCGGTAGGGTACTTAAGTACAAGGTTTTATCACTACTTATCCTTGTACTAGTTGTGCATAAACCTGAATATAATAAGCCCCGAAATTTGTTTCTCATTTAATCAATTGTTACTGTACATCTCTTTTGTAGGCTGTTGAAAATGCTCTTTCTTCACAGGATGTAAGACAGGTAGGCTACAAGACTTATAGTTACCCAGCAAGCTCTTTATATATTATGCTCCATCTCCAATGTTTCTTTAAGTATTTATGACAAAAGTTTTTTGTCCTGCTCTGTACGAGCTGTTGTCACTGTTTTTGTACAGCGCTATTCATTCCCACTTATAAATCTATTTTTGATGGATAAGATCAATCAAAGTGAGCGCTATGAAAAGAATTGAATACTGGTTAGCTTACTATTTGAAATGCTTGTTAACCACAGGGTGCTAAACAGATCCTTTTTTGGTGCTATATTTTTGTAATTTGCTGTAGTTTATGTTTGGTGGAATACACTTACACATCCCCTCTGCAGGTGATTAAGAGGGTTCGGCAGGAAGTGCTTCAAGGCTGCAAACTAATCTTTTCTCGGGTATTCCCATCTAATTGTCGCCCACAGGATCAGATGATCTGGAAGATGGCCGAGCAGTTGGGTGCAGTTTGCTGTACCGATGTGGATTCCACGGTCACCCATGTCGTTGCTCTGGATCTAGGAACGGAGAAGGCTCGCTGGGCTGTTGATCACAAGAAGTTTTTGGTCCACCCCCGCTGGATTGAAGCCGCAAATTTCCGATGGAAGCGGCAACAGGAGAAAGATTTTCCTGTAGCTCTCCCAAAGGAAAAGAGTAAAGAAAATGCTGGTACTGCTGCGACGAAGGAAAAGAGTGAAGAAAATGCTGCAACTGGCTCGTAATCTGCGTACACATTTGCGAGCCGTGTTAGACAGTTACTGTAATGCGCAACTATACTAGGATTCGTACTCTTGCGGAATAGAAAATCTGGCATTTTTCGATCCGACTCTGCAGATCCTTAGATTTACGTATGGTTCATTTGAGATTTTCCGACGATCTTAAGATCGTTGGGTCTCTGGCCATATGCATTAGGTGAGAATTTTTGCTGGGGACTGTTAGTAAACGGAAAATGTATGGAACCGGGTGGATACACGTCGATTTTACTCTTCCTATGTAGGGACCTAGATTTTACATTTTTAGAGGTTTGTCTATAAATTAAGGGGATTTTCCTTATTCTAAGCAAATATCAGATGAATAAAGAAGCATGTTTTTCCTTTATATTTTTTGTTTCCATTGTTTTCAATATTATTGTTCATTGTCGGAATCTTTACCTGATTCCATCAACAGCATCTCATTATTATAGGAGTAGCATAAATTTGGAGCCTGGAGTTGTGTCAAAGCAAATGATTATCCACTTGCAAAGATTCAACCGGTAGCACTATCTTCCAATTTTACGCGTTTTGTTAATTAATTTTGTGTCTTGCTAGATCTGGCTAAGTAAATGCTAGTATTTCACTCTGGAGGCTGCATGTCCTCGCTATAGATTATTTTTCAAGCTAATAATTGGGGAATTCATTCACTGGTCGTACATGTCGGGAGTTTTCATTTTTTTTTAAGGGAAAAAAAGAGCATCTCCTTTCCTCTGAGATAGATTAATGTTGACAGACGAATGCGGGTACATGAGTTGACAACGGAGGCGGAAGTGATTTTTGGTTTAGCACGTTGTGATTTCAACGTGGCTGCAAAGCACACGCACACGTGTAACATCGTCGAAAGCCGCTTTTAAAGGCGATACACGCACAAACGTTTTTTAAAAAAAAACATTGCAGGTTTCAATGGTTTTTGTAAAAAGAAAAGGTAACACTGCGTAAAAGGAACTCATTTGGAACGAATGAATAAAAAATGTAGGAACATGAAAAAACCATTGTATTCTATAAAAAATAGTAATACAGAAATTGTTCAAAACATGTCTTTAGATGACTCATAGGAGAAATACATACATTTTAACATTACTTATTATTTGAGAGAGAGAATAGAGAGATTGCATTAGGCTTCTAAAAGAAATAAAAACTATGAGGTTGGAGCTCAACCTTATGGAATTAAGGCACATGAATGCATTCCACATAAATTTACTAGTTAGAATATAGAACCTATGTTCCAAACAATCCTATGAGGAATTTTCTAAAGCATCAGTTTCCTCCATTATCCCCATAAAAATCATACGATCTAAATGAGCTATAAATATGCTTATGCTCTCCTGCATTTGGAACATCACAAACATGGGATCGGATCAAAAAAAACTTATAAGGGTTTTGTATAACATCGAAGTGAAACAAAACTTTGGATGAGATTAACCCGAATCTGAACACATAAATTCTTACTGATTCTATTTCAATCTCACGAGATCCTAGGATCATCAAAAAAATATGAGTGACAGAGTGACACTAGCTTTTCCTTCTTTTTTAAGACACTGCTAGTCCATATATTTCATATTATGTTATAAAATTTCGTACCAAACGGCAGCCAACTTTCATTATCACAGGCTAGCTCTGTAAACACAAATACCCCTTGAAAGGGTATTTGTGATTTTTCATTTATAAATTTTGAAGGTACAACAAAATGCATCCCTCAAGAGTGGATCTCACTAAACTGTGGTGACGCTCATTTTCAGTGTACTATTAGCTGTCCTTTACTTCAGTAGGGCAGCTGGACCAAGATGATCCTCAGTAACATTGTCACTATTGGTACAACAATATACAGCTGCAGAGAAATGAACAGCTACAAAATAAACCGAATAAATGGAATTACAACAATGGAGAACCCCCTGAAAACAGAGACCTATGGCTGTCTATTCTGTCCACATTGCCACAAGAATGAAGTTTCATTTCAACTACAAAACATGTATTTATACCAACTCCATTAGAAGAGGGTCTCCCGTGGACATAAGCCGAATAAGCTTTATAAAGTCAATCTCGTTTTGTATTTTCAATGGGAAAACAGCAGGTGCTTGAGCTGTATAAATACTTGAGAAAGTCTCGTTGGCTGCCAAGTTGGTCCTGAACACTGTTCCAGCCAGAGCATCAGAGTCAAAATTTTGAGGCGAGTCCATTGCCAAGAAGAACATTGGGACAGCAATCTTATGATGCAAATCCAAATCACCAACAAGCCCCACAAGATCACCAAAATCCTCAACAAACTGACGAGGTATGTAAAAAAGCTCACTGCCACATAATATAATCTTATCTTCACCCATGCTTTCTTTATAGTTTGTCTGAAAATGAACTGGGGAACTGCCAATGACCTGCTTAACCAATGAACCTTGCTTCACAAACCATTCCTCTTTGTTGCTCTCCAGTGGAACAGTAATCCAAGAATGTGCAATCTGCAGTAGGAAAAAGTATGTTATGGATATGAATGTATTAAGTGTATTTATTAATAGCTCATACATGAACAGTGAGCACTGTACAAGTACAAAAAAACTGGAAGGGAGGAAGGAGCTGGATACAGTATACAAACCTTATTGGTTATCCAAAGTTTTTCCTTGTCAGCTTGCAGCAGGTTCCAGTAGTTAAGAATCATGTGGTCTTGAAGGAACAGAAATCCATCAGCGCCACCATATCTTCCAAACACCTTGGGCAGATACCTGATGAAGAAATTACATAGTATATACAGCACAATTAGTGCACGAGGCAATACTGTATGCTTATCCAAATAAGAAAAACTCCAAAGGTGCATAAAAAGGAAGCAAAGTTGAAATTCATAACAATACTAGTTAGCTATAATCATGAAAAACATCAAAATGATTTAAGGGCAGTTGATAAGTTGCAAGCCAATATCATGGTATAATCATGCAAACCCCTTTGGTTCAGCCATCATATCAACCTAGGTCCTCACAGACTGTAACTTAACATGAAACAGAAAAGAGCAAAGATAAAGCGCTGCAGTCCATAAACCTTCTTTAAATAAAAATCTCCAGCAACCTAAGAGCATCAGAATTTATACTTGAAAAAAATTAAAGGTTAGTATAGCACTATACAGAATAGAATCAGTTTACAATCGCATAGCTAGAGACATAATATTTCTGTTTGATTTACAATCCAATACAGGTTATTGTTTCTGGAGTATCCACTTTACGTTACAAAATAAAGAAGCAATGCACACTTTATCTAAAGGTTTAGAAGCTGTTCATGGCTTCACTCTCGTGTCTTCAGTGTAATGATGTCTATCTGCTAAATGCCTATGCTCATGGGCAGGGGTGCAATAACTCTATAATTAGTTTTTTCGTGAGCCATATATTCATTTAGGTTTCTTTGATGCTAAACAGAGTATTTTGCACAGGAACGTGTGAAAATGAACTCAGATTGATAACCAACTACCAAATATTGACAGAGTACATTATGCTAAGCTCCACACTACAGAAACAACAAACCAAACTTGCATTTCTGTGTAGACCTTTCAGTAGAGACACACTTAAATGCCATAATCGCTATAATTGGGCTCAGCCACAACAAGTAATGACAAAATTTTGATATAAACATAAGTGAACTGTGAAGAAAATGCAGTCCCATCATGATTTGTTGATGTTTATTGTTCAAATTAAAATAGTTATTTCTCCCAAGAACCACATCATATATAAGACTACGCATATAATGATAGAAAACAGCCAATATGCAATGTAAATTCAGAGGAGAAAAAGGAGCCTTCCCTACTGTTAATTCCTCTTAGATAAAGGAAATGTAACATCAGCGAGATAATAGAAATAATATAAATGCTTCAAACAAATCACAGATAAATGTCAGCTCTCAGCTGATGAAAATGTGTTTATTTGTGTATAGCTTGAGTTAAATCATCAAGATAAGATCCGTTATCACAAATACTAGTGTAGTCGACATTGCGATAAAATCTGTTATCATTGACGGATTTTATATTGGATTATTTAAAAGAATTCTGTATGTCATTTCAGAATGTGGACATACATGTGGTTATGATATGCAACCCTAAAGATTAATGCTTCAATAATCATTTGTTTAAATTAAACAATGCGACCTCAATTTTTTGCAACCTTAAGTAAGCATTTAAGTAATTATGTAGGGGCTTTTTAAGATTAGTTAGTTACTAAATTAAGGTGGAATTTGATCTGCCTGAAAAAAGCCAGAATATGCAAATAAAAATAGATCTTAAATTAACCACTATGTAGTTCTCTTTCCATGTCATGTGATAATCAGAAGAGTTATGAACAAGTCTGATAAGAGTTATTGGGGGTAATAACCACTCACTTGTATGCATGTCCCAGTGCACAACGTTCAACAGCAAGCTCTGTGTTGCTCTCTTCAGCTAGAATGATAACTGTCTTGAATATCCGTCCATATAGCAGCCTCCACTCAAGTGCCGTGCGATCCACAGGTCCACTAACATGCATGATCAACACAACATTTCCAAAGTTCTTTCTCCACTTAATCAGATTTCCAATCTCATAGTTCACTGTACCAATCTCATCAACCCCCAGGTGCACAGATGGCAACTTCTTGGGCACAAATTCCTTCATGTCACCCTCTCCAATGGTTGCCCGCTGCCTGTCAATCTCCAATGACATGAGACGTGGCTGCCGGTAACCCACTGCAAGCAGGTCCTGCAGCCAAGCAGCTGTTAGTCTCACATCCTGTTCTGTCCAGAACCCTTCCTCAGCCATGGCATAGCTCAAATCAAGAATCCTCTCAAACAGTGTTCTCTTGTTTGACCTCCACTCAATCAAGAACTTGATCAACCGACCCACATTCACATGCAGATCCTTCTCCTCAGAGAATGGGTATGCCTGAATATGGTCCTTCCGGTAAATTGTTGGTGGATAGAAAGCCACGTATCCACCGATCTCCCACAAGATCCGTTGCGCCCAGTAACCACGGATCACATCTGACGCCATGGAGCTCACTGATACTGGCATCATGAGACCCCAGAAAGCTGGTGTGTGGAACAATGTGTTGAACGAGTTCACTGGTGCCATCATGCCCTGTGGCAGTGCTACCTTGGGAGCCTCCGCATCAAACCTCAGATCAAACGCCGCAGTTGGTGGCTTCCTAGTGAAGTAGAACACAGCATCCACATCTGGCAATCCATCCGACAGACCTTGCTGGATGAATTGCTGGCCACTGAACACTTCAGTGTAGAACACCTCGTACGCCACCTCGCCAACCTTATCCAGCGGCAGCCCCCGTGGCCACACCGAACGCTGCCCAAAGTGCACGTAGGGATTCACCACCGTCCTGTTCGGGTCCGCGTGGCTGTACTGCAGCAACACCGGGTGGTTGGTGATGCCAGATCCCAAATCGACATCGAAATGCTTCCCCAGATCGTTGCCCGGCACCTCGGCGCGGTCGTCGGCATCAAAGATCACCTTAGCCCCGTGCTGGATGGCAAAGAGGTAGCCCGCCGTCTTGCGGACGTGGGATGCGTAGGGCAGGAAGTCGACGGAGCGGTACCCGAGTTGCGCCTGCAGCTCGAGGGAGAGGAAGATAGCGCCCTTAAGCTCCCACCCGGAGGGCGTGTGTGAGTTGCCGACGGCGAGCAGCTGCCACCCCTTGACGCGCGCGAGCGCGGACAGCGCGGCAGTTGGCTGGGAAGAGACGGAGACCACGATCCACCTCTCCGCGCGGAACGACGCGAACGGGACCGCCGCCGCGATCGCCAGAGGCGGGACGGCGGACCACGCGACGTTCGGGTAGGGCAGCCTGGCGGGGCCCGCGGCCGAGGCCGAGCGGGAGCGGTCGAGGCAGAGGAGCGACGCCGCGTCAGGCGCTGCCCCGCGCAGGAGGAACACGGCCGCCACGGACGCGAGCGCGAAGAGCAGCAGCAGCAGCTTGGAGGAGTGCTCGGACGCCCACGTGGCGAAGTCGAGGTTCTTGGCGAACGGCCGCGGGTGCCTCTTGTCCGCCCCCGGCGCGCCTCGCGGCGACGTGGGCGTCTTGTTCCCTCCTCCACCGCCACCCGCCACGGCCGCGTGCGGCGAGACGCGGTCCTGCACGAGCATCTCGCCTCAGCTCGTCTCCTGACGCGGACGCGGGGGCGGATCTGGGAGCGGAGTGCGGGAGTGCGCGATGCTTCGGTTGGGGATTTGGGGCGCGGTGGGGGTGGGGTTGTGTTGGTTGCGCGCGCCGACAGACAGCGCGGAGGGGAAGGCGGGGGATCGGCGTCGCGGTGGGGTGTCAGTCGTGATCCGCGCGGGGCAGAAAAACGAGAGGGGGTTTGAGGATGAGGCGGCGGCCGCGCGCGCGGTGTCGGTCGGCGAGGCGAGAGCTGGAGTGTGCGTCACTCCAGTGAGTCTCTCTCCCCCACTCCCAGTAGGTGGAGCGGTTGGTAGGCGCTCGTGGTCGCTCGCGTCACGGTGGGGGAGAACGCTGGCTGGACGACGGGATTGGGGCCTTCTTCGATTTGATCCATTTTTCTTTGGCTTTCTTTATTGAAAAATGTAAATCCAGATGCGCTGGAACGACCAGCTTGGTTCATAATTCACTCGTCAAAGAAAATATTATCTGTTTTACGAGAGATTTTAATAGAATTTTGTTTTAACGGTGAAACTCAAAAGCTATTGAACTTGATAATTAATTTAGCTGTAGAACTTGAAAATTGATTAGTAGTGCCTATAAAGTGGAAAATATTTCTAAGGACAGATACTTTTTATAATATTAAACTTTTCAACTAGGGTCGTCAGCATCAGATTTCACTCATTTTCAGAATATTAAACTTTTCAACTAGGGTCAGCATCAGATTTCACTCCGAGCAATGTTTTGCGGATGGTATAGATCTAAAGCCTGTTTTTCCTAAAACTTGGATCTAGATCCTATATAATTTAGAGTTTATCAAAAAGTATTTGGTCAGCTTGTTAACACTAGAAATCCTAAAATGATACTCCCTCCATTCTTTTTAAATGACGCCATTGACTTTTTACTCATTTGTTTTATTAAAAAAAATTGAAATATCATTTATTTTATTATAATTTGTTTTATTATTGAAGGTACTTCAAATATAACTTATATTTTTGCATATTTGTACAAGATTTTGAATAAAATAAATAATCAAATGTTTTGATAAAAGTCAACGGCATCTTTTAGAAAAGAATGGAGGAAGTATGTTAGAGAAAAAAGGTCAACTCTACTCCTGATTATTTACATGACTATTTTAAAACTTACGACCGTTTGAAAATTTTATTTACAAATTGTGAACCAACAATAGAATTTATGGTACAAATTTGATGATTGTTGATGCAAAACAATTGTTAATAAACAATACTCATTGATGAAAAATAATAGTTGGTAAACAGTACTCATCCACAAAATTCACATATACATGAAATAAATAATACTCTAAAGGCGTTTGGTTGGGTCTATTTTACGTGTTATCTGTTTACAGTGTAAACTGATTACATTAGATTTTATTTGGTTCGAATGGACTGGTATTAGATACACATAATTAGATTACAACCTAGTAATCAGCCCATTACACTCTAACCAGGTTGGTATCAGATCGCATTACCAGAATACATTACACTTGTCAACCAAACAAATCTAATAATATGATACATTATTATCATTTAGCACTATAATTAATTTCATTAACGTTTACGTTACCTTGAATCAACAAAACACCACCTAATTATCAAACAAATGATAATGAGAAACTAGACTTTGAAATTGTTATTTATTTCTTTGGACCAATACTCAGAGAAAATTAAAAAAGGGAGAATAAATTCTAGGGTTTCTCCTACAATTGGGATTTCTCCCTATTTCCCTACTACACGTCGGCTCTAGCCTATCGCTCGTTGGCTACGACCCACCGTCTGTTGTGTGGTTTCGCTCGTCTCGTGTCTTTGCTCACCCATCGTCACTAGCCGTCATACCCTACCAGCAGTCAAGCTCGCTCGTCATTCGTCGCTCGTCGTATGCCGTGCGACATCTGTCGCTCATTGCCCACGACACGTAGCCAACTGTCTGCCGGCCGCCGCTAGATGCTGCCCATCGTCTGCCATACGTCACGTGCCTTGCTAGCCACATGAGATGTCGCAAAAGCAGGTCACGCGAGGGGGTGTGGGATGGGAAGTTCAATGTCATTTTGTAGGTAAATTATCATATGATCAAAGTGTACTTGTGAAAAAAAAGTGAATATGAAGCTATGGGTCTACATAGACTGTTACACCATGTTAGTTTATTTTTTGGAGCGCTCTAGCCTTCTTCGGTTCTAGGTTTCAGTAGATCTAAACGTAAATCTAACTAGACGTAGATCTAAAAGCTGAGTCTACCGGACACTCCCTACTTATATCTTTGGTGTACCACAATCCTGTACCACACAGGATTGTCATGTACCTACGATGCTTTGAAGTTTACTTCAACAGTTGAGCAAGATATTTGTACCACAATAAGTTTAGATCCAATAGGCTTACGACATACAGAGTTGCATATTCTATGTCCTGTCAGTGTCAGGGTTAGCGCTACCGTGTGCCACTGGCCGGTTTGGTTCAAATACAAATACAAATTTAAATTTTTTGAAAAAATTCGAAAAAAATTCTATAAACATTAAGTGCTTTATAATGATTTTTGGTGAATGTCATTTTAAAAAATATTTAAATTTAATATAGTTTTGGAGTACAACAAAATCAGAAAAAAGAAAAGAAAAAGAAAAAGTAGGTCTAGTCTAATAGCTGTTTGTTTTTAGATTTTTACAAAAAATAACATTACTAAATTTGAATTTTTCTATCATTTAATTTAACCAAAAATAATAAATAACATACCAAGTATTTTTATCATTGCATTATCAATTTTCTTTATATTCATACTTTTTTTCTAGATTTTTTTCATATTTTTAAAATTTTCTTCTTGTTTTTTCTATTTTTCTGAACAACCGAACAATGTTTGACATTAACCGATCGGTTACCGATACCAAATCACTCAGTAACTGATGTCACAGTAACCGAGCAATAATTGTTCCAAACTGAACGATTGAGCCAAACCCAGCGGTAATCGTTTGCTTCAAAAATTTAAAAACTAAAATTTGCCCGATTTAAACCGGTTACCGTCTAGTTATTGTGGTAACCGCTTGCCGGGCCACGGTAAGCGGCACCAAAACCTGATTTCAAACCCTTCGTCTTATACGCCTCATGTAAATGGATAATTCGTTGAGCAGTAGTTGGTTGGTGACTTGTTGCACTCTCTAGGGCCCATGAACTGTAACAATACGGATCATATCAAACTATCGATCATTGTTGCATCATGGAAAATGTTAATTTCAAAAGAAATATAGGCGCACATTTTGTTTTCATTACGGTGTTTAAGAAAACTCTGGAAGTACAAATATGTGGAATTTATTCCAAAGCCAAAATCGTTTACCACCTAAACAAATAGAGGTTTGTTCCATCTTCTATGGTGTCTTGTGTCTAAAGCTCTGTTCTGACCACGCAGGTGACGAGAGCGGAAGAGAAGCGGAGTTAAGATTATATAACGTATGTAATCACATATATAATATAATCTAAGATAGTATTATAATAATCTAAGAATTAGAATTAGTCATCTAACCTAACAATATCATAGAATTTATTTTAGAATTACTTTTACAGAAAATCAGAAATCAAAGCAGAATCAGAATACTGTGACGTGAAACCGCCTAATCCAGCTCCTCCGATGACAGACGGTACGACAATAATTTTTACAATTTATACATTTTTAAAAACTTATTTCACAAATAGACCATTAGAAAAACTTATTCCAGAAGTATACCTAAAGCTTGGCGCCAGAGTCATTGACGCTAACCTTCACTTCGAGCTGGCTGCTGGATTTGACGTGGCAAGGGAGATCGGCGCTAAAGACGTTGGCGTCAACCTTAGGAACAACTACATACTAGCACTCTAAGAAACTTGCTGGTGAAGTTTTTGGTCACACGCGTGGCCTGAGAGATCTGTTTAACTCTAGTGCAGGTCCTAAATTTGCGGTTCGTGGCGTGCCAATCAGTTTAATCCTGCAACTGATAAGATAAACAAAAAAATCGTAAGTAGTAACACCTATCGGCTATCGAGCCAATGGTTTCAATACGTATCGGACTATCTATTAAATGACTGTAAATAAAATACAATAAGAACGTGGTAAAGGCCAATCAACGCAGCATATCGGGTGCACGATGTACGAGAAATAGATCTACTGTAAAACCTATCGAGACATCGGCATCGGCCTGAACCAACTAATCTGTGAAAGCAACTAAAAATAGTATCTGGACCAGCATCGGGTCATAAAAGCAAGACAAGTGAAATAACGCCAGACCGATGTGTACCGCCCGACTCCGATACCCTGGATCATCGTGAAATTTAAGCGTGTAGCATTGACATACATGAGATAATCTATCAGCTTACACTCCGATAGAACCTAGTCTTAGTATGCCCGATCTGTGTTCACATTATCCTTTCCTGTATCGTAAGATTGGACTGAACCAAGACAGTCGCTAAATCACAGCAAATCATAATACTAAACATATTAGAACACACTTCGTCCAGATGAACGATACATGATGTGAATCAAATACATAGACTAGGATATCGAACTTAACCGATGAAGCCTTATATCTACGAATCAATATATGTTTGGCGAAACTTACCCCTCGCCGGATATCGAAACGATGCAGCCCCGCGGGAGAGCAAAAACTCACCGATGACAAGTTTGACGATGCGTCGAGAGTTGATTGATTCCTATTCTAATATAAAATTTACATATTTATATTACATATTTATAGTCCGGAGACTTGCCGTCCTATGCGGATATGACTGCAACCGATTTCATCTTTATCTTCGCAGCAAAATCTATCCCCTCCTTCATCGGCTTCTTTGTATCTTTATCCGATCACACGTGTGCGTTGCGGACGGGCTTCATTGATCGTGCTTTAACCGGACTCCTTGAATTTCATTGACCGTACCGAAACTTTATTATGTTTGGGCCTTACCAAATTTTGCCGTTAATAAAACTGAAAGTATGTTATAGTCCAATAGAAGAGGCCACTTGATATCAAGAAGAGGTCATGGATTCAAGTCATGTCACAGAATAATAATTCACATTTTTTTCTCTCTACATTTTTTCTTTTGGTTATAAAATATTTATATTTATGTAATAATTTTCTAACTTAATGTTTTAATTTAATACTTATCATATTATTTAGTGCATTTA
>KE373130.1:161240-174917 GCA_000418225.1 Zizania latifolia | reverse complement strand
TTACATATTTATAGTCCGGAGACTTGCCGTCCTATGCGGATACGACTGCAACCGATTTCATCTTTATCTTCGCAGCAAAATCTATCCCCTCCTCCATCGGCTTCTTTGTATCTTTATCCGATCCCACGTGTGCGTTGCGGACGGGCTTCATTGATCGTGCTTTAACCGGACTCCTTGACTTTCATTGACCGTACCGAAACTTTATTATGTTTGGGCCTTACCAAATTTTGCCGTTAACAAAACTGAAAGTATGTTATAGTCCAATAGAGGAGGCCACTTGATATCAAGAAGAGGTCATGGATTCAAGTCATGTCACAGAATAATAATTCACATTTTTTTCTCTCTATATTTTTTCTTTTGGTTATAAAATATTTATATTTATGTAATAATTTTCTAACTTAATGTTTTAATTTAATACTTATCATATTATTTAGTGCATTTATACTGAATTATGGTATAAATTTAACAATTATTTAATTAATTATAATTTTTACCGGATTTCATAAGTAAAAAAAGCTAGAAACTTATTAAAATATTAAATAATATGATAAGTATGATTAGTTTTCGAAAAAAACTTTAGAAAATGTTTAGTGCATTTTTTACTCAACTAAATAATATTTAGTGCAAATTTACATGACGTAAAAAACGTCAGAAAATATTTAGTGCATTTTTTCTCAACTAAATAATATGATAAGTATTAAATTAAAATATTAAGTTAGAAACTTATTACATAAATATAAATATTTTATGACAAAAAGAAAAAAAGTAGAGGGAAAAAAGCTAAATTATTATTCTATGCCATGACTTGAATTCACGACCTCTTCTTATATTAAGTGGTCTCCTCCATTAGACTACGATATACTTTCAATTGTTTTAAGTGATAGTATGTAATTATTTCTGAGATTGGCATCAACGTCTCTGGCGCCAACCTCCCCTGCCACGTCAGATCTAGCAGCTAGCGCGGATCGAAGGTTGGTGCCAATGACTCTAGTGTCAACTTGTTAAATGTTGACGTCAATGGTATTAGCGCCGAGTTTTGGATATAATTCTAGAATATTTTTTTTAATTTATTTATAAAATAAGTTTTAAAGAATCTAAATTGTAAAAATTGCTGGACGGCACGGCCACGCTCTCGGCGCCGTCGCTGCTGCCGATCCCAAACAGCGCAGGACCGTGTCTCGCTGCCTCCGCGCCACGGCCCCCTCCGCGACACGCCCCGTGACGTGCTGGCCCACTCCTGTTTCTCCTCCCCACCCGCAACCTCCCAAACCGAAAACACGGCGGCGTGCACTCAACCGGAAGCGCCCTCCGCGAGCCGGCTCAACCCTACTCGTCAAGCCATCAGCAGCGTCCCATTCCGTCGGCAATCACGAAACACCGTACGTACTCCCAACAATCGGAGGCGGCGTCCTCGCCATCTGGAGTGGAGATGGCGGCTGCTGCTGCTGCTGCGACGGCAGCGGCGGTGGGGAAGCGTGTGCTCGACACCGGCTGGTTCGCCGCACGCTCCACCGAGGTCGCTCTCACCGGCGAGCAGCTCACCACCACCGACCCGCCGGCGGCCGACCCCGAGCCGACGGCCCCATGGATGCACGCCGCCGTCCCCGGCACGTACGTCTCTCCCCGCCTTTACTGTCCCGATTCCCCACTTCCTCCTTCCCCACGAGAATTCCAACGCCGGCATTATCTCGGATTCATGGGTGCTTGCGCCTCTGTGCTGTAGTTTATCAGCTATTATGTGGTTCGCCGTTAGAATATTTGCTGGTTTTTGTTTATCCGGCGCGTGGTCCGCGCTTAGCTGACTACTCCTTCTGTTGGATGCTTCGGAATGCAGCGTGCTGGGGACGCTGCTGAAGAACAAGCTGATCCCTGACCCCTTCTATGGGCTCAACAACGAATCGATCATCGACATCGCAAAATCCGGCAGGGAGCACTACACCTTCTGGTTTTTCACCGCTTTCCAGTGTGCTCCGGTATGCAGTTACACACTGATTTTCCGTGCACGAGTTGTTAATTCATCTGTTCCTTGCCAATGCCTGTTGCATGTGGTACAGTGAGTTTTTAATTAGGCACAGTCAAACTGCCCCCAATTGAAAAGCCACATGTTGCTCAATGCTTAGGGAACTTCATCATTTAGCACAGTTGCACGGCAGTTTTAGACCTTTCGTGGGGGGCACAGTGGCTACTTCCAAGGAAAGAGTTTAAGCTGCCTGCTGTTGAACTGAACTGTGTTTGTCGATGGATTTCTCCTACTGCATTGCCTTTTGTGGTTCACCATTTCGCAAAATCACTTTGCATGGTGCATAGAAGAAACTGTACAAAAAGTGAAGCTCGCCTGAAATATTCCTGTAACTTGAGGTGATTGGGCAATAAATGTTCCTTCGGTTTGTCGATGAAATCCGTTTGATCTTACACTGTTTGTTCAGTTGATCTACGTTGCATTTAGGTCCTACTGTACTGAAGCCTTTCATGGAAGTGATACCGCAGCAGTGATATTGAGCCCGCTTGCCTTTTTTCCTTATTCCAACTGTTAGCTTTAATGATTGCCAAATACTGGAATTGCTCTTAATGCATGTGGCATTTGACCATTGTTTAAAAAAGCGTCTGCCTAGGCTGCCTAGGTCCCCACCGCTCCGCCTTTGCCCTGCGCGATGGGATTAGGCGGGATTCCGCCTAGGCGGTGCTAGGCGTCCTGGGCGGCGCTTAAGCGGCAATGCAGCGGCGCAGGCTAGGCCTGCTGAGGCACAGATCAGACGCAGCGCGGCGTGGCGATGCCGAGCACGGCGCGGCGCGTGGCGCGGTGAGCGGCGAGGCAAGGCGCAGTCGTGCAGAAGAGGGGACAGAGAAGAGGGGAAAAGGACGTGGCGACTATGAGGGGAAGAGGAGGCTGCAGGAGCTAGGGTAGGGTTTATGGATGGTGGGCCTTAAATAGGCTATTGGGTCAGAATTACGTGAATATGCTATTGAACTGAGTTTTAAATATACTATTAAATATACGGTTAGTTAAAATTTTAAATATGCTATTTTAATTTTAACTAGCCATCCAAAGTTACAATATTACTTTTTAGTATTATATTATTATTTTTATCATGCTATATTGTTATGGGTATATCAATCTCTCTTATTTAAATACAATTTTGTCATTCATGTCATAGTATTATTATATAAAAATGAATATATACATATGTTTTCTGTAAAAATAATAAAATGTACATTGCCTAGGCACAAACGTCTAGCCACTGCCTAGGCTTGCCTAGATGGTCTAGGCGCTAGGCGGTAAGTCTCCGCCCGCTTACCGCCTAGCGCTTTTTGAAACATTGCATTTGACTCTTACAGGAATGATATATTCTGACAATGTAGCACAATGCTGAATCGAATGTACTTGTTATGCTAAGTTGCTGACATATTAAACTTTTTTATTTTAATGTTCCGTCTGTAGGTAGGAAACCAGCACGCAAGTTTAAATTTCCGTGGAATAAACTATTCAGCAGAAGTGTATTTGAATGGGCATAAAGAGGTACTTCCAAAAGGAATGTTCCGGAGGCATACCCTTGATATTACAGATGTTCTTAATCCTGATGGTAACAATCTGCTTGCTGTTCTTGTTCATCCTCCTGATCACCCTGGTGCAATTCCTCCTCAGGGAGGTCAGGGTGGTGATCATGAGGTTAGTCAGTTGTACTTGATCTCTATCATAGTATTTCTAATGCTGAAAGTAGAATAGTTCATCTTAACTGTGATGTCCAATATTTGAATTGCCCTTTTGCCCCTTCTTCGAGCAAAGCTTGAACTTACACACATGTGTTCCCTTTTGTGGTTTTACAGGAGTTGAATGTCTTAATGATAAACCTTGTAATATGTGTTATCAAGATATTCTTTTCAGAGAAAAATCACTAAGGTGGAACACAAAATGGATTGCCAACATTTCTAATTAAAAGCTCATTTTCATTTTTGGTAATCCTGGTGACTTTGGAACATGCTTTTATTTAATAGATCTGCACTTCTGCAGATTACACTAAGTTAACAACTAGGTAGTTGCACTTGCTTGCAAGTCGTCATTCCATTAGCTGGTGGAACTAGGCCGTCTCCCTTCAGGGAGTAATAAATCTTGACTGTCTTGCACAAGTGAGAATTGAATTCTGAGTCGGTGCTGAAAAGTTATGATTTTAATATAATATTGGCAAGACTCAAGAGGTATCTATGATTCATGACCATATATTCGTATTAATAGAAAATTAGTTTATCTTCACTAATCACTACTCTTCTTTAAAAAATGTAACATTATTGCTGAAAAGGAAAGCTCGTGACATATGCATGACCACACCTTTCAAATCGGTCCGTTTCAGATTGGGAAAGATGTTGCTACACAATATGTTGAAGGATGGGACTGGATATGTCCAATAAGGTAGTTACCGATTTCTATGTAATTTTTAATTACATCATTTGGTTCTGCTATGACACCTTGATGTTTTTGTGACAATGTATCTTAGACATTGATAGCATTCACGGTTGTGAAAGTTGCAAAATGTCATATGCTTAAGAGTTTAAGTGCTCAGTGCCCACTATATCTTAGGATGGTGTTAGAACTGTCTCACATGGAGTGCTTGTAAGGGATAATGTGCTCTATCATAATATGTGATGAGGCACATTTATTTATTTTATTCATTTAATATCTCAGAGCCAGGCCAATATATTGGAGGTGTAGCCAGTGGACAGGTTGGCTGGGTGCATGGATCATCTTATGTTTGAACCAGTTAAAAAATAGTTGTTTTTTATTTTGTCCAACATAGCCTTAAAATCTGTAAATAAACTGAGTGCTTTCCAGATATGAAGTCTGTATTTGGTAGGAAAAAGTACAGGAAGCACACAAAACATGCTTCAAAGTTTCAGTAGTCAGTGTCTGACTTTTACAGTGAACTAAGTTCAGTTGATGTATGAACTTTTAAACGGCTTAGTTTTCTATAAAGATGGGATATATGTGATGGGTAGATGGTTGGGAATGTATGGGATAGGTGTGATTTGTGGGAGGTCTGGGTCTTGGCAGCCTGGAACCTGGACGTTCCGTGATGCCAAGTTGGGTTGGCTGTTCGGCATGGAGTAGATTGCCTATTCGGCAGAGGAAAGGGATGAGGAAACAGAGAATAAGATGAGGGATTTAGACTAAACCATGCTTAACCTTTATTCCATAATACTGCTGATATATATATTGCTTTACATCTTATCTGCTAAAGGAAATCCTGACAATCACTGCTAATCCTATTCTGATAAGAATACTAACCAACATATCTTATCTGCTATTAACTCTATCCTGAGAAGGACTCTTCCTATTAATAGACTCCTAAACTGACACAAAATAGACTCCTTTGCACTCACGCCTGGCCTGGAGCCAACTCTGCTTCCCGCTGTGCATTCCTGGGCCTCCTCCGGTGATACACAATTCCGATCCTGACATCTCTCCCATCCTTAGGAAACAGCTTGTCCTTGAGCTGAAAATCAGGATAGCGAAGCTGAAAATCTTCCATATTCTCCCATGTAGCATCAGACGACAGAAGCCCATCCCAGTGGATAAGAATTTCATGGACACTGTGAACAAGTTACCACGTATAGCCTTGACCGGTGTCGGTAACACTCTGCCATTAGACAATGCTGGCAGCGCCGGTGGCAGGACGGGTGGCATTCCATGGAAGGCCTTGAGGACGCCGATATGAAACACATCATGAATACGAGCTCCTTGAGGCAAAGATAGCCAGTATGCAACGTCACCTATCCTTTCCACAATCTGGTATGGTCCATAAAAACAAGGAACCAACTTCCCGTGGTGATAACCAGGAAGAGAGGCCGCCTGGCGATGCAGCAGACGGACCCAAACCCAGTCGCCCACTGCAAAAGACAAATCGCGGTGATTGCCATCATAATAGAGTTTGGCATAATCCTGTGCTTGGAGCAACTGTTCGCTTATCTCATGAAGAAGCTCATCACGTTCTTGGAGGGATTGTTCCACTGCCGGCACCCTAGAGGATCCTCGGTCATATGCTCGAAGAGCTGGAGGTGGACGTCCGTACAATACTTGGAACGGTGTGGAATGAAGCGAGGTCTGGAAGGCGGCATTGAAACAATATTCTGCCCAAGGAAGCCAGCGTAACCAATGTTGAGGTCAGTCACCAGTGAGACAGCGAAGATACATGCCAATTACTCGATTAGCCGCCTCGGCTTGGCCATCGCTCTGTGGATGAAAGGCAAAACTGAGATTAAGTTTCACGCCGGATAGATGAAAAAGTTCCTTCCAAAATGCACTTGTAAAGACCGGATCCTGATTACTGACTATGGAACTTGGGATACCTCGTTGAAGAATACTTGCGCCACTGATGTCGCTGTATAGGGGTGACCGACAGGCAAGAAGTGAGCATATTTGATAATCTGTCAACCGCCATTAGTATGACCGATTTCCTGTGAACTCTAGGCAATCCTTCTACAAAATCCATAGCAATATCTTCCCATACCTGGACTGGAACAGGCAGTGGTTGCAGGCTTGCAGCAGCCCTACTGGATGAAGATGCTCAGTCTTGTTCCTTTGACATACTGCGCAAGTACGCATAAAATCCTGCACAACCTTCTTTGCATTCAGTACAGAAAAATCTGCTCGCAAATGGTGCAGGGTGCGTTCCACTCCCTCATGCCCAACATGAGCTGAACTCAGTATGGACTGCAGATTTGAGGAAGAAGCTGAGACATACACCCATCCATCTTTTAAAATCACCCCGTCGGTGAAACTCTAGGATGAACTCTGCCAGCTTGCAATGATCTCGTCCCAGAGAGTGCGGACTGCGGAGGCTATCATCACTGGTTATCTCCTAGCGCAGGGAGTCAAAAATGTCGAAGGATGGTCCTGAAATAGCCAAAACAGATGGTGCAGCACCTTCCTCATGGTGAGACAGCGCGTCAGCTACCACATTATGGCGTCCTGGTTTGAATTCCACCGTGAAATCAAATCTCATCAGCTTACTCACCCAACGATGCTGTGGAATCGTGGCGAGGCGCTGATAGACCAGGAATTTGAGGCTGTAATGATCAATCCGTACTGTAAATTGTCTGCCCCATAGGTATGCCCTCCAATGACGAACTGCCTGCACGAGACCAATCAGCTCGCATTCATATGCAGCGAGGCCATTGTGCCGTGATGCCAGTGGTTTGCTGAAGAACGCTAGAGCTCCTGCGCTTTGATGAAGTACATCACCAATTCTAGAACCTGATGCATCACATTCAACAATGAAGGACTTGGTGAAATCCGGTAATTGGAGTACTGGTGATGAAGATAGGGCATCCTTAAGAGATTGAAAAGCCGCTGCAGCCTTGGGGGACCACCAAAATGCCTCCTTTTTTAACAAAACTGATAATGGAGCTGCAATTAACCCATAGTTCTAGATAAATTTCCTGTAGTAACCCGCAAGGTCAAGGAAGGCACGGACAACACGTGGAGAGCTAGGCGTGGGCCAATCCTAGACAGCCTCTGATAGAAGGGAAGAAGCTGAATCCTTGTATTACACTGAGGAGAATGGATTACATATATAGGCCAACCAGGATAAGGTTGGGCAAGAGATAAGGCAACAATAAACCACCAATAAAGCAGCAATAAACACAGCAATAAAACACCCATAGAATATGCTAACACCCCCTCGTAGTCTGAACGTCGATGGAATAGATATTTAGACTAGACCGAAACTCTTGAAACACTGAGGTTGGCAAACCCTTCGTGAAGATGTCGGTGAATTGGGAGGTCGTGGGTGTTATGAATATGACTTGTATTGATATGAGGACTAAAGGCCCGATATATATACACGTAGAGAGGAAGTACAAAAGAAAAGCTGAAGTATGAAAAGCAACAATAAGGAAAGTAATCTACTATCCAAATATAAAGCTACCATATATATAATATTCCTAATACCCCCCTCAAACTCAAGGCGGTAAATCAACCAGACTGAGTTTGGAAAGGAAGAAATGATGCTGAGCCCTTGTCTGCGCCTTTGTGAAGAAATCAGCAACCTGAAGCTCAGTGGGCACATACTGAAGCGCAATAACCTGATCCTGAACCTGTGATCGTGTATAAGATGTATCCACACCAATATACTTAGTGAGCTCATGCTTCACCGGATCCCGAGCAATACTGATAGCACCTGTACTATCAGATAAAAGAGGGGTCGGCAGAGATACTGTAATACCGAAATCCTCAAGCAGCCATCGCAACCAAGTCACCTCCACAGTCAAAAGGGCCATAGCTCGCAACTCAGCCTCTACACTCGAACGAGAAACTGCAGTCTGCTTCTTAGTCTTCCAAGCAATGAGGGAACCACCGAGAAAAACACAGTAAGCAGATAAAGAACGACGATTAGAGGTATCACTAGCCTAAGTAGCATCAGAATAAACCTAAGTTCCAAAGAGCTAGAGCGAGAAAAGAACAGCCGACGAGAGATGTACCACGGAGATATCGAAGGACCTGAAGAAGATGACTATAGTGAACCTGAGTAGGAGCAGAAACAAACTGACTCAGGATATGCACAGGATAGGCAATGTCGGGACGGGTGACACCAAGGTAAACTAGACTCCCAACAATGTGAAGATACCGAGTGGGATCATCTAAGGGCACACCATCAGTAGCTCGAAGATGGACATTAAGCTCCATAGGTGTCTCTGTGGTACGTTGATCTGTGAGACAAGCACGTGGAAGGAGATCCTGGATATATTTCTCTTGAGACAGATAGAAACCCTCAGGTGTGGAAGTAAATTCGACACCTAAGAAATAACTAATAGGACTAAGATCAGTCATGAGGAATTGGTCACTAAGATGTGCCTTCACAAAGGAGATATACTCAGGATCATCGTCGGTAATAAGCACATCATCCACATAGAGCAGAAGTAAGGTCTGACCTCGAGAAGAAGTGTGGATAAACAGAGTAGGATCATGAGTACTGGCCGCAAAACCAGCAGCAGTAACAACATAGGCAAAACGCTGAAACCAAGCACGGAGAGCTTGTTTAAGACCATAGAGCGAACGTCGAAGACGACAGATCATACCATCGGGAATAGAGTACCTGGGAGGTGGATGCATGTAGACTTCCTCAGATAACTCGCCATTGAGAAAAGCATTTTTAACATCAAGTTGAGAGATAGCCCATTCGCGAATAGAGGCGACAGCAAGAAGAGTGCGCACGGTAGTCATATGAGCAACAAGAGCAAAGGTCTCATCATAGTCATGGCCATGCTCCTGCTAAAAACCACGTGCCACTAGACGAGTCTTATATCGCTCAAGAGAGCCATCAGCATGAATTTTAGCTTTATAAACCCACTTGCATGTAATAGGACGAGCATGAGAAGGGAGAGGAACTATGTCCCAAGTGCCAGTTCACTCAAGAGCAGCAATTTCCTCTGCCATGACATGTTGCCATTCAGGATAAAGAATGGCCTGATGGTAAGATGGTGGTTCAAGAAGAACAACACCATCAAAGCCAAACTGATTCGGGGATCGAATAGTTTGACGATCACAAAGAGAATAGCGAGGAGATGTTGTTGTCTTAGAGGCAGAAGGCTCAGATGCAGCTGTCTCAGAGGCAGAAGGCTCAGAGGGAGGAGAAGAAGAGGCAGTAGTACCCTGCGATCGATGCGTGTAAACCTGAGTAACAGGTGGCCGATAGGCAAAAGAGGCTTCTAAAGAATCCTCTGAGGAAGAAGAGGACACCTCTGGGACAGGCACCATAGAAGTGGATGGTGATAAGGTAGGAGGAAGAGTGAGGAAATGAAGAGGCTCTCTTAAGGATGCAGGAGAAGCATCAGAAGAGTGCTGATAAAAGGGACGAGATTCATCAAAGATAACATCCTGAGAAATCCGAAGGCGACGACTAACCGGATCCCAATAGTGATACCCCTTATGCTCAGTGCTATACCCTAAGAAAACACATTGAACAGACTGGGCGGTAAGCTTAGTACGCTCACGAAGAGCAAGAAGCACATAGCAAAGACAACCAAACTGATGAAAAAGAAAATAGTTAGGTGCTTTGCCCTAGAGACGTTCAACAGGAATACCACCTTGAAGAGCAGAAGAAGGTTAAATGTTGGTTAAATAAGTAGCTGTAGAGACTGCTTTAGCCCAAAAACGAGGAGGAACTGAAGAGGCTAGGAGGAGAGCTCTAGCTGTCTCTAGAAGATGATGATGCTTGCGTTTAGCTACACCATTTTGGGCATGAGCACCAGGACAGGAAAACTGAACCATGGTGCCCTGTTGGGAAAGAAAATCCTGAAGAGCACCAGAAAGGTACTCGCCAGTAGAGTCAGCTCAAAAAACCTTGGTAGAATTAGTGAACTGGGTCTGAATCATGGAGGCAAAAGTTTTGTAAATGGATAAAACCTCGCTACGATGGGACATAAAGTAAAGCCAGGTATGCTGAGAAAAATCATCAATAAAAAGATAGTAGCGATGTTCTCCTTTTGAGACAAAAGGAGCTGGTCCTCATACATCAAAATTAATAAGATCAAAAGGACGCTTAGATGTTGAATCACTAGAATAATAAGGAAATTGCTTTTGTTTACCTAAACAACAACCCTGACACTTATCTAGAGAGACACTGTCTGACACAGACCCTAAAAGACCTCGATGAATAAGGGCAGTGAGACGAGAACCACAAAGATGTCCTAAACGATGATGCCATTGGGTAAAGGAGGAGGCGGATGACATAGCAGCCGTAGAGCCCACGAGACTGGTGGAGGCTGTTGGAGAAAAACGGGAAAAATCAGAACTGAATCAGAACTTGTGGACTGGAAAAACAGAACTTCTCTTCTCTTCTTCTCATTCCAAAATGGCTGGTTGGGGGGTACATATAGGGGATTCTAGGGGACCTTCTTGCAGCTCAAGAAAGGGATTACTTGCAGCTCAAGAAGATCTAAAGCATAAAGAAGGTGCTGCTGCTAAATGCCAAAACAATTTTGCTAAAGCTAAAATAAAGTAAAAATGCTGCTGACATAAGCAGCCCCAAACAACCTCAATTAGCATAAAACTTATCCTATTAGACCATTAATCTCCCCCTAAGCCTTGTGCGGCGCCTTTTGGGGAATTTGAACCATCCCAATCTTGGCGCGAAGCTCCTGGAACTTGACCCGCCCAAATGACTTGGTGAGGAAGTCGGCGAGCTGATCCTGGGTGTTGGTGTAGCTAGCCTTGACGCTCCCCTCGTCCAAACAGCTCCGGATGAAGTGGCACTTGACCCGGATGTGCTTGCTGCGCTCATAGAAGACGGGGTTCTTCGCCAAGGCCAAAGCAGACTTGCTGTCCACCCTGAGCTCCACTGCTTCAGCATCTCTGCCAAGGAGATCACCAAGCAGCCGAGCCAGCCAGATAGCCTGAGTTGACGTAGAAGTGGCTGCGATGTACTCCGCCTCGCAACTGGACAGAGCCACTACTTGCTGCTTGACCGACTGCCAGCTGATTAGACACTTGCCGAGGAAGAACAACGTCCCGCTGGTGCTCTTGCTTGTGTCGATGTCGCCGGCGTGGTTGCTGTCACAGTACCCGATGAAGTGCGCCGCACCGGGGCACCTCGGGTAGTGTAGGCCGTAGTCGGAAGTCCCCGCGACATAACGGAGGATCCTCTTCATAGCCTGCTGATGCTCCGTCGTCGGTCGGTGCATGAACCGACTGACGTAGCCGACTGCGAACGCCAAGTTCGGCCGCGTGTGGACAAGGTAGCGAAGGCTGCCCATAATGCGCCGGTACTGCGTCGCGTCCACCTCCTCTACCGTGCTGTCGCGACTCAGCTTCAGCCTTTCGTCCATGGGAGTGTAGGCTGGGTTGCAGTCAGTGAGTCCGCCCAGCTCGACGATGCGCTTGGCGTAGACGGTCTGGCGAAGAGAGATACCGGAGCTGTCCTGGTGCACCTCGATCCCCAGGTAGAAGGAGAGTAGCCCCAGGTCACTCATCTGGAAAGCGGCCTTTATCTGCGCTTTGAACGCCTCCACCTCATCCTCCTTGGTGCCGGTGATCACCAAGTCGTCGACGTAGACACCTACCAACAGGACATTGCCTCCCTTGCCCCGCTGGTAGACTGCAGCCTCATGAGCACTCTGTTGAAACCCCATCTGCTTGAGGATGGAGTCCAACTTGTCATTCTAAGCTCATGGTGCCTGCCGCAAGCCGTAGAGGACCTTACGCAGGCGGAGAACCTTGTTCTCCTTGCCGGGGATGACGAATCCCGGCAGCTGGCGAACGTAGACCTCCTCCTTCAAATTGCCATTGAGGAAGGCGGACTTAACGTCCATGTGGTGGACACGCCAGCCCTCCTGGGCTGCCAGCGCGAGGACACGAACGGACTCCATCCGCGCAACGGGCGCGAAGACGTCGTTGAAGTCGACTTCCTCCTGCTGGACGAAACCATGCGCCACCAGCTGAGCCTTGTGTTTGACCACCACTCCAGCCTCATCCTTCTTGAGCTTGAACACCCACTTAAGGGTGATGGCGCGGTGGCCGGCTGGAAGATCAGCCAGCTCCCACGTCCGGTTCCACTCAACGGCGTCCATGTCCTGCTGCATCGCGGCGCGCCAGGCTGCATCCCCCTCTGCCTCATCGAAGGAGCGTGGCTCGCCGTCGTTGTGTGCCAGGTGCAGCTCCGCCTCCAAGTCGTGCTGCGCCAATCCAGGGACGGGCTGCTCGCCGAGGATGTTGTCCATGGTGCGGTAGCGCAGAGGCTCATCGTCGTGGTAGGCGTCGACGTGGTCCTCGTCGTTTGCCAGTGGAGTGGCGAACTCCACCGCGCGTTGCTCGTCATGGACCGAAGCTGTGGATGTCGATCCCGGATGTGTGGGCGCCGGTGTAGGAGCGGGACGTGGCTGGTGCTGGAGGTGGTGGACTCGCCAGAGCTGATGGCATGCCAGGTGCCGGAGTAGGTGAACTCGGTGAAGATGAGCTGCTAGCTCCCCCTGCTCTCTCGAAGTGGACGTATTCGACGACGAAGTCGCTGATCGTCGAAGTCGAACCGTCGTCCACCATCTTGCCCCACGTCCAGCCTCGCCCTTCGTCGAACACGACGTCACGCGAGATGCGGACGCGCTGTGTCGCAGGGTCGAGGATGCGGTAGGCCTTGGTGCCCTCCGCGTAGCCGATGAAGACCCCTCGCGTGCTCCGGTCGTCGAGCTTGTTGACGTTATTGAGCTCCTTGACGAACGCCAGGCAGCCGAAGACGCGGAGGTGGCCGACCGTCGGCTTGCGCCCGTGCCAGGCCTCGTACGGCGTCTCGCCGTCAAGAGCCTTGGTGGGCGAGTGGTTGAGAAGATGGACGGCGGTCATCACCGCCTCTTCCCAGCAGATCGCCGGCATCCCTTTTTGCTTGAGGAGGGCGCGAGCGGTGGCCACCACCGTCTGGTTGCAGCGCTCGACGACGCCGTTCTGCTGCGGGGTGTATGGCGCGGGGAAGTGGCGCTGAATCCCCTCGTCGGCGCAGTACGCCGCGAACTCAGCCGCTATGAACTCACCGCCGTTGTCTGTGCGCAACACCCGGAGCTTGCGGCCACACTCCTCCGCAGCAGCTTGATGATGCTTGATAGCGTCCGCGGCTGCCGCCTTGGTGTCGAGCAGGACCGCCCACATGTAACGGGACACGTCGTCAAAGAGGAGAAGTAGCGCCGACCTCTAGGGGTAGC
>KE373130.1:148870-159105 GCA_000418225.1 Zizania latifolia | reverse complement strand
CAGCCGCTGCTGCAGCACGCGCGTCCGCGCTGTGCTGGACCCGCGAGTTCTCCGTGTCCAGGACATTGCCTGCGCCAGCAAACCGTCCGTGCCGGTCGTAGGAGGCCAAAGAGTGGGAACGGGCAGACATGGCAACGAGATTGGGATGGATTGATAGAACCTAGGGAAGAACTAGGCTCTGATACCACTTGTTAGAAAAAAACGAGAAAAATCATAACTGAATCAGAACTTGTGGACTGGAAGAACAGAACAGAACTTCTCTTCTCATTCCAAAATGGCTGGTTGGGGGGTACATATAGGGGACTCTAGGGGACCTTACAGCTCAAGAAAGGGATTACTTGCAGCTCAAGAAGGTCTAAAGCATAAAGAAGGTGCTGTTGCTAAATGCCAAAACAATTATGCTAAAGCTGAAATAAAGTAAAGATGCTGCTGACATAAGTAGCCCCAAACAGTCCCAATTAGCACAAGACTTATCCTATTAGACCATTAGAGGCAGCGAAAGGAAGACAAAGCCAGTCGAGCTCCCAAAGGCGTTGAGAGTCATGGCGGCGAGGGCTAGTACCAACCAGAAGCCCCGTGTGACAATCCTGAATACAAGAAGAGTCAGAATCAAGAATGACACGGCACCCAGAGTCAATGAGTTGGCCAGTAGAAATAAGCTGCATGGTTAGTTGGGGAACATGAGAGACATAAGGTACATGAAAAGAGGAAGATGAAAGAGTACCACAACCAGCAACTGATAAAGAAGAACCATTAGCAGTTTGAACAGTAAGAGGGATAGAAGAAGGGCGTATGGAGAATAAACTAGAAGCATGAGGAGTCATATGAAAGGAGGCTCCGGAATCAAGGATCCATGCAGAAGTACCTAAAGGTGTGGAAGGTGGTCCCTCATGAAAAGCCTGAGAAGCAGTGCCTGTAGAACCTGTCGATGCAGAAGCTAGAGTAACAGAAGCAACATGAGCATCTCCTGTGTATCAGCACTAGCAGAACCACTCTAAGACCTAACAGGAACAGAACCATCAGTACTGCCACTAGAACCATTGGTAGAAGCATGGCGAAGGTCTCTCTTCTTGTAGCAGTGGGCTTCAATGTGGCCATCCTTATGATAGTATGTGCAACGACGTCCATTATTGGTGCTTCTGGATGAAGGAGCTGAACATTCAACAACTGGAGGAGCTGGTGATCGAGCAGCCAAGACCATGCCTGATGTCTGTAGAAGACCAACAGCACGAAGTCGGACCTTGGCGTCACGAACAGCAATGAGAGTATCAACCAAGGTAACACATGGATGTCGTGCAAGTAACTAGACACGAATAGGCTCGAACTCTAGTCGAAGACGTGTCAAGAAGTCATACAGGCGACGTGTCTCCAGATTGATCTTGTGACTCTGGCAGGATGGATAGGTAGCTGGAGAAAGCTTTGGTCCAAGGGAATCTAGCTGGCGCCATATAGCAGACATTTGATCAAAGAACTTATCAACTATGGAATCACCCTGCTGCAATGATTGCTCACGGTGAACAACAGCAAGAAAAGTGGACTGTCCACTAGGCTCATAACACTCCCGAAGAAAGGACCACATGAGATGCGCGGTGTCGAGACCCACCATATCAGCACTAATCCTGACACGCATACTAGCCACCAGTATAGATCTGGCCCGAGCATCTTCATCAACCTAGGTCTTGTATGCTAAAAGCAAATCTCTAAACAATGTCATCTGATCATCATAATCAGTAAGTAGTCTCTATCGAATTTTCTTGGTAGCCATCTCTGGAATGATGAGTACAACAGGAGCAACAGGACGAGGCGGGCAGGGCAACTCTCCTATAAGAAACTCCCATAATCGAAGACCACACATATAAAGACGCATATGAGGTAGCCATTCTAAATAGTTAGAACCATCAAAGATGACTGGGCAACAAGGAATAGGACCACCTGATGAATGAACTGATGAGGACATTTTTTCTTTTTTTCTTTTTTTTCTTTTTTTATACACCTACTGTGTCAATGCATCAGAACCGCAGTAGACACGCGAGGGGACTAGTGGTACCCGTTGGGGGAAAAAGGGCGGTGCCCGTCGGGGAAAAAGGGCGGCGCCCGGCGGAGGGACCGGCGGCACCCAGCGGAGGGACCGACGACGCTCGACGAGGAGGCGGCGCTTAGCGGCGTCTGGCGGGAAGGCAGTGCTTGGTAGGGGGCCTAGTGGCGCTCAGTGATGGCGATGCAGCATATGGCGGCGCCCGACGAGGAAGCAGCACCCAGCGGTGGGGACGTGACTCCTGGCGATGGGATGCACAGAGGCCGATGGGCTGAAGCAGATCTGGTAGGTAGCCGTCGTACAGATAAGAAGCCAACGATAGTGGAGATCTGAGGCAGCCTGCGCCGATGACAGATAAATCGCCGGTGAAGAGCAGACGCAACCATTTAACAGATCCAATAACGAGTCATAGTAAGAACGAAGAAGGATAACCTCACTCTGATACCATGTTATGAATATGACTTGTATTGATATGAGGGCTAAAGGCCCAATATATATACACGTAGAGAGGAAGTACAAAAGGAAGGCTGAAGTATGGAAAGGAACAATAAGAAAAATAATCTACTATCCAAATATAAAGCTACCATATATATAATATTCCTAACAGTGGGCACGTGGAGAACCCGGATGGCACTAATGGCAACACGCTCTCGAACGAAGTGGAGATCAATCTCAACATGCTTCGTGCGTTGGTGTTGAATGGGGTTCGTCGATAGGTAGACAGCATTGACGTTGTCACAATAAACGAGTGTGTTATTTGAAAGAGGACTATGAAGCTCTTGCCGAAGTTGACGGATCTAGGAAGCTTCGGCTACCCCATTAGCAACAACCCTGTGTTCTGCCTCGGTACTTGAATGAAAGACCGTATTTTGTCGCTTGGACGATCAGGAGACCAGGTTGTCACCAAGAAACACGTCATAGCTTGAGGTGGACTTGCGTGTATCGGGACAGCCGGCCTAGTCGGCGTCAGAGTAAACCATAAGGTCGGACGAGGCAGAGTGGCGAAGGAGCATGCCATAATCAATAGTGCCTTGGAGATAGCGCAGGATGCGCTTCACAGCAGATAAGTGAGGCTCTCGGGGATCATGCATGTGAAGACAAATTTACTAAACAACATATGAGATATCCGATTGAGTGAATGTCAGATACTGCATGGCTCCAACAAGACTGCGGTACTAAGTGGGGTCACTGACTGGATCACCGGCTGTTGTAGAAAGTTTAGCATGAGTGTCAACCAGAGTGCTGCAGGGCTTGCAACTAGACATGCCACCCTACTCTAGAACAGCAATAGTGTACTAGCGCTGAGACAGGAACAGACCACTAGAGCAGTGCTGCATAGAGATACCTAGAAAGTGACGGAGGACACCCAAATCCTTCATGGGGAACTCACGCTGCAAGGCAGATATAATCCGGCGAAGAAGTGTGACACTAGATGCTGTGAGTACAATGTCATCCACATATAGCAGCAAGTAGACTGCCTCAGAACCTCGGTGATAGACAAATAAGGAAGTGTCGGACTTGGCCTCAAGAAATCCAAGACCGAGTATGTGGGAGGCAAAGCGACTGTACCATGCATTGGGAGCTTGCTTCAGACCGTAAAGAGACTTGTTGAGGCGACAGACATGATCTGGATGAGCAGTGTCGACAAACCTAGTGGGTTGACTGTAGTAAACTGTCTCTGTTAGCGTACCGTGGAGAAAGGCGTTCTTCACATCAAGCTGATGGATGGGTCAGTCTTTAGAGAGAGCCAAGGACAAAACCGTATGAACAGTAGCAGGTTTGATGACAGGGCTGAAAGTCTCATCATAATCAACCCTAGGGCACTGTGTAAATCCGTGAAGCACCCAACGGGCCTTGTACCGATCCAAAGAACCATCTGCGTTGAACTTGTGGCGAAAGATCCACTTCCTAGTGACCACGTTCGCACCAGGCGGTCGTGAAACGAGATCCCTTGTGTTGGAGAGTAGGGCATCATACTCGTCTTGCATGGTAGCATGCCAGGAAGAGTCGGTGAGAGCTGTACGGTACGTAGCCGGTATCGGAGAGAGCGATGAGGCTTGTAGAGCAGCAGGCTGACGAAAGCCAAGTTTCCCACGAGTAGCCATGGGATGGTGGTTCACCATGGGTTGAATAGGGACAGCTCCTGGTGGAAGATGTGTAGGGCTGCACGGGAGGCGGTGTAGACATGGTTGAAATCCCAGACCGGCGGCGTAGGCAAGGGGGCCGCGCGTGGCGTGGGTGACAAGGCCAATGGGGCCACGCGTGGCGTGGGCGACGAGGCCGACAGGGCCACGCGTGGCACGGGCGATGGGGCCGTGCGTGGCGCATGTAGCATGGGGATTACCTGTGGTTCATTCTCATATAAAAAATCAAGGTTAGTGGATGATGGCGACTCATTTTTGGAAACGGGAATGATGTTTCATCAAATGTGATATGGCGGGAGATGAGCACACGATTTGAAGAAAGATCAAGACACTGATAACCTTTGTGGGTAGAGGAGTAGCTAAGGAAGACACAAAGGGTAGAGTGGGGAGAAAGCTTAGGAGGAGTGGTCGCCGACAACTTCAGATAACAGGCACACCCGAAGACACGGAGGTGAGCATAGGAGGGATGAGTGCCAAAGAGAGCAAAATGAGGGGTGGCGAAGCCTAGAGTTTTAGTGGGCATGCGATTGAGTAAGTATGTGGTAGTATGGAGTCCCTCAACCCAATAGGAGGCTGGAAGGGAGGCTTGGAAGAGCAGCGAGTGCACAACGTTGTTTATAGAACGAATGATGCACTCGGCCTTACCATTTTGCGGGGATGTATAGGGACAAGACATCTGAAGCTGAACGTCATTGGTGAGGAAAGACCAGAATGACGAGTTGTCAAACTCGTGGCCGTTGTCACGTTGGATGCTCTTGATGGGGTGTCCGAACTGGGTTGCCACATAGGAGAAAAAATTAGTCAAGGTAGAAAAAATGCCTTGATATTTTGGACGCCTGCCGCCTAGGCATGGAGGTTTGCAATAGTGGCGGCTTCATACGGATCGGGTTTGCACCGTCGTCGGTCTGTGGAGGCAGGTTGAGGTCGTGGGCGGCATCAGCCTGGCGTGCGAGGTCAGCAGCGGCCACGCGCTCTTGCTCTAGAGTGGCGAGGGTGACATGGACATGGTCCTGTGCGTCGGCGGTAGCCTGGGCGGCGGCCTCGGCCGCGGCGATCAGTGCAGCGCGTGCCACGGTAGCCTCCGTGTCCTGAGCAGCATGGGCAGCTGCGTCAGTGGCGCATGGAGAGAGGTTGGGCGCCATTGCAGAGGTGGTGACCGGCGTCAACGGTGGAGGTGGAGATGAGCAGAAGCAGAGGTCACGGATCAGGTGGCCGGTCTCGTGATACCATGATAGAAGGGAAGAAGCTGAATTCTTGTATTACATTGAGGAGAATGGATTACATACATAGGCCAACCAGGATAAGGTTGGACAAGAGATAAGGCAGCAATAAACCACCAATAAAGCAGCAATAAAGCACCCATAGAATATGCTAACATCGACCTTCTGCACACTTGGCAGAGACAATGTGATCCAAGTAACCGACCTGCTGTTTACTGAAGCTGCACTTGGATTGTTTCAAAACCAACTGATTGGTGTGTAGGGCAGTCAGGACTGCACGAAGGTGCTGCAGATGTTCAGACCACGTACGGCTGTAAATGAGGATATCATCAAAGAAAACAAGCACGAATCCGCGAAGAAACAGAGCTAGAGCTGAGTTCATCAGGGCCTGGAAAGTGGCAGGGGGATTGATCATACCAAAGGGAAGAATCAAGAATTCAAAATGCCCTTGATAAGTCTGGAATGCAGTCATATGAACATCTGCTGGATTCATGCGAACTTGATGATACCCTGAGCAAAGATCGAGCTTTGAAAAGAATCTGGCAGATTGGCACCATGAAGCTCGTCAAGAAGTTCATCCACCATAGGAATAGGGAATTTATCCTTGGTGGTTGCTGCATTTAGTGCGTGGTAATCCACACAAAACCGTCAAGATTCATCCTGTTTTCTAACCAGGAGTACCGGAGAGGAGAAAGAAGTGATGGGTCATATAATCCCCTGTTTCAGCATTGCTGCACACTGTGATTTCAACTCGTCCTTCTGCAATTGTGGATATCGATATGGGTGAACTGCTATTGGTTCAGTGCCTGGCTTCAAGTGAATTTGATGATCAAACGACCTGGCCGGTGGCAGTCCATGTGGTTCGGCGAAAAGGCCACTGAATTCCGCAGGTAGAGACTACAGTAGATCGCTGTCACTGATAACTGCACAGCAAGATGGTCTGCCCCAGTGATCCCATATAGAGTTACCTCTCTAGTACGCCTCCAAATTGCCATCCGCATGTTGACAAAATCCCACAGAATTGGACCGAGTGTGCAAAGCCATTGTGTGCCTAAAATGATGTCCACAATGTGTAAATCAAGAGCAAAACAGTCAACAGTAAATAGCTCACCACCGATGTCTAGCCATAAATCTCGACAGCTTCCGGGACTGTCGAGGCGATCTCCGTTTGCCATCACCACATGCAGTCCTTGTCGCACTGGTTCTAAAGAGAGACTAAGACACAGCACCAAATGAGCATGAATGAAATTGTGTGTGGATCCCGAATCAACCAAGGCCACTAGGGTTTCTCTTGCAAGGTGGACCGGAAGTCGCATAGTGTTGCCGCCCCCGACACCCAAGAGTGCATTGAGAGAAATATGTGGCTTGACCTCCTGTTCATCTGCGATGTCCCAATCTTCTGCTTCATCGCTGTCGCATTCGATGTAAACAATCGAGCGCATTTATGGCCGCGCACAAATTTCTTGTTACAGTTATAACACAGCCACATCTTCCTCCATTCAGCTAGCTCGGCGGAGACAAACGGCAGAATTGGCGCTGGGGCACTTCCACCGCTGGTGTAGTCATCGCCATGGTGGGATTGGGCAATGCAGCAGCAGTCCTAAACACTGTCCTGTTAGATCCCCGCGTGCTGGCTTGTCTTGCTGTCTTCTTTTCATAAGCCCGTGCAATACTCATCGCTTCTTGCAGATTAGTGGTTTTTTGTAATTCAACATCCACTCCAATCTCATCTTGCAAACCAGCGATAAATTGCTGCACCTGTTGTCGTTCTGAGAGTGGGTCATTGAGCCAACTAGCCAATGCCAAAAATCTCTCCATATATGCTTCCACTGAACCAGTTTGAGTTAACCGCTTAAGTTCTCCCAACAGATTGCTGCGAATTGAAGGTCCAAAACGAACGTGACAGAGATCTTTGAAAGTCTCCCAGTCTAGTGGCCCATGATTTTGCTCATAGTGATAATACCACTCTTGGGCGGCATCTATGAGATGGTATGTCGCCAACCAGACACGGTCGCCATCATCGGTTCACTGCCCTCGAAAAAATTGCTCGCAATGATTCAACCAATTCAACGGATCACTTTTGCCATAAAAATGCGGAACTCCTCCTGATGACGATGCTTCGGTTGCTCTGTTATTGTCCCGTCGGTGCTGAATCTGCTGATCCGGCTGGGGCAGAATTCTCCTCCTAATCTCAGCATGCCCGTGGATGTTCCCGGCGTGTCGCTTCCTAATTGCTGCTCCAGCGAATTGACACGACCCAGATCGGCCTTAGAAGCCAGGGTTGAAAAAGTTTTCAACATGGCAGCCAGATCTTGCTGAAGCCTTCCCAGCGCGTCGTCGCCGGTGGTTGCAGAAGTGTCGGCTTCCTCTGAAGCCATGATTGTTGGCTCTGATACCAAGTTGTGATGAGTAGATGGTTGGGAACGTATGGGATAGGTGTGATTTGTGGGAGGTCTGGGTCTTGGCAGCCTGGACCCTGGACGTGCCATGATGCCAAGTTGGGTTGGCTGTTCGGCAGGGAGTAGATTGCCTATTCGGCAGAGGAAAGGGATGAGGGAACAGAGAATAGGATGAGGGATTTAGACTAAACCATGCTTAACCTTTATTCCATAATTCTGCTGATATATATAGTGCTTTACATCTTATCTGCTAAAGGAAATCCTAACAATCACTGCTAATCCTATTCTGATATGAATACTAACCAACATATCTTATCTGCTATTTCTAAACTGCTATTAACTCCTGAGAAGGACTCTTCCTAGTAACAGACTCCTAAACTGACACAAAATAGACTCCTTTGCACTCACGCCTGGCCTGGAGCTGACTCTGCTTCCTGCCGTGTGTCTCTGGGCCTCCTCCGGTGATACACAGTTCCAACCCTGACAATATACTTTCTGGCTTTCTGCTAAAGATTGGCTTCAAAGTTCAAATCTAGGAAAACCTTTGTACTTAATTCCTATTTTGACCATTATAACAAGGTTTTATTATTATCAAAGGCCACTGCCGTGCATATTAAGTACAATGGCTGAATAACTTTTGTATTGATGTTGGCCTAACTTTTCTCAACACCCTTAACTCGTGTGAATGTTATTCGCATGATCAATTTGTTGGTGATCACCTTAGATCATCATCACAAAGACTGAGTGAAGAAATTCTTGTAGAAGTATTTCAGTTGTTTTTTCCCCAAAGATCATAATCCATACACTGAAGAGTACTGCTAGGTGCTAACAGTACCTTATGTCTTATTCTGTTTTAACATTTGATAATCCGTTCCAAGCAACTGCTTACTATAGTTTTTTCTAGACATATGCTACTGATCATAATAAGTTAATAACTACTCTGCAGCAGCAAATTTCCCCCTTCCTTTTCCCCCTTGATTTGATTAATTCCTTAAAGTAATTTGCAACTGTAATATTTATTGATATTTCTCATTTTGGCATCCTAGGGATCGAAACACGGGTATCTGGGATGAAGTATCAATATCCATAACTGGGGTGAGTTTGTTAGTACCTGCTTTCTTTATTAATATTTTTCTCCTCATTGTGCTTTCATGGTATTGTCATGAACTCCTTAATTGTTGATGATATCATTTTTATTTTGTTGCTGAGTCAGTGATGCTGCTTATGTGCATTACATCTTTTTTGCAGCCTGTGAGGATAACAGACCCCCATCTGGTTTCAACTTTTCATGATGATTTTAAGAGGTCATACCTGCACTGTACACTTCAGTTGGAGAACAAAAGTTCATGGCTTTCAGATTGTAAATTGAAAATTCAAGTTTCAACTGAACTTGAGAGCAACATTTGCTTGGTGGAACATCTTCAAAGTTATGAGATATCAGTTCCTCCTGGCTCAGTTCTAGAATACACTATTCCTCCTGTGAGATTCTTTTTCTTAAGCAACTCAGACATTACTTTGTTTAGTTTTAACTCAGGCAACTTTGTTAATTTGTTAGTTTCATCGTAGCTATGATGTGCTGCACTCAGTCAATGAATTTGTCCCTGGTAGCTCAAATCGTTTAATTGTTCATAATCTTGTTGTGAACTACTTTCCTGATTCAGCGAGAGAGATGATGCACTTGTAACTAACAGCTACACTTTCCCTTGCAAATGAGAACTCTTTTGAGTTTCCTAGTTTGGTATTTTCTATTTTTTGTGCCTTAAGTTTTCAGGTTATATCAGTTGTTATTCAGTATTTGTTCTTGAAGATCCTGATAAACTAAAAAAACAGCTATATCTTAGAAACATAATTGACAAGCTGAATGGCTCTTATTTTTTACTGAGAAGATTACATATATTAACAAATTGACAAAATATTTAAGATTCCTCTATGACAAATGTAAAAATTCCTCTAGAATGTAATTGCCATGAACCAAATTCATGATGGGATAAATACTGTCGGGAGAATAGCCAGGCGGCGTTGGCTGCTAGGGATGAGAGGAAGACCTTAGACTGGGATAATGAATATTAGGAGAATTGAGAGAATAGACTAATTCTTCATTGTTTTATGAAATAGAGATACAACCTATCTTTATATAGATGGTATGACTTGACTCTCAAAAAGCTAATATCTAGAATCTAAGAAATAGATTACAACTCAGTCTAATCTTATCTCTAAAATAAGAAACATAATCATCTCTGAACTAAGAATTCATAAACTACTGCTAGCCTGCTACAATACTGCATAGGTACTGTTCACTTCCTATATTGGGCTCGGCTGTGGGCATTGTCCTTCAGGCCCATGCCCATGACAGTAATATCCGCTAACTTGTGAAGAATTTTGTGGAACATAAAGAAATTTCACAATTTGATTGATTCTCTGGGCATTAAAGGGATTA
>KE373130.1:105692-120553 GCA_000418225.1 Zizania latifolia | reverse complement strand
TATCATCTCATCCAAAAATCCATGGATAGGAACATCCCATCCACGCCACCAAACCAAACGGACCTTACTGCGGCGACGGCGAGTAGGAGTAGTAATGATAAAACCGAAGCTGGCGTACGCCTAAAGATGTCAATGGTGACCCGTTCCTCGATTCTCCACCGGGAATTCTCCTATTAGGAGTCGGGGATGGTAGAAATTTTTTACCCACGGAGAATCATACGGGGAAAAAATAGTTCTCGTCGGGTTTGGCGGGGGCAGGTATGATCCTCCATTTCCCGTCCCCGTTCCTCGCGAGAACCCGGTTCAGCCCATAAAAAAGGACCCAATCCAATAGCTCATGTTGGTAGTTTTATAAATTTACTGATTAATGTTTTCTGTCAGTGAGTGATTGGTTTGTTAGTTTTACAAATTTTAGTAAAATTTGGAGTCATTTACAGTTAGAAATTTTAGTAAAATTTAGTCTGTACATTGTCTTAAAAATTATGCTTTAGATGATTAGATTGAAGTGGGGACGGGGGCTCCAAGGGAAAAAATCGCCACGCGGGTAACGGGATGGAAAAAAAATATCTCTATTATCGTTAGCGGAGACAAAGATAGAAAAAATATATCACCACAGAGACGAATATGAGAAGTAAAATCCGATGGGAAATTCCCGTTAACATCTCTACGTACGCCGCATCCAGTACGCTGCACCAGCCGGAGCGAACGGTTCGCGGTGGCTGCCTGCCTGACGGCCCCTGCGCCAAATTTATTTCGCCGCAGTAAAAACGCTCGTAATGGCGAGCACGTTCTCTTTCGGATTGCAGGGATTGGCACGTGCCAGGTCCGGAGTCGATCGAAATTTGTTACTGGGGTACGTGTGTTTTGCAGCGCCGGATGTTGAGAAAATGATGTTTTAGGCTGTCGTAGCAGTGATTTTCTTTGGAATTATGGTTCGAATCTATATGATTTTTATCTTTTTTAAAGAACAACTAAAACTTTTTGTCGAAACTCTTTATGAAATGAATAGAACATATTGTCAAATTCCTTTATAATAAAATTTGCTAGATCTGAGAAGAATGTGTGTGGGTGCAACAGGGTGCTAGCAGTACAGATAGTGAGGTAGGGGTCCTTGCATGATTGGGACTTTGGAGAGGCTGGACTGGAAAGGAGTGCTCTAGGCCGGTTGTTACGTGCGTGCGGGTGGGTGGGTGCATGATTTTAGCTTCAAGTGCACACCATCTAATTCCAGGTGAGTCATGGACATTGAACCGGACTCTATAATAGCGGTTTGCCTGAAATTACTATCCCTGTGTATCCCTGTGAGACATGTAAATCAGGAAAGCAGCTTCTCTAAAGTCTTAAAGCCTTACTGTAGAGGACAGTCATCCCTCTCATCCATCTAATCTTAGTCGAACGGTGTGAAGCCCACTGCAAAGTGGGTCCACCACCACGAAGCCCTTTTTTGGTGCCTGTCCGATCGAGATCGGCGGCTTTGAGGGGCCGACTGATCTCTATAGTCTATGAGACCGATTGTAGAGGATCTCAATTCATAAATCGGATGTTTCAAATAAAAGTTTAAATCCAAAAATTAGTTTTTTACTCTTACTCGGATGTGTGCGTCCATGATGCGGAGACCGAAAATGTAGTCATCTTTCTTGCTATTTTTTTTTTGATTCGTAGGAGTAATTGCCAAAAGGTCTTACCAATAATACTGAAACTGAACAGTTTCGTATAAAATTCTTGAATTATAACCCGGTGTTCGCTCTCATGTCGCTAGCCCGTAATATTTTTCATGCTCACAACCCGAACCGGTCTAACGATCCACGTACAAAAACTGCTAATGGCCAGCACTTTGAGCAGAGGTGGAGTAACAATATCAATATGAAGCCCTTGCCGTTATCTCGTGATTTAAATAGTGACACTTATCATTGTTACAAAGTAACAACATAATTATAAAAATTATTTTAAGAGTGATAAATCATCAATTTTTCCAATATACTAAATGCTTAAACTGCCGGGCCCTCATCAACGGTAAATTATTCCCTGGATCAGCTAATCCCTTTCCATTGTCGGATCCATCAACCGTAGCGTATTACAAGCAGACAGAGGAAAGGACAGACAAGGCAACACGAGGCTGCTTGCTGGACTCACTGCCTATTTGGCTGTCACTGCTACCGATTTTTTTTCACAACGGATAAATCGAGTTTTCTATAAACTTTGACCGACCACCAATGGTAGAAAGACCGTGGAAATATCTCACGGGAAACAACCACAAATGGAAATATCGGTTTCCACAGGTGGTCTTTTATCCCAACCGCATGTAAAAATAGACGAATTTGTACAAACAGTGTTGTTAAATGGACCATACATAGAAATTGGTTTACACAGATTCCCTTCTGGATAGTAATTGCCTAGCTGATTTTGTATTTTGAAACATGGCTAGCTATTTTCATGGTTGTTAAAAGGACAAGTGACAAATCTTCTTAAAATAATTTATAAAAATCAAATTGTAAACTTGTACGGTTGGATGTACTACCACATGAATCGTTTCTGACGAGCATTTGCATTTAGCACACCGCTTGTGATGAATTTTGCTTTAGTTGGGGGATGGTGAGCAGGTTTTGTACTGCCAAAGGTGCCAAACTATCAAAGTTTGCAATTAATTTGAGGGCAGCACAGCTCACCCCTAACCATTGACACTAGCCGGTGTAAGCGGGATTAATTGGGGACCTTAATTTAGTGATGGACGAGGCCACTTGGAAGGGTTAGTCAACCATGTATACGACTTGCAGAGATGGCTAGAGCTAGCTGGAATCATTTGATACCCTACTACTGTTATGGAACTAAGTAGCATGTGCACAGACAATTAATATATTACCATTTTCATCTCAAAATAAGTGTATTTTCAGTTTTATACTAAGTCGAACTATGTCAAGTTGACCAAGTTAATAGCAAAGAATATTAATATATATCATGTTAAAAATTAAACTAAAAACATATTTTATAATGGATCTTATAATTATGCTCATTTAGTATTGAAATTATTATTATTGTTGTTTTATAAACTAAGTCAAATTTAACACTAAATCCTAAACCCTAGAGAAAAATACATTTATTTTAGGATGAAGGGTTATTGCTACAAGCATAGGAACGTATTGTTGTATGTACTAGCGGAAAATGAACTTATATATTGACATGTCAGAAAAGCATAGGAACGCATTTACATTGTTTTTAATAATTTATTCTGTCACAATGGATAATATTAGACAAGTCTGCAAGAATTACGCGTGGCGACTTGAGTTGATTGGTTGTGTAATTATTAAACGGTAGAGTACAATTTTGAGATGCCAGTAATTAAGAAATGGTCAGTTGATCATGCATCACCATTAGCTGGTGTATCAATTTCGCGGCTAATCCCAACGTAGTCAAACGCTCTGCTCAATTCGTCAAGCGGTACGTCACTGCTTATCTAAAACCAGACAAAGCTGGGCTTTCGAACAATCAAGTCGTTACAGAGGAGAAAATATTGAAAGTACGAGCTAGCTAGCTAGTCAAATTCAGAGAACGTATACGAAAGTTCCAAGCTTGAAGATCGTCTGTAGATTGAACATGCATGAGATGCATATTTGTCTACAAAAGGTACAACGGCCTTCCAAAGAATGCACATCTAGGGTTTGGCCAATTAATGGATCTGTATATCATTGGTGTGCACTGCCACATGTTAGTGAGAAATGCCACGCAATTCTTAGAGATGCATTCTATGGGGGGCAAACGAAATTGATTCTCCCTTCTAGCTTCACATGCATGATGTACGTTTAATTTTCTTTTCATACACTACATTCTTGAGCTAAGTGCTTTTAGCCTCTCTAGAAAAAAAAAGGTTTGCAATTTTGTCTAAGGGTAAAATTTCGACCTCCGGCGGTGGAAGAAATCCGGAAAGTTCAAGCAAAAATCTCAAAATTCTCCACAACTTATTAAAATACTGGCTGTTTTTTGTTTTCGCGCCAGGTTAAAAAAAAAGCTTGAAACTCCTAAAATTTGAGAAAATTTCAAAAAATTGTGAATGCCTCATCGCAAGCAGTTTAGTAAGAACAATCGGTAATAAAGTTACCACGTATATATGGTGTATAAGAAGGCCGTCTTACTTTCACCGGGATGAAAAGAAACCCTAAATGTTGATCTAGTTACCGCAGAGAGTATCAAATATGGCTACAAATAAATAACTGTTTCCAATAATTTAGCGTAAATTGTATTTTGCACCGACGAAATACAACTTATTTCACTTTACATCAGATTTTGCACATAGTTTCACTTTGCAATAGGGTGTATTAAAATAAGTTTTACTTAACACCAGAAAATATCGTTAAACCTAAAATTTCAATAGGTTTAACAATATTTCCTAAGTAAATTTAAACTTGGTGCAAAGTAAAAAAAGTACACTTTACCTTTACCTGCTGCAAAGTAGAATTTACTCAATAATTTTCTATCATTGACGGAATTTACATAGAGCCGTTTGTGATAATAGCTCAACTTTCTGTCCTCGGCAAATTTGACATACAAGGTTTTGGTCCTTTTCTTATCTTATCCTCCACTTTTCCTCTCTCCACTACTGGAAAGATAAATATTCTTACCCGCGGCACTATTTTTTCTTATGGTTTTTTAATTGCTGATAGAAATAGAAAAAATGGACTATTGGTTTATGGTTTACCAATAGAAAATTCCTTTGATCTAACGGGTTTTTAATTACCGATAGGAAAATTGATTAATGGATTGTTGGTTTATATATTTTTTGACGGTTCACTGTCCACAAAGAAAATCAGCTTTCCAATAGTGCTCGATGTTAGTTATCTCGGCCACGACTAGATAGGAGCATACCACCGTATATATATCTCCACATGTTAGGCGTGCGATAGCTGTTTCCAATCGTTCAATAATATATACTCCTCTCTTCCTCTCCTTTCCAAAGGATTTTTGTATGTTTTTCGAATTTGGTTTGTATTTGTAGAAAACTATCAGATTAATCAGAGAAAAACCTTTTTATCTGTGCTCAGTTTGCAAAACTATATATTGACTTATATTTTAGAACAGTATTTCACTATAACGCATCTTTTAATTTACATGTTTGGGCCTATATCATGGATGCCCACTTGTCTAGTTAGCCGTCACCCGTCACCACCTGATCTGTATTTCAATTCCAACCTCTGTACATTGAATTGGTTTTTCTCCGCCCGCGACTGGCTGCGCGAACCGAACGGCCACCGGCCACCGGTGAGCCATCGTGCTCGATCCGCCGGCAGCCGCACATCTGGGACCCTAGAGACGTACCAGATCGATGATCTGCATCGTCACCGCCTATATCGGCAGCGCCGGCCGTCGGCTCGGAAAAGGGCTCGAGCTAATTAGCTCATTTGGCACACGAGCCTGGCAAGAGTCATTTTAGTTCACTCATAGATTTAATTATCATTAACACGTAAAGTAGCTTATTTTTTCGCACAATTTTGCATGCTGGCATTAGATTGGAATTATAAAAATATTTTGTTAGTACATGATAAATTGATAAATATTAAATTATAAAAATAATATAAATGAGCAAAATCTTGTTATCGGCTAGAGGAGTTTAACCAGCCGTCCGACGAGCCAGACTAAGTTTAACATTTTATCAGTCTATATTATCAGTGCTAAGTGCTGACTAATCAATAACAATTGAAAATTAAATCCGTTACATTAATGACGATTTTAAACTTGTTCCTATGGTAGCGAATCTCCTTATCGAGTACAAGGAGTTTAACCAGCCAGCGAGCCAAACAAGCTTAGCATTTTATTTAGCTCGTTAAGCTGAGAGCTGGCCCGTCGTCAACCGTACCCCGGCTGGCGACGATGATATATACGCTGATACGCACGCGCGCCGCCCTCGCGTCAACCTCGGCACAGATTTCGGTCGCCATGCATATACATTATCGCACGCGTACGTCGTCGTTGCGTGGACGTACGCGAGCGTGTGTACGCACGTACGTATGTTCCGGAGGTAGTTGCGCTGCTTGCATCTCGGTCGCGCTGCATGCATGCATATATTATTTCTACACTGTTTTTTGTTTTCCTTCGCTGCGTTCGACTTGAAACTAAATAGCTCGAGAGCCTTACTGGTCACATGAATACCCTGGGATTTGTATGTAGCTGAAGAAATAAATTTCGTAGAGGTGAGTTTCAAAGTTCTCATTCATCTGAATTGACGTAATATGAAGAACGGAGATGTTTTGACTGTAAACTGTAAAGAACGCAAAAAAAATAAATTCCTTGTAAGAAAGAGTTTTAAAATCCTACTTATGATCTCAACTAGATTAACATCACGTAAAAAACTAAAAAACTGAAATAATCCGATAATAAAAATATCAATCCAAACGAGCTAAGGAACATCGAAGCCCACAGTCACATAATTTATTTCCTGCAGCTGCATGCAGGATCATTGCAGGAAGGGCCCCAGGAAATCATCCATCGATCGAGCACTAATTGGTTAAGATAGTGGAATAATTCCGTAATCAGTGTTGCCCCCATTGGACGACGACTTCTCATTTATATCCGAATTAGCGCGCGTGTTGGACCATGCATGCACATGCAGCCAGAGGCCGGCTAAATTGATCGATCAGTGCCAGCTGCATGCTTCGTTAGTGGCCTTGCCCGTGAACGAACAGTATGTTTAACCCCCGGCCCGTATAAATACCGAGTGAGATGTGCACGGTATGGTGTATTAAGCTCGACTTAGCTAGAGTAGTCCTACACTCCCATGGCTATATCTCAGCAATTAGCATTAATTAGGATATCTAGAAAAAAACTAAAGTGGCACCGGAGTTAACAAGGATACAAATAAGTTTAGTGCTAGCTAGCTTTATTTTAGAATATAAGACGCACATATATATTTGTAGAAAAATCAATATTTATAAATTTTAATTAATAATTAAGGTAAAAACATTTATTTTAGTGTTATATATTTCATATATTTAGATTGATATTTAAAAATATTATTATATATCTTAATAGTTGTTAATAATATATAATAAAAATAACTAATTATCAATATTATATATTAAATATCGTGTGAAAACTTTTATGTCTTATATTTTAGAACACGCAGTACAAAATACAACACAAAAAAACTTAAAAAGCACTGGGACATGACATATAATCTAAACATTAATTGAAAAGAGAGTTATTTGCAAGAAATACAAGTATATTAAATTATTTGGACGATTCTCAGACATTATATGTTGAGAGCTATGTCTAATACTATAATACTAGTGTATCGGTGATACGAAGATCATGGACATTACAGAAAGTCTCTTCTAGATCGGGACTGCTTTGATTAGATTGACGCAATTATTTAAGTAGTGCCAATTAAGCATTAAAATGCCAAGTTGAATGGTGCGGCAGACCACATTTTCTCATTGTTTTTATTTGCCTGGCCTATCTAGTTCAGTAGTATCGCTTCAGTTCCTAAACTGTTGATGTTTTGAATATATTCTCACGTAACAAAGAAATAATTAATTAATATATATAGAGAGGTATATATAAGTCTAAAGTAATCTCTTAATCATCAAAACATCAATAATTAGCATCTAAATGTTGTAAGCAGTGGTAAAGCCAGAGCAAAACAGAGCATGGTGCAAAATTAAAATGATATGAGCCGACTTCTTTAACTACTGGTTAAGCTATGAGTGAGGATGCATTATATTAAGTTGAATGTATATGGTTAAAATATGAGATTAACACCTAAAAAAATTATAGGTGTATTTGCAGCCACAATGGTCCATGGGCTTTGCTCCTGACTCTAAGTCTAAAAAAAGTCAAGAAATGTGAAATTAGATGAGTACTTAATTACCACCAAACACATGTTGCATTCTTAGCTTATTTATTTATGTGCGTTTAATTTTCAGGAGCGCTGAGCCCGTGATTGTAAACTGTAGATTGTCCTAGCTTAAGATGACAATATCATCCAAACTAATTGTAGGCCTTAGGAGCATGCCGATATGTACCAACTCCACTGAGAAACATCCAACGATATACAAAACATAAAGTAAAAAATTAAGAGCCACAAACTACATGTATAACCAAATTAATTATTAGATGTGTGAACAACCTAACTAAAGACTAATGAAAGAACACGAATTAATTACCTAAAGTACGTCCTCCGTTCATTTGTCATGTGTTCTTTGATATAATTAACCACCTGCCCGTACGAATCATCTATCTTCCATGAGAAAATTAACATACAAGTCAAGACAAACACATATACTCTAGATATATTATGGTCGGTACATCATGAAATGAACGGGAAAAAGGGAACAAATTCAAGTTAAATTAGGAGCAATAATTGGATTGAGTAGTTTACCGACGTAACAGCTACGATAATTAAAGGAACAGATTCGAAACAGTTCAATTATGTAGTGGGTGGCGTAGTTGGAATCCCAATCTTTTTGAGGTAAGATCCTAGTCTTGTTGTAGATGTGAGAGATTCAACCCCTTCTAGATGATTTATCTCATTCATAAGTAAGCTTAAGGTTAACTGTTCAAATAAGTTGATATAAAAAAACTCTAAGAAGCTAACTGTCCAATTTTAAATGGCTTCTAAAATCTTAATTAACTTATTATTTGTGTAGTATCGTGAAAACATTGTACTATTATTGGACTTATTTTATTTGGTGTTTAATTTATAATTATGATTTTTTTGATATTAAATAAAGTAGAGATCTAAATAAGCTCAAAAAGACTTAAAACATGAGTTTTTTTCACTAACAAAATACAACGTAAGCTTACGGATTATTTAGATAATAAAATTTTCTTCTGCATAATTTATGACTTTTTAAGCTATAAACCATCTAGAAGAGGACCTCAGCAAGCTAGAGAAGAAAGACATGTGGACAATGAAACAGACATTGAAAAATTGTATCTGACTGGTTAGTCTTATACCCATTCTGATTATTTACAGAGGTCGTTTTAGCATTGTTAACTTTTTTTAAATATAAGTTGTTTTAAAACTTTTAAGTATTTTTATCTTTTCTTATATATTCGACATCGTCAAATAAATGCTAACCCTCTCACAAGATAAATGACACGTATTTTTTAAAATATAATAAATAAGAGATAATAAAATTATTTGAGTTGATTTCTTAATTATTATTTATAAATTTAAAACAACTTATATAAATAATTGTAGGTAGTATACTGTTGTCAGTGCTATTTAAGACATGTATAAAGGTGAGACAAGTGTTGTCTTGCTATATCATTTAAAGACGATTACAGAGGCAAACACTCGTACAATATTGCATTGTCTTTAGAAAGAAATTTGTGGCTACACAATACACACACGCCCCTAGTATTTTTAACTTTTGGTTTGGTTTCCTAGCCAGCCTATTTGTAATAAACCTGTGTCTTGCTTCACATGCGTAAACCATCTGTTGGCGAAGAGAGAAACGACCTTTGTTCTTTATCCTCTTTAATTCACTTTTGTGTATGATTTTGCCACGTTGGTTTTGCTGTCAGCAAAATCAATTGCTGGGCTCTGCACATGCCCTTACCAATCAATCTCATTTTAGTAGTGTATTCCATTCCTTTCCATATTTGTTGACTTTTAAACTTGAATTTTTTGTGTACTATTTGTTGGTGTTTCAATGATTGAAAGATCACTTTAAACTTATAAACTACTTTATACATACAAACTCATTAATTATAAGTGTAACATAACTATAGACAAAATATAAAATATACATAACTATAGACAAAATATAAAATATGCACACTAATTAATTGCTCTTGGTATATGAGAATATATTCAAAACGTCAATAATTAACGAATTAGAGGGAGTATTGTTATATGTACTTTCATTCATTTTATGGTTTTTTTGTGGAGCTAATTTTCTAGTCACAGTTCACACCTTTGGATTGTCAAAATAAAAGGTGATAGGTCTGAAGATGGGACATGTGAATTTCGGTTATTCGTAGAGGAATTTCTCTGTTTTTATCAAAATCTCGTGAATTTTTCACCGCTATAATCTAGCCTTATTCTTCGATTTTTGCAAGGGATAATGCCCGTATAATTTGCTCTTATTCCGTGGAGTCCCACAATGCATAATAGCAAATCAGGTATAGTCAACGCATCAACACGGATGGTCATGAAGGATTTTTTTTTAAATAATCATTTTATTCAAAATTATAATTTTGTGTTTGCTTTTTATAAAATTATAAAACTAGATATCTATCGATCAAACAGAGTCACGTCGATCAACTAAAAGTTGACAAGACCTACTTAATTCTCAGATAAAGGTATCAACGATAGAACTCTATATGATTGGTCCATGGAATTCTGGTTCTATAATTTTTCAAAAATCAAACCCAAAATTGCAATTTTAAATGAAAAAAGATTATTTTTTGGAAAAATCTGATCAGGACACAGCACTTGCAACAAGCCACACCTGTCCTGACCGTCCAAGAACAGAAAGAAGTGAAATATTGACAGTACTGTACAGTCTGTTGCAGTTCTGTCCGTCAACCCAAAGAATCACACCTGTTATATGCTCCAGTGCATTTGATTGCTGTACAACGTACTCCATCATCCATTCACTTGTGCATGTGCCATGGCTGGCCTCAGGGACAGAAGAAAATAGACAGAGGAAAGTTGAAAGAGAGCTGAAAAGGGTAAGAGGAGGATTAAATAAACCCGGGAAGCCCAGATGATTATCAGCAACAGATGGTTTGTTTCTAATTAATTGAGCCAGTGGTCGGTTTGGGGGATGGCCCAGGTTGTTAGGAATCTCTCTAATCATGATTGCGGTTGCATTAGCACACTCTGTCGAATTGCCAGCATGTTATGCTCTGCTTGCAATCCGTGTTTGTCCCTTGCTTAGACAGAGCTGATCAGTGAGATATACATGCAAGCTACCCCCTTGGATGGCACGGTTGCTTGATGCTAATATCCACTTAATTGCATCTTGATTTGGTTAGTGCAAAAGAATCAGTCCAGCCTCTACATCGAGATGTGCCCAGTCTTGTTTTCAAATGAATGTAGTCAACAGTAAGCTTAGCTTAGCGGTGTAACACGTCTCTGTGGCCAATGGCTATCGTTCAGTTCCTGTCAATTTTGTGTTGGATGGACTACTGATACGGACTTGAAATCCTTAAAACGACTGCAATAACTAATTGCTCCTACGCATAAAAAAATACATGTCATTACAGATAGGATTGATAGCCTGACAGAGACCAAACTTGGCTTAATTTTCATTGGGCCGATTCCTTCTTCTAGTCACCCATGAATGCCTAGTTGGTAGTCTGTATTTTGTCTCTCCTTAGAGCAGAGATAACAACCTACTGATTAATAACCAATTTCCCCAACCTAATCCCAACTACTTGCATTACTCCTTACTGGTACTACCACACATGTATATATATAAGCATTAACAACAACCGCAAATTTCCCTTTCACTCTTCTGTAAATGATTTGGGCATTTGCTGGTATGTGGCGATGTGAGCTATTGATTGAAACATTTGGAAAAGGATATTTGCACAATTGCACTCTGAGCAGCTTGCAACCAACAGGTGAACAACCGTGAGAAAACTTAACAGTAGCAACCAATTGATCAACCGGGTGGCCGGGTACTCCCAACCCAATGTGGTGTTCTTATCCGCTCTTCCACTACTTAAGCGCTATGATGAGGCTGTATGCAGTAATGCAGAGGATGTCATCGGGTAGATGCTCTTGTCCCTTTTTGAGCTTAAGAATCGGCGATTAGATGACACAACTGTGGTAATGATGATAAGATTGTGTAAGTGGCACTCAAGTTGGTCTGTGCATTTGTGGCCAACTGATGTACACTTGATGTGGCCTAGCACGACATATATATTGATATGCATCGTCCCAACTTTGGTAGTTAATTGCAGATGATGTCGTGTACGAATCATTGTGGCGTCGACTTAAAACAATAACTGGCTCTGATGTGGAAGATTAGTTTACATAGCATTAGTCCTTTTTTCAAGGTGTAATCTTATCCCCTTTTTAGGTCGCAAAAACTCCGATTCTTATCTTCTTGAATCACAAAAAATGGAACTTATGTGGCCTTACCAAAAGAGTGTGATCATAAGTAGAGTACTAGTATTAGTATTAGTTTTAAGCTTAAGTATATATATTAAACAGATGATGAAAAGATCATATTGTTTTTCTCGAGCTGGATGAGTACCACTTAAATGAATAATTAGTAATCAAGTTAAATAAATTTTAAACTATGAAAGTTGTTTTTTTTAAAATTAGAGAAGGTAGTAAACACATCGGCTAGTCGTATAGAGGGAGCATCGTGCCTGACTTACATATCTGGCTATCTGCATGAAAGTGAGTGGATTCAGGGCTCTTCTTTTCAGGTCGAAAGGTGCCTTGCAGATCAACTGTCTTCCCTTCTTCGATGCACGTATGAAATCATGAGCCAATCATGTATGTGACGAATACAATAGGTCTACTTGGTGTGGTCAAGAACAAGTCGCATCTTATATAGTATGACAATGCCCCTAGATCACAAGCTACTTCTGGAAGCAATCTAGAATACCTGTGAACCTTGCTACTGGATCCTTTTGAGTATTTTTTTACTAGTAATGGGGCGGATAGGTTTGCATATCACTTCCCAACTACAGTTTGCAATTTTTTACTAGTAATGGGACCATTCTTGGGAAAATGTGATGAGATGAGCCAAGAAATGGTGCTCTAGTTTGCATTCCTTGGCATTCCCGTCCAGAGGACAGCTCTTCTGTTTGTCCTTCCAACCTGCAGTGAAGAAATCTGTCTAAAAGACATAGAAGCACCAGCACACTGCCTGGTTATGAGAGAGGATAGGATCCTGAGGAACTAGTAGGTAACTCAACTACTCTATTTTTGTACAGGTAACAACGGAGGAACAGAAGTACGGCATGGTCACAGCCGAAGTCTGAAGTTTGGGATATGGATGCAACAGCTCGGAAGAACACAGCATGGAGACAGAAGGCACTTCCTGGACATAGGGCACGGCTTGGCACTCCACAGTCCACAGCCAGCCAGCACAGGAAACCTATCAATCAGCACAGCCGCCCAGCAAGTAAAGATCCAAGGACACTATCAATTAAATTAATGTTCAGGTCCAAACCTGTACACTGGTAATATGATACAAAAGGAGTCAGGCCCATAATTATACATGTAAAAACCTAGGTGATGGTGGTTATCATGCCTATTTCAAGTCTTTTTTTCAGCCTTCATTTCATTCTTTCCCCCAGATTATCAACACGAAATACACCCCGCCATGTCTATGCGATGATACCTATGTGCAACTTGCAACTCCACTTGCATGATTGAGACCTTACTAAATTTGAAATACTGCACAATGGAAGGGAGCAAGAAATCAGGTATGGGGTCAAAAGAATACCGCAAGACTATGAATAAAAGCCATTAGAAGCCTCCGTCAATGATGGTATATCATCAAGAATGATATCGGCAGGATCTCCAATCCAAAGTCTATCCCTCCACCTGAACTTGATCCTCAGTTTCCCATTTGCATCAACACCTACCACCTCACCTTTACTCGCATATGTCTCCTCCCCCCATCCCCACCGCGGGGTTACAAGGCCAGGTCGTATCCGTACTCTGTCCCCTAGCCGGAATGGCCTCACCTTCTCCACCTCCCACCTTTTGCACAACCAAAGTCTTTCACAGAAACAGAAAGCAACCCAAAGTTCACCATCCTCAGCCCGGTGAACCACCCCTAAGCTATTATAGTTCACGTCACCCCACTGATATGAGGGGGTTGCAATACAATCCTTAACCTTCACCCAGTCCCCGACACACACTTCCTCCTCTTCCTCCACTTTCTCAACCTCTGCTGGGTCGATCAACCAAGCCCTTGCACCAGCAGGTGTATGAATCCTAAGCTTCCCATCGGCATCAATGGATGAGATGGTCCCTATATTTGAATGATTATGATTAGACCAACCAAATCTTGGCTGGCGGATACAGAGTCTGACCCGCACATGCTGCCCAACAACAAACTTGCTGACTACTTCAAGCTGACTGGAAGGCCCTATCCACCTTTCCTGCTCACCGCAAAATGCCACATGAATGGTTCCATCCCAGATATCATCCTCATATCCAATCCCATGTACAACACCGATGCTACCTGGTTTGAGAGACTTCCAATCATCAGCGTTATTCTTCAACCTAACCCATTCACCAACCTCGTAAACTTGCTCGATCTCAAGATCTGCAGGATCACCTCTCCACAACCCAGGCACACCAAAAAAGGCCACTCTTACTTCTCCATCAGCATGGACACCTGCAATTATGCCTCTTGAATCAGGCTTTGCATCTCTCCATCCCCATCTGGGCTCTGTTATTCCAGCACGGAATCGAACATGATGACCAATCTTGAGAGGCTGTACTTTTTCAATGTCTGTGTTATGAGTTAACCATTTCCCTTTCCTGAAACAACCAGCTAATTCCAAGTAACCAGAGTCTTGAATGCTATGGACTACTGCAATGCTTATTTTCCCAACACTGTTCCATTCAAAAGTAGGTCTGCTCCCAATACTTGATTTTGAGCGCACCCAGTCTCCAACCTCAAAAGCTGAAAGCCTCTCGGCATCACCTGGTGCTACCTTCCACAAGCTATTTCTGCCAGAAACCTTGACATTCAGAGTCCCATCCATGTCTATCCTTGAAATTGCCCCGATTGTTGCTGCGGTTTCATTTGACCATCCAAGGCGTGGCTGAGATATGGAAGGTAAAACATGAATTTTTTCGCCTACCTCAAATGGCTGTGCCTTCTCCACATCTGCAACTGAGCAAACAAAAGGCTTGCTTCTGAAGCAGAAAGCAACACCCA
>KE373130.1:93211-104525 GCA_000418225.1 Zizania latifolia | reverse complement strand
CAGCAGGATCAGCTCTCCATCCCCTAGAAGCTCCTGGAAAACCAACCCTCAAGATTCCATCATCATCAACGCAGAGCACTGTCCCAATGCTATCTCGTGACTGACCACGCCATCCAAATCTGACAACAGAGGAATATATATGGTGATTCACACTTTTTCATATAATAAACGAGTCCCTGATAAGATGAGTAATTTTTTATTTTTTTTCATGAGACATTCTTTACAAATCTTCGGTTATTATATTGATGGTGAGAATTCTAGTAACATTGAATCCCACCATCAGATTTTGAATTTTGAATTTTGCTTTTTGCAGCAGGCAGAAGAGCAAATGAGCAACTTCAGATTTTTGGTCAGAACTCACAAGCAAAATAACCATTTGCACCTAGCAACATTTTTATTAAAAAATTGAGCACCAGGATACCATCATTTTGACAAGATCCTAGTAAATCAGTGTAAACTTTTAACACTTTTTAACAATCAAATGCAGTTGTAACAGTCACCGACGGGACAGATCACCTCAAAGGTTTTGGGTCAATAAATCTTGGAACTTCAACTTATTATCATGATCAGCGCAGAACAAAACCTAGCATGGCACATGGAAAGTACAACTATAAAGTACAATGAAGCTGGCAGCATCATCTAGGTCTTTCACTTGCAAGTATCAAATAAATACATGTGCAGATATCTAATCCAACAACCCGTATTTATGTCAGGATAAACTAAACATAAATGGCCATTACTTTTATAATCTCAATATCCAGATAAATCAGAAGAGTGATTCACCAATGTTATAAACAGGCTAATGGATTTACCGACTCAGTAAAACAAACAGTTATCAAAAGTCACAAAGCTATTTCTCCTACTAACATAGTAAGCATCACATTCACCACTTCACAGTTCACAAAGAGAGGCCAGACACAAAATAGAGATTACTAATGAGGTCACATACCTAGGGTCCAAAACATCAGGTTTGAGCTGCACATGTTGGCCTCTATTTAGTGGAATGACTTTGATAACTTCACTTGTCAAAACACGGGCTTCTCCAGAACAAAATGACACAACAAGGTGATCATGGTCTACAACAGATTGAACAAAGCCAATGCTTCTGGGTCCTGCACCTTGCCAACCAAAAGCTGGTGCAGTAATTGTTCTTCTAAATTTTACCCAATCCGTGACCTCATATCTGGTAACAGCATCAAGTAAAATCATTAAGATAATCTGGGATCCAAAGCAGTCAAATTTCAGCATGAGATCAAATGTCAAAAGCCAAAAATATAGACAAAAAAATTATGTGTTGAGTTTCTTACATGGTTGGTGAGAGATTAACTCCTTTATCTTCCAGTGTTTCCATCAGTTCTTCAGAAATCCATTCTCGTGGGAGCCTCTCCAGAAAATCTCGCAATGTCCAGCCTCTGTAATTGATAGAAACAATGCCTATGTGTAAGCATATAATACAACAGCAACAAAGCCTTTCAATCCCAAGCAAGTTGGGGTAGGCATGTAAGCATATAATAGAAGAAACAAATTTTTGCACCGAAGGAACTAACTTATGAGAGAGAGAGAGAGAGAGAGAGTTTTCAAGCAGCCTTGCAAAAGAGTTTACAATGAGAGAAAATAGTTAAGTGACCAAAAGTTGGTGCTATTTCCTTCTAAGACACCATTTAATCATTCTATGGTGTTCCTGGCAGAAGGATCCCTTCAAAAATTGAATGAGCAAAACATTGACACAATACACTTGCACATGTGCAGACTTGCACATGAAACCCTCAGCGCCTCACCTGGAGCTTGCCCTGCATAGAGGTCTCACCGGAATCTGGAGCTCCCAGAGCTAATTCCAGGTAAATTTTGTCGGTTCATCATTTCTTGCTCTAGAGGCTTTGTCTGAGTTGGGTAACCTTCTCTAGAGATTAGGGGTTAGTGGAAAGGTAACCTCATTCACTCATTGTCTCAAACTTTTTACTGTATTTATGATTTTCTGATTTTAAGTATATATATACCTGCCGTATCACGTTTTAGGAAAAATCTGTGTCTCTATACTGGTATCCCATATCAATGATATACTGATATTTACCATTCAAAAGTTACTTGCCTGTGGTTTCTGACATCAACAGCAGGTGATGGCTGTTGTAACATTTGAACAATCCATGAGAGGTTTTCACGTATCATTTTAGCTGCATCAGCAGCTATGTGGAAAGCATTATCACCGTCGTCATCCTGGATAACCAAATAGCACATCATTAAACACACAATAACTTGGTCCTGACATACCATGGGAATTAAGCAATGTTTAGAAGGAAATAAGAGCAATGACCAAAAAAGAGTGCCAGAATTTCAGTTATGTGGACTGTAATCAAAAGGTCCAGCAGCAAATCCCACCCGCAGACAAATCAAAAGGAAAAATAAAGAGGTAAACAAAAATGCAGAATACAAAAGCCTATGCATCTGAACTTAACAAATAACAATGATAATTTGGGGAAATCAAGGCATCTATATTTCATGATAATCTAGAAAAGCATACTGGAGTTTGATACTTTATGATGGGATAATTCGGTAGAACGTCTTGATATGCTTCAGGATGCAAAATCACTGGGAACTGCAATAGAGCCACATTGTTGGGCATGAAATGTCGGACATCGACACATTTCATTTAAGAAAAATCAATACATATCATAGTGCCTCCTGGTAGGTTTTTATGTGAAAAAATGCTGTTGTTAAGAGCTGCAGAGGTACTACAAAACAGAGCTTCCCCTCTTATAGAGGTAGCTATATCCCAGATTCCCAGCGTTCTTTTTTCATTTCACTTCCTATTTTTTCTTCCTCTGGTACTGATCCATTGTAAAGTTGATTTTGTTTTAGGTTATACAAATAAGCTCCTGTCCTCCACAGTGGCTCCAAGTCGTGGAATGAAAAATAAATGTTTTGCTAAGTGTATCCATTTTCAATAGCACAACAGCAAAGTTCCTTATCATGCATCCATGCACAGATGACATAATGACAGAAAATTTATATAATGATGACTTTTAGGATTTGCATACATCATAAGAACAGGACAAAACATATTACAGCTGGATATTGAGAAAATATGACAGTTTGACTTGTAAATATCATTCAAACATCACATTTATCTTTAAAAATGATCAGCGAAGGAAGTAAGTCACAATACCTGTAGATTGCAGTTTGCTCCAAAAGCTAATAGCAAACCAACACATGAGTTTGCGCCTCTGTTCAGTGCAACAAGAAGTGGTGTTGTGTTTTGAGCGTTTCTTATATTTATATCAACTCCAGCTTCCAGAATAATCTGTCATTGAAAATGCATAAAAAAGAGTAAGGCAAATTTTGATACAGAACTATAAAGTAGAAACACAGAAAAATCAAGGAAAAAATCTAATCACCAGACAGGAACAACAGAAAAGAAAAGGAAGAAAAAACTAACAACCAGATAACCTTTACCTTAACCAATTCTGCATCATTGATCATTGCTGCAGTATGCAGTGCTGTTCGACAGTGTGGGTCATCTTCTGCTGTAGGATCAGCACCAGCAGAAAGCAATACTCTTACTAACTCCCGACCCTCTGTCATATATATGTCAGTCTTACTGTTAGAACAAACATGTTTTCCAATAGATAAAAGAATATATTTCTATCCTCATCCTTAGAGAACTAAAACATGTAAGTTTGCATGTGTTAAGTGTAAATGAGATATATATGACTTAGTGTCTAGGAGGCCAATGTTGCTCATAATTTAGTAAATATAAATCTTGTTAATGGAATAAGATACACAGTTGTGAATAGCAAATTTATCTTCTATAACATGATATCTTCATCTATAACAGAACGATGCGGCTGTAACGAACCAAAGAGATGGGCCTTCATATCTGTTAAGTATGACGTGAGCAAAGAGAGCAATTACCTTTCTCATGCTCTTTTTTAAGAGCAGCTGCCATGCACAAAGCTGTCCCAACAGGGCTAGGTACATCAATTGCTTCCACTATCTCTTCTTTAGATGCAATTTCAACCCATCTTTTCACCACAGCCACGTTCCATGTCTCAATACATAAATGCAGTGGCCTATGCACCATCACAAGAATGAAATATCAGTAGATGAATTGGACAGATAAGGATTCAACAGGAGAAGATTTCATGTTTCCACAGCATAGCTCAGCAAATATAATGGCCACCAACAGCATAAAGAAAGCCACATGAATAGAAGCTAATTCAACAGCTTGTCATATTGATCAGATACTTGTTCTTACGTTTTATTCTGAGAATTTGTTATGCCCATAGACATGCAACCTCCATTTTCCAATATGACAATGGCACAGTCAGTATATCTCTTCGCCACAGCAGTATGCAAGATAGATTCACCTTCTCCATCTACTGCATTAGGATCAGCTCCAGCCATGAGCAATTCCTGCATGAGACACACAAACAAAATATTAATCTAGGAACTCGCAGGCTGAAATAATAAATGCGAACCTAATAACATACCCGCATGCACTCTGGTTGACCGTGATGAGCACAAACATGAGCAAGAGTAGGACCAAGACCTTCTCTAAGCCTAGAATTAACATCAGAAGATCTCTTTACAAGTGCACGAACACACTGTGGAGAGCCAGCAGCCAAAGCAAATATTATTGGAGGGTCTTCGTTCTTATCTAATATGTCTACATTATCTTGATAAGCCACAATAGCTTCAACGATTTCGGCTGAACCTCTTCGGCATGCTAAATGTAGGGCGGTATGTCCTTCGGTATTCTGTGCTTCTAAGAGAGAACGAATTAAACAGCCATTTTTATCTGAGGCAGCTTCTGCAAGTAGATTCCTGGCAGGGGCAAAAGGTTGTGTCAGACAGTATAGGCTATGAATGCAGCCAACAAAAAGTTGTCAAAGACTAACCTAACACCAGAAACATCTCCTTCACATACAAGATGGTGCAAAGCATTTGGATTGTCATGGACCATGTCCATAATTGAGGCTGGTGGCGCTTCCATGCCATTGGGCAAGCTTACATTTGTGAAATCACTGCTTAAGCAAGTAGTGCGTTAGAATCCTTTGTATCAGAAGCCGCATACTCCAATAGAATAAGTTAGGGAAAAACATATGCCTTATTGCAGGTGACATTATAGTAAACCAGGTTAACTCAAATATATTTCACTATTTCTTTTTCTACACTTTCAGCTAAGTTTCTACAAACTTTTGGTTCCATTTACAAAGTATTTGAATTAAATAATGCAAATTCAGATAAAGAAATTACTTTTCAGGGCTTGCAGGTGGGCTCCTCGGTATATCTAGAAGATGGCGCAGAAAGGTTTTCAGCATGTCCTGGAAAGATGGTCTTCTTGAAGCTCGGAACTGCAAACAGTCACCAATCATCTTCCACAGCTCCCCAGGAAGTCCTACACCTACTACCCTTGAGTATTGAGGGGGTGGCTTCTTTTCTTTTACAACAGACTTACAAATTTCCTCTGCACTTAGCCCAGCCCATCTGCATTTCAATTAGCATCTAACCACACCATTCGGGAAGCATTAAGAAAAACAAATGAAATAATCAAGCTACTTACGGAACAGCACCAGTACACATTTCCACAAGTGTACATCCAAAACTCCATGCATCTGACTCTGGTGATATTCCATTTGCACTATCCCAAAACAGATTCAGTGACTTCTTCAACGGTCCCCATGCCTCCGGAGCTGTATAATTGGGGCTAAGAAGTGTAACATCCATGCCAGCCATGTTGGAGTCATCAGGCACTCTCCGACTAGTAAGGTTCTTAAGAATGGCTGAAAGACCATAATCGGAAACAACTGCATGGCCATTTGTATCCAGAAGAATATTTGACGGCTTTATGCTCATACAAACAATGCCTGCTGCATGGAGTTCTGCTACTCCACGAGCAATATCTGCTCCATACCTGCGAAACTCAGGCTCAGGAAAATTATAATCAGAAGATATATAGATTTGAAGAAACAAAAGAAATGTCAAACATAAGCATACTGACAAAAAAAACTAAATCATTGTAGTGTGTTCGAGAATGATAACAACTATATACTACTGGTAAATGAGGTGGCAACTCTTATAATAGCAAAATAAGTAAGTAAATTGAAATGTTGTGAACAAAATAAGTATTTTTTTCCTATGTATGGCATAGGCTGATTCATGCATTTAGTATGAAAACAATTTGCAATGTGAGAAAAATTCTGAGTTCCAAAATTTTATGGTTAGTAGGCACTTATTGTTAGCTTGAAAATATTACGATAAACTTTGACCCACAATGGTTTTGGCATAAGCGATCAAGGTGTCGCTTAGGCGTCACCTAATTGACGACTAAGCGTCCGGGCGGCCAGCAGTGGTCACCACAGCCCACGCCTTGCCTAATCGGAGTATGGCAACCGCCTCAATGAATATGGAGTTGGCAGGACGCCATATGGCCGACAGCAATGGATGAATGGGAGATGGGCCCTGAGTACCCGATGCACATAAGCCTCTCTGGACTCTGCCCAGCCCATGCTGTAAAACCCTAGCTGCACCTGAGCTTCATCCGCCGCTGCTCCTTCCCCCGCCACTCCCTCCGCCGCTGACATCCCCTCCGTTGAGTTACTGATTTGTTGTGCTCGGTTTAGCCAATGAGTAATTGCTGTGCATGTGCTCGGTGAGTTGATTGACTAGGTGCAGACGGCATGAATGACTGTGATGATATTTGTTAACTTGTTATGATATTTGAACTATTGCTATGGACTATGTATTTGTTTAACTATTTCTATTTGATGTGGTTCTGAATTTAAATTCATGTTGTTCTAAAATTACTGTGCAATGTACATTTATGTTAAGTGAGTATGGTGTTGCCTTACCGCACGCCATACTTGCTTAAAAGGTGTGGAGGTGGTTAGGTGCCTCGCCTCGCTTTACCACCGCAATAACTATGCATCACTGGTAATGAACCCTGCCTCAATTTGGACGGTACTCTAAGCTAGGAAATGTTTAAAAACTATGAAGGTGAAATACAAATCAGGGAAAGTAATGAGTTGGAGTTATCACAACACGCAATGCCTATCAGCCAAAGATATTACAAGTTCATATTTAACCACCACCACACAGATGGTTAGCTGTGAAGCAAATCTCGAACGAAACATGGATTACCAGTGCGTTGCAACATATCTCAAAAAAATATGATAAATACAATATGCAAACCATAAACAGTTATCCTCAAGTCCAAAAACCATATACACAACATGAGCCAATTAACAACCTATGCATACTCATGTGCAAAGATGCATTTCATACCTACTTATTTGTGACCACAGAAGAACTAGAATGTGTGGTAACTGTAGAACACACTATCACCCCCAACCCTCTTCTTTCAAAGAGTAAAGATATGTATGCAATTGTTTAGATCACAGGATAATCATTTCTTCTTTTTTTAATCGATGGACTAATGGTATATTAATTTGATACCCACCACAACACATGGGGACTGTGCTGTTATAGTAACAAATTCAACATCAGGCAAGCACAAATGAATGGACCCCACTAGTGCACTGCACAGAAGTATCACACAGATCCTCAGAAACCAAAGTTTGAGTTTATAGAAACCAACTTATTTCAGCAGTGAACAGCCATGATTGCTCCAATCCTTTCATTCTAACGCACATATGAGTTCTATCTTTTATGGAGAAATATCAAGTGTGCCAAATATTCCAAATATGAACTAGTAAGTTTCGGCATTCCATTGGTTGTTGTCAACAACACACGATATTCTAGGAATTGTACTTGTAGGGCATGCACGATTGCACGTTGTATAGTACAGATTCTTAGCACACACAAGTGATCACTCTGTTCATGGATAAAAAAGAACTGAAGTTCTGCATCTAGAAAGCTTGATAAGTATTAACCCAACAAACTAATAGCAAACAAAGCTATGCTATTCACTGGATACTGAACTTCCTGACTACCACCGGCTGAATGTTAATTATAGTATAAAGAGGATTCTTCCAAGCACTAAATGTGATCATATTTAATAATAGCACTAAGAGCTATGCTACAACGCGACAAAAGGTACAGGACAAAGGGGATAACGAAGCTGCCAGCAATCACCCAGGCATTGCCGGACACGTACACACACTACAAACTCATTGAGATCAAATTAAATGACACCACAGGTCGCAAAAACTGCTTTCCACATAAGTATTCAATCTACATCACTACAACATTTTGTCACATTTGATGATCCTTCTAGCTAGACATGCAGCTTAGATAACCACCTTCAAAAACCCATGCATTCCAACACGTGCAGTTAGCGGAAAAACTGTCACATAATGCCGCAGCTCAATCTAGGTTTTCAGGGTTAGTTACTACTTTCAGTGATCAATAGTTCGACACAAGCAACTATAACTATGTAATACTATTAAGTATCCATGTTTAGATGCAATGCCACACCTGAGGATCTGCTCCAACGTGAGGCGTCCACCATTCTGCCGCATTTCTTTCTGCACGGACCCCACGTAGCGATCCATCACAAAGCAGAGGTGCCCGCCGACCCTGACAGCACCATGGAATGTGCAAACATTCCGGCACCAAGTGGAGGCGCGCCTCAGCCGCTCCACCTCCTCCTGAACACCCTCAAGCCCGTCCCCAGCGGGCACAGGCACCTTCTTCACAGCGACCTGATGCTTACACTTCTTCACCCCACCGCCCCCACCACCACGGGACAGCGTGCCGGCCCACACCTCCTGGCCGGCGGGCCCAGGCGGCCCGGTCCCGATGCGGCGGGCGAGCTTGAGGTCCGGGTGCGAGGCGAGGTCGAACGAGGTGCAGCCGGGCTGCGGCGGCGGCGGCGCGGAGGATCGGCGGCTAGGGCGTCGGAAGAAGTCGTCCTCGTCTTCCTCGTCATCGGAGGAGGAGCCGGAGTCGGAGTGGAGGAAAGAGGGCGACGAAGGGGAGGAGGACAGCAGCGAGAGGATGGGGAAGTTCTTCCTCAGCGCGGAGACCGAGTTCCCGACGGCGGTGGGGTGGCGGCAGCGCGGGCAGGCCAGCACGGCGTCCGCGGCGTTGGCGAGCATGCGCGCTAGGCAGGCGCGGCAGAAGCCATGGCCGCAGTGGAGGAGCAGCGGCGTGCGCTCCTCCTCGTCGTACCGGACGTGGCACAGCGAGCAGCAAGGCACCCGCATCGCGCCAGGCTGCCCTGGGGTGCGGGAGGCGACGAGGGGGTAGATCTGGGCGGGGGAGCGGCCGCGGGGGGGTTTGGGGGGGAGAGAGAGAGAGAGAGGCGAGTTCGGGAATGATGCGATTTTTTGATGCCGCGGAAGGGGAGGGGAGAGGGGATGGGGTTGGTGATGATGCGGTGGGAGCCTGGGAGGGACGACAAGCAAGCGCCTGCCTGCGTGCGCTTCGCCCACCTTTTCGTGCTCTTGGGAATGGGGTTCGTGCGGCGCGTGTGCTCGGCGCGGCGTTGGCTGCTTCCCCTTTCTGTTCCGGTCGACGAGTGTTTTCCGCATGGGGCTCTCGGGCCGGAAGAAATTGAAGTTTTCGCCCTTCTGTCCGCGTGGCGTTTGCTATTTTTATTATTTCTTATTTCTTAGATTTAAGTAAGTGGCGTTTGCTATTTTTATTGTATCTTATTTCTTAGATTTTCCAAGTATGTTGTAACTTATGCGAAATTAATTTGTTATTTATTATGTTTTAAAGAATGTATGTGTTTATTTGTACATGTGATAAGAATAAATATTAAAGAAAAGATAAAAAATAAGGTCTGAAACGACTTATATTTAGAAAAAAAATAAGAATACTACAGTAACTTATATAAGAAATCCGAAGGACTAGACTCAAATGATACATATCACACATACAAATGAGAAAAAAAAAGAAAATTAACTTTTGAGTGATATGGAATCATATCTTCTAAATAAATTATAATAGTAGTTCTTCAATTTCCTCTCCTCTCTTTCAGAGATTAACGGGTGTAAACAAATAATTGTTTTGTGGGCATTTGGTTTATTTTTTTCTTTTCTTTGGCAAGCTAACTTACCACCGATTAAGAGAGAGCCTGACCGCTTCGGGCGTCATGAATGTGCTTGTCTTAGCGAGTAGCGTGTACACGTAGTTTTTGTGTTTCTAAGTGTATACGTTGCTTGCATGGTCCTTCCATCCATTTATAATGAATCGTGTTGCACGTTCAAAGTGAATGGGATTGTTTTTGCTAGTTAAATTAAACAGGTAAAAGTTAGGCAACAATAATGTGGTAGTGTTTTTTTACATACTTTAAATTATGTAGTCTCTCTGATTTCTTATATAGTTTAATTTACTTTTCTCAAATTTTTCCTAAACATGAGTCATTCTAAATATATATGCAATTTTCTATATCTTCGTTTATGTTTGTCCTTGCAAAATAAATAAATCATCTTTTTTAGTGTAGAATAAAGAAGTGGCAATAAAGTTATTTAAGTCGGTTTCTTTTTTTTTAATTCCCATCTATAAATATAAAATGATATCTGAAGTACTGGCTAATGCTTTGGTGCCGTCCTGAAATATTATACAGACAATACGAATCATATCGAGATGGCAATTTACAGTGATCAGATGGAGACCCCGACGAACCGTGGCCGTGCACATTTTACATGTTTGAATTCTTATTGGACTGATGAGGTTAGACTAGTTTAAGATTCTTAGTTTAGATTATAAAACTTAATAATTATATAATCTATAAATTAAATAGTATCTATAAGACTATAAGCAAAATAATTCTAACTTCTCTATATTTTTACTTGTTGTCTTAGAGAATATTAAGCTCCCAAACAAGGCTACAGCTTGTGTCTTACAAATTTTAGTTTTAAAGTCACTGTCAAGTTGGGGTACAACTCAATAGTACTAATCACTCCATCATTGTAATTATAGTAATCTTTTCATACTTATCATTTGCTTTATTGTATTTAATATTGCCTACCCGTTTCTTTTGAGCAAATATATCTGCCATTGTTTGTACTACATGATTCTACGAAACATTGATAATCAGTATTTGAATCCTGGAAATGAGACCTTATATGTGGGCCATATGTGAAATTAACTGTTTATACGAAATCTCACCGTAATGTTATACTTTAGTTTCTAGATTTGAATTTGAAATAATTCATGCACATGACATCCTTCTAAGTAGGCTTAATTTAGTTATAAAAAATTGATATTTGATGCAACAACTCTATATTAATATGCTTATTGGTAAAATGTCATTTCTCATGGTGTTCATACTAATTGTCATCCCATGGTGTGGGGGATAGCCCCCGGGTAGGCCACGTGGCGGTTTCCTGGCCACGTGGCGCGCGGG
>KE373130.1:64275-85617 GCA_000418225.1 Zizania latifolia | reverse complement strand
TGGGCAGAGGCATGGGGCATGGCCGCGTGGAGGCTTGGTGCGGCCGGCAGCGTCGATGGATAATCCACTATAGTTCTGGGATTGGGAGGAACAACCGGAGACCATAGTGCTGTAGGGTTATGGGGAGTCTACGCTAGCGCTTAATTTGAAAAATTAACCCCATTAGCCCAGGAACCATGCGTGCAATGGGATCATGGATCGTTACCTTGAGCCTTGAGACACGCTCGGGCAACGGAAGTAGAGTCGATGAAGCGCGTCCTCGAGCTACTCCACACAGCTCCGTCCGTTCGTCGGCGGTGAAGTCGGCGTAATCCGGCGTTCTCCAAGGAAGAAGAATAGCACCGATGCAGTAACGGTGCCTCTACAGTATCCACATGTATAAGGATGGGATCACCTCACGCCAGCGTGCTAGCACCACTCGTGAGATCCAGAAGATTAATCACAACACTTGTGATCCTGAAGAGAAGAGAGGTGGCGGCTAGGGTTAGGGTGAAGTAGCAATGACCAGCAGCCTTTTCGTGCTTGCCCTACCTCTCTTTATATAGTGCCCTGTCGTGGGCCTTTAATCTGTATTAAAGCCCAACAGATCTAATCTGTTCGTCTGGCCCAGAACTTCTGGCTGTAGCCGGAACTTCCGGGCCTTGGAACTTCCGGCTACAGCCGAAACTTCCAAAAATAACCTTCTGTATCGAAATTAATTCTCGACCTAGAAATTTCGGCTACAGCCGAAACTTCCGAAAATGACCTTCTGTATCGAATTAATTCTCGACCTGGAACTTCCAGCTACAGCCAAAACTTCCGGCTATAGCCAAAACTTCCGGTTCTTCCAGAACATCAAATACTGGGGCTGGCCCAGAACTTCTGGTCCTACTAGAGCTTCCGGATGCTCCAGAACCCGAAACATCCGGCTACAGCTGAAACTTCCGGTTCCCCCAGAATTTTCTTGGGCACAATTCCATCAATCTCCCACTTGCACAAGAACCAATTATTTACAAGATTTGAATTCCATCCCCTTAAGCATGCGACCCGATAGGTTCATACGCAAATGGCCGCTATCCGAAAACCATTTCTAGATCACCGATCAATAGCGGTACCTAGCAGCACATATTGACCCTCGAATACATACAAAGTCAAAATTATACTTTCTGAACCTTGATATACTCACGCACCAATCCCTTTACCACACGACATCAGTCAAGCTAAAGGCGAGATTCGTGCCACCCTTGTTGATAGCTCGATACTTCACTCGATCGAGTAGTGGATTCAATCATGATTAACCCTTTGATCATAGTGGCATGGCCATGCACTTTCCAATCCGACTACCTCGAGGGGCCAGAGACGTCTCTCCCGTTATGTAGGAGGGGTAAATTCCATCTTGACCGCTCACATCAAACGACATGTTTCGTGACACACCCGAAAGCAACCTTTATAACTACCCTGCTACGGAATAGCGTTTGGAAGCCCCTAAGTGTGCTACTATATATTCTAGAATCAATAACGATCTCAGGTCTAAGGATTCTGCAGGTACACCATTTGAGATGATAACTGATGGCACATATAAAATAACAATCCCAGCAGTATCTCAAAGTGGGTCTATCCAACTCCATGTTCACCAACATGAGTCCACATCACTGATTTGACATCTCCATGTCTATGATCTGTGAAACAAGATCATCAATCAGACAGATCTGCTAATCTATGAATCATCACTGTCCCACATGACGATATGAGATTAGGGATCGTTTAGAACAACATCATAACATAAAGAGTCTCACAAACAAGTCATCAACTGGCTGATCAATGTAAAAGATATTTATTCAAGGAACAAGATAACAAATTATTCAAATATACATTAGCATAGACAAACTAACTTCTTCTCACATACACTCGACTCACTCACGTAAGTATCTAATACCCATAGAGTTCAAGTATGCCTCATGTCTGGGCTGTGAAAGAGGCTTCGTCAACGGATCGACTATGTTCAAATCCGTATGTACCTTGCATATCTTCACATCACCTCTATCTATAATCTCACGGATCAAGTAATAACGCCCAGTATGTGCTTGGACTTCTGGTGCGACCTAGGCTCCTTGGCTTGCGCAATGGCACTACTATTATCACAATAAAGGTCCACTAGACTGGACGCACTAGGGACAACACCCAACTCAGAAACAAACTTTCTGATCCAAACTGCCTCCTTTGTAGCTTCCGAAGCTGCAATATACTCGGCTTCTGTCTTTTAATCTGTAACCGTTTCTTGCTTAGAACTCTTCCAACTCACTGCGCCTCCATTGAGACAGAACACAAATCCAGACTACGATCGCGAATCGTCCTTGTCGGTTTAGAAGCTGGCATCGGTGTAACCATTTACAACGAGCTCCTCCTCACCTTCACAGACCAGGAATATATCCTCAGTTCTTCTCAAGTGCTTAAGGATACTCTTTACTATCGCCCAGTGACTTTCACCCAGGTTTGACTGATATCTGCTCGTAACGCTTAGAGCATAAGAAACATATGGACGTGTACAAAGCATGGCATACATGATGGATCCGATTACGGAGGCATACGGGATCGCACTCATCTTCTCTAGCTCATCAGGTGTCGAAGGACAATGACTCTTGCTGAGAGAAATACCATGTGACATGGGCAGGAAACCTTTCTTCGAAATTCTGCATATTGAACCATTTCAATACCTTGTCAATGTACATGCTTTGGCTTAATCCAATTAACCTTCTCGATCTACCTCTATATATTTTTATGTCCAAGATGGATGTATGTTGCCTCTCCGAGATCTTTCATTGAGAAACTTTTTCTCAAGGAAGCCTTGACAACATCTAGCATAGGAATATCATTTCCGATCAATAATATGTCATCTACATATAAGACCAGAAACATAAGTAAGCACCCACTAGCCTTTTTGTAAACACAAGGCTCTTCTTCATTCTTGATGAAGCCAAACTCTTTCACTACCTCATCAAAATAAAGGTTCCAACTCTGAGAAGCCTGCTTCAGCCCATAAATGAACCTTTGCAGCTTGCAAACTTTTCCAGCACTCTCTATATCATCAAGACCTTCAGGGTGTGTCATGTACACATCCTCACTTAGGTTTCCATTAAGGAAAGCCGTCTTGACATCTATTTGCCATATCTCACAGTCATGAAATGCGGCAATTGCTAGGATGATCCGGATATACTTTAGCATAGCGACGGACGAAAACGTTTCATCATAATCAACACCTTGAATCTATCTGAAACCTTTCGTCACCAATCGTGCCTTATAGATGTGAACATTTCCATCAACGTCTATCTTTTGCTTAAAAATCCATTTACACTCGATAGTTTTTATACCATCAGGTAGATCGACCAAGTTCCAAACTTGATTCTCTCGTATGGATTCTAACTCGGATCTTATGGCTCCAAGCCATTTCTCAGAATCAGGTCCCATCACTGCTTCTGAATAGGTCTTAGGTTCATCTTTGTCCAACAATAATATGTCGCGCTGCCCAGTGGTTAAAAACGCTAACCGTTCGGGCGCATGACTTAACCTCTCCGACCGACGTGGGGCTGGTGTCTCGACAACAGGCTCTGCGACATCTTGTATGTCGAGTGACGGTTCAGTAGGAGGTGAAACACTTTCTAGGGGCTCTTGAACCTCTTCGAGACGAACCGTGCTCCCACTAACCCCTTTCGAGAGAAACTCTTTCTCAAGAAAAATACCATTCCGGATGACAAACACTTTGTCTTCTTCCTGGTTATAAAAGTAATATCGTTTGGTTTCCCTAGGATATCCCACGAAGAAGCATTTATCAGATTTGAGAGTGAGCTTATCAGACGTCAAATGCTTTACATAGTCCTCACAACCCCAGATCTTTAGAAAAGACAACCCATGATGCTTTCCAGTCCATATCTCATATGGTGTCCTCTCTACAGATTTAGATGGAACTCTGTTTAATGTGAAAGCAACAGTTTCTAAAGCAAATCCCCAGAAAGACAATGGAAGATCAGTTTGACTCATCATCGACCGGACCATGTCCAACAAAGTTTGGTTCCTCCGCTCGGACACTCCATTCCACTGAGGTGTACCAGGTGGAGTCAGCTGTGGAACAATTCCACACTGCTTCAGATGATCATTAAACTCATAGCTTAAATATTCATCTCCACGATCTGATTGTAGAAATTTAATTGTCTTACCAGTATGATTTTGTACTTCATTCTGGAACTCCTTGAACTTTTTAAAGGATTCCGACTTATGCCTCATTAAGTAGACGTAACCATATCTACTAAAGTCATCGGTAAAAGTTATGAAGTACTGGAATCCACCTCTAGCTATAGAACTCATTGGTCCACATACATCAGTATGCACAATGGCCAACAACTCATTTGCCCTCTCACTTTGACCAATGAAAGGCGCCTTAGTCATCATGCCAAGTAAACAAGACTCACATGTGTCAAATGATTCAAAATCAAATGACTCCAAAAGCCCATCTCTGTGAAGCTTTTGCATGCGCTTCTCATTTATATGACCCAAACGACAATGCCAGACATAGGTGGGATTCAAATCATTGAGTCAAGGTTTCTCTGTATTAATGTTATAAACATGTGTATCCTCAAGATTCAAAACATATAAGCCATTCAACAATGGACAAATACCATAGAGCATACCATTCGAAAATATCGAACAACACTTGTTCTTTATTACGAATTCAAAACCGTCTTCCTCTAAACATGACGAAGAGATAATGTTTCTGCCCAAGGCGAGAATAAAATAACAATTATTTAACTCCAAAACTAATTCTGAGGGTAGCGACAAAGAATAGACGCCGACGGCCAACGCAGCAACTTTTGCACCATTGCCGACGCGAACATCCAATTCGCCTCTTGTGCACTTCCTAGTCCTTTTCAGCCCCTACAACGATTTGCAAGTGTGATCATTGATCCGGTATCAAATACCCATGAATTACTTGGACAAGTAGCAAGATAAATTTTAATAACATTTATATCTGAAACGGAAGTCACACTTTCCTTCTTTTTCTTTTGTTCTTCCAGGTACAACTTGTAATTCCTCCACCAATGGCCAGGCTTATGGCAGTGGTGGCAAGTGTCAGAGCTAGCAGGGCCCGACTTAGACTTTCCAATCGAATTAGACTTAGAGCTCGAGATCGCATCTGGAGCTTTAGTCTTTCCCTTACGCTTTCTCTTTTTATTCTCCTTTTGAACCATTATCACATGACTAGGATTTTTCTTAAGGCTTTCCTCGGCTTTCTTGAGCATCCCATGCAATTCAGTCAATGTTTTCTTTATGCCATTCATATAAAAATTCATGATAAACGGCTCGAAGCTCACAGGGAGCGACTGAAGAATCACATATGTGGCCAAATCATTATCAAGTTTAGAGTCAAGCTTCTCCAGGTTCTCAACGTAACCAATCATCTTGATCACATGAGGACTCACTGTACTGCCTTCCACTAACCTGCACGTAAATAAGGACTTTGAGACATTGTACCTCTCAGTCCGTGCTTGGTTCTCAAACATGCACTTCAGCCCAACGATCATATCGTAGGCATCTCTATCATCATATTGCTTCTGAAGCTCAGAGGACATGCAAGCAAGCATGAGATAGCTGACATCCACTGAATCACTAGCGTGCTTCTCATATGCCCACCTCTCAGCCAGTGGCGTATCATCCTTCGGTTCATCAAGGTGGGGTTTCTCCAGAATGTAATCTTTATTTTCTTGTTTGAGAACAATTCTCAGATTTCTGTACCAGTCTATAAAATTTGTTCCAGATAATTTCTCCCTTTCAAGGATAGGTCGTAGATTAAAAATGAAAGTGTTCTTTGCAGTAGGTGCCATGATCTACAACAACAATGTAAGGTTCAGCACTATGCTATGTTAATTTTCTATCAAATAAAAGATATACCACAATATGTAAAATGATCGCTTTCCCTCTAACGACACATTGTGGGACAAGATCCATATTCAACTAACTCCTAGTGAGCTTTGGCATGACTGCTAGAAGATTAGTGACATAGGTAAGCAACACCTTGCTAAACACATCCTATGTGACTCTTATTCGTTAGGGTGATATCCTATGCCCGACGCCCGACGCCCAACTACATGCCCCAAATTCCAAAACCGTTTTGATAGCTTTGTTAAGCAAACCAATACTATGTATGTGGTGTCCGACACCACCCTAACTGATTGAGATAAAAGATGGCACCCTGCTTTGGCAGACCCACCATACAATGATCACAACCTTTGTAGGCGCAGCTATTAGAAAGATTGTCAATACTTAATTTTCTAAGGGAAACTATTCTAGCATGGTAACGATGTCTACCGCACATGGAACATGAAAGAATAGTATGACAGGAACATAAGTAAATATCACAGGTAATCATATTAACTATGACATAGTATGGCCCTCTTATATGGTGATCTTCATCTTCATGGTTCCTATCCTTCGGGTCATCACGCTTCAGGCTTCCATGAACCTATATCAGCCTATTACACTATACTAGTTACATGAGCAGAAGCATCACATGTCGACGCGCAGATCATACAATATTTGAACAGCCTTGGGCTGTAATCAACTATAACACGTAGGCCATGCTATTACAAGCGAGTATCATATACTTTGCAAGGCCATACCAGTCACAACATTCCCTGCAAAAACAAGTTAGGCGGAGACTATGCGCAACTGAAAATAGACCCAGAACTTCCGGTCGAAGGGACAGGAACTTCCGACTCAGGGCCGGAACTTCCGAAATCAACCTTCTGACTCGAATTATTTTTTGGCCCGAAAGTTCCGAGTCACACCCGGAACTTCCAAAAATAACATTCTGTACGGAATTTATTTCTATCCGAAACTTCTGGTCCAACCGGAACTTCTGGACCCGGAACTTCCGAGTCATACCCGGAACTTTCGAAAATAACATTCTGTATCGAAAATTATTTCGGCCCGGAACTTTCGGTCCAACCGAAACTTCCAGAAATCCGACGACAAAAATAATAGATCCAATCTATTTCCGTCACATATCACCATATGTGATCGATCCAGATCGAAAACTACGCACGTAGGCTCTGATACCACTGTTGGGTTATGGGGACGCTACGCTAGCGCTTAATTTCAAAAATTAACCCCGTTAGCCCAGAAACCATGCGTGCAATGGGATCATGGATCGTTACCTTGAACCTCGAGACACGCTCGGGCAGCGGAAGTAGAGTCGATGAAGCGCGTCCTCGAGCTACTCCACACAGCTCCGTCCGTTCGTCGGCGGTAAAGTCGGCGTAATCCGGCGTTCTCCAAGGAAGAAAAACAGCACCGATGCAGCAACGGTGCCTCTACGGTATCTACACGTACAGGGATGGGATCACCTCACGCCGGCATGCTAGCACCACTCGTGAGATCCAGAAGATCAATCACAACACTTGTGATCGTGAAGAGAAGAGAGGTGGCGACTAGGGTTAGGGTGAAGTAGCAATGACCAGCATCCTTTTCATGCTTGCCCTACCTCTCTTTATATAGTGCCCTGTTATGGGCCTTTAATCTATATTAAAGCCCAACAGATCTAATCTGTTCGCCTGGCCCGGAACTTCTGGCTGTAGTCGAAACTTTCGGACCTTGGAACTTCCGGCTACAGCCGCAACTTCTGGTTCGTCCAGAACATCAAATACTGGGGATGGCCTGAAACTTCTGGTCCTACCAGAGCTTCCGAATGCTCCAGAAACCGGAACTTCCGGCTGTGGGCCTCGTGAACGCGCTGGGAAAATGGGCCGGTCGTCAGGAGGGAAGGAGAATGAGGCCTAGCCCCAGCCCCAGGCAGGCTGGGCCTAAGAGTGGGGCTGGGCCCATTAGTATTTGAAAAATCTAGAAAAATTTAGGGTACTATAAGGCAAGTTTTTTGGGCTTGGGGCTGAAGCCCAAGGTGCCCCAAGCCCAGTTCCTCCCCTAATGACGATGAATAATCAGATAGAATGACTCAAGTGAGCCCATTCTATGTTCAATAGTTAATAGCACATGTGATTAAAATATTGTAAAATGACTTATATACCCCATAGCTACCAATGTGATGAGAGTAGCAATGTAAAATTGTAGGCTCAAAGCCTTAGTCTATGAATAGACTTTGTGCATTGTAATAAGGGATTTAAAAAAACACTAGTAATTATATCAGTAATTAATACTTAGGATCACACAATTCTAGTGTCAAACCTTCACCAAAATAATTTAAAAGGGTTGTTTTTTACTTATATGCCACTTTAGAGAAAAACCGATTCTTATTTCACCGATGAAAAGAAAGAAATTATGTATAAATTGACAATGCTGGATTGAATTGACTAATTTAGTTTCGTCTATTCCACAATAATGTGATATGTTTAATATAACTCTAACTCTAAGATTTATATTGATCTAAAGTTTGATCTATGCTGAATCTGAAGTTTGTATATATATAATATAATAAAATAGTTTAGACTTTAGACTTCTTAGATGTAAGCCGTGAAACCCTATTTCCAGATCTCCTCTTCGGTTTCCTCCTTTTGCCATGTCGAGTCGCCATCAAGGCCGGAAGCCTACTCTTAGTTTTCTCCCTGACCTGAAAACGAAGAAACCTTTCAGTGTGCCTGTCTCCGGCCTCCGCTCCCCAGCGGCGGCATGGACTTTCCACAGACGACCATGCTGCCTCGTCCGGCTCCTCCTCCATGTCCTCCTCCTCGTCCTCCGCCGCCGAGTCCTCCTCCTCCTCCAGCGGTGCCTCTAGTCGCAGCAACAGCGGCGCTGGTGGCGGCAAAGATGGGAAGGGCACCGATGGCAGGGAGTATGACTCGTTCGACGTCGTGCCCATGAGGGCCGTCGGTGGGTATGGGGGCGAGGAGGATGTGGAGGAGGAAGAGGAGGAGAGGGATTTGTTCGGCTCTAACAACGAGGATTACGTCAAGACCCCCGCGCGTAGCCACTACCGAGTCCTAGGTTAGCATCTCCTAGTACTTCGTATTTGCTAAAGAAATAAGTCTACATAAGCTCCTCACATATTGCTTATTGGTTACTTAACCCACTGACCTAATAAACTAGATGTTTAACCCCTTAACCTTTTAGAAACCATTTACTTAACCCCCTAAGGTAGTTTTGCAAATGGTTTTGCTCTGCTGCATGTCAGGTTGGACAATAATACATATGTGGTTATGTAGACTTTCGTGGTTATTATCTGATTTATTGTCTCAAGCCTCACAACAGAATGTTGGAGGCATAAACTATTTATACATGACATAAACATGATGCACTATAATCTTGTCCAACGTAGAGGAGACGTAGGAATAAACGAGGAGACACTGATAGAGTGAACGAGAAGTTCAGGGGCATGCCTGTCAATTTTTTATGTAGGCACATGTGACCAACGTGGCAATATTGTCTAACCTGCCATGCAGCAGAGCAAAACCATTTGCAAAACTACCTTAGGGGGTTAAGTAAATGGTTTTTAAAAGGTTAAGGGGGTTAAACACATGGTTTATTAGGGAGGGGGTTAAGTAATTAATCGGTAATACGTGAGGGGGTTATGTAGACTTATTCCTTTGCTAAATAACTGTTGTGCTAATGAACAATCTTTAGGCATTTCTCGTGAGTAGAATTCATTAGGACATTTGCCAAACCAAACCCATGTTTTTTTTCCGTTGTGATTTGTGAGTAGGCTGTTCATAGGGTTTAGGAGATTCGGTGACTATTTAATGTGTACTACCTCTATTTTATAATATAAGTCGTTTGTCTTTTTTAAAGTTATTTTTTTCAACTTTGACCAAGTTTAAGTAAAAATATATTAACATTGACAATATCAAATAAATACACTATAAAAACATATTTAATGGTTGATTTAATGAAACTAATTTGATGTTATAATTGTCAGTATATCTTTTCATAAAATTGGTCAAAGTTGAAGAAGTTTGATTTGAAAAAAAGTTAAACAACTTATATTGTTTGTGAAACAGAGGGAGTAGAATTTTGTGTTTCACATCTATGCATAATGAATTATTCTTGCTGTGGACTTTTGGTTGAATTGTTACTTCAACGATCAGTAAGTGCATGGCAGGAAAAATGTGGTATAACATCAAATAGTACATTATGGCTAGTGTGTTCTGGTTGCCGATCGCTTTTGTAGATCACAAGAGATATGGAGTTACGAATTACGATAGTATCAAGCATAATTGTTCAAGAGTACTTCAATGAAAGGGTCTATTGGATCAAAATTCAGTAGCTGATAGTTACGTTGCACTTTGTCAATTTCCCATTTTGATTAAACACAGACAACAGTTAAATAACATCCATCTGCAAACGACTAAAATTTAAACGTAATCCTGCAGATAGATTACAATTATGAAGAATGCTGCATCTATTCTGATTCAGTTTGTCAACAAAATTTACTACATTATTTTCACAAAATATTCTGAAAATTTTCGATATATGCTAGCATCTTTGTGATAGGAAGCTCCCTAAATTCACTACACTATCAGTGATGATTTAGTGCTAGAAGCAACAGAAATTATGCTCATATTTTATGTGTAGCAACTTGTTATCTCTTGTTTTGTTACATTTCAATCTACTAGTTCTCCATTATTGCTAATAATGCCCATGCTTGTGGCGAAAGATTGATGACTAGATTCTTTTAGTGGGCTGAATGTTTGATATGTTGGATGGGGCCAAGGGGCAGCTAGTGCTTTGAAATGTTTGCATTATTTGGGATGGAAGGTCAAGTGGTAACACTTTTTTAAAACACATGCTTTTTCTTATAGTGCTACCCTCGATACGGAACACCAATAGTCATTCTCGGGGAGGATTTGGTGGCTGAGGTGGCAGAGGCCCACCTCTTCTTCCAAGGCCAGGAGGCCATCCAGGACGGCATAACTTTGGCTATGGGAGGTTTTCACATGGAAATGGACGTAATGTTGAAGGTTTTGTTTCAGAAATGAAGCTTAATAAGAGTGAAGAAACTTTATGTAGGAAGGATGTTTCAGGAAGTGCGTAATTGTATCATTCTTTTGATTTTCATATAATATATTTGATTTCTATGTAGCCTAATCCCGTGCTATTCATGCAGCCTTGTGAGATCACATCCTACAGCCGTGTTGAGGGTGGGGATGTGTATTTTGATGAACGCAGTTTGGTAAGATCATAGTTTTCCGATATCAAGTTCACTTTCCCTTTAGTTTGTCTATGTAGTATTATGGAAAATATTGCACAATTTTTTCTGTTCTACTAAACATATTTATTCTTTAGAGGCTCTTCAAACGTAATATCTGTGACTATGCTGGTGAAAATCTCAATAAAGGATTTGAATCATTTATAGAGAAAAGAGGTAATTCTGTACAAAACTCATGTATTTCGTTTTTATGTTATAGTTGATATATATAGCACCGTTAAATGTAGAAACTGTTCTTGTATGTGGTGTGCCTTGCAAAATTCTATTTCAGTTATCATGGATTAACTTGCTCACATTTATATAAAGGTCAGGGCAACATGCCACCTGCCACTATTTTTTTATGGTAGATATACAACACTGTTAAATTTAGAAACTATTGTTATCTCTGGTATACCCTGCAAACTTGCCTGCATTTATAGAAATGTCATGACGGTTTTCCACCTTCTACTAATTTTATATGGTCAAGTCATGTTCTAATGTTGCACTTGCACCTGGATCATGGCTAACCTTGAATGGATCACTCCTCTAGGCATCTATAGAGACGCGTCTTCTTCCTAATGAATTTATTGAATACAAACTATATTTCAGCATGGATGTTCTAGTCGTATCTTCAGCGAGAAGTGGACAATTTATGCTTCCATAAAAAATGGCATGAAAGAAAATACAAAATTAAGAATTAAATGTACTAATTATTTATTTTAGAGCCAAAAGGGAAAGGAAATCAATTATTGAAACTAATTAATCTAGAAGTTCCTCTCTCGAATCCAACATGTAGATCAAGAGAAATATTAATTCTGTTATTTGGAAGTCATTCTTTTTTCCTCCTTTTGAAATTGTTGTCATTTGAGGGCACTGCTTCATGATGAACATGGTTTAGTTTTCAATGTCAGATTTGGGTTCTGAAGGATTTGGTGATCTTCTTGCGTGCATAAGAAATTCACCCGTACCTCTTCAAAAAATACATTTTGTGGTAAAATGCATTGCTGTCAACCTTCGATTTGCTATTTTAGTACGCTGTGCTTGGATTGCTGATCATGTATGCTCTTCTTGCAGACATATCGCAACAATCTTAACAATGTATGGTCCTTCCAGCTCGAACTGTCTAAACCCTAACTTTTTCTTTCCCTCTTGTTTGTAGCCTATGCCCTATAGCCCTATACAACTTTTTTGTTCATGTTACTGCATGTTACTGAGGAGGCGAGGGAGCCCTTTTTGTGTGTGGATTGGAGGAAGGTGGATGAATCTGGAGCATTGGCTGGAGATTTACTAGAGAATACATTTAACCTTTTTTGATATATCTGTTTTCCATGAGTTGACAGACCCTTCTGTTCAATATGTTTGTATGTTTATAGACAAATATAGCAACTAATATTATTACCAGATATTTGTCACAGCTTATCTGAGAGACCCATGGAAGATGGGTGTGCATAAAAGAAATGTTGTTGTATACCTTGATGTCCACAAGCTCTCTGAAAGACCAAAAAGTGAGGTTGAATGCCGGAGGTTATTCTTTCTCTTTCTCAATGCTTCATTAAGTTGATGTAGGTGGTGGTATGATATGTAGTTATGCTCATTGACTGTATTAATGTTGAGTAATAAAAAACAATAATATCTAGTATGATAAATAAATTGATGGTTTGAATTCATACAGGTCCTATGGAAATTGTAATTTCACAAGAAAAATAAACGGGTATTCTCTTTTGAAAAATGTTCTGTTTATCCTCTATAGATCTCTAAGACTATAACACAAGCTTGTACAATTTTACTTTCTTGATGCTATTTTAATTCACAATTATCTTTGCTAAACTGATGCCATAAGATATGTCTATCCGTTAGACTCACTGGAAAGTTTGAAAACGTGACAATAACTTCATCTTCATTCTTGCTTTGTGCCTGTTAAATTGGTTATTTATAATGTTGCCTCAGAGTTCTTGTTGTAAGAATCTAATATGCAATATACATTTTCTTTATCTCTATATTTGAGTTCTAGATGTTATTGGGGATATTCTTTTGAAAATCTTGCCACTGAGAACTCCATTAATGAGGATGGAAGGGGTATTGATGCAAATGTAGAGTTTTGTTCTGTAATAAAAACAAAATTCGGGGCTCATCGCCTTATCATGGGCACTGAGATGGACTACTGTGATGCAACTGATGATGGTAGGCGGTTTTATGTGGAGTTGAAAATAAGCAAAGAGGTTATTATTAATTTTCAGGGACTGTTATAGTTTTGATGCCACATTTATTTGATACACTCAATCTATGAACTTGATGTGTAACAGCTGGAGTACCATACGGTGGAAGCATTTGAGAAACAAAAGTTGCTTAAATTCTAGGTAAATTTTTAGTCCTCCTGTACTACAGCATTTATGGTGTTTCCATAATTCTCCATTCAATTCAATATCATTCACAACTTGCTCTGTTCTATCCTGTTGTGTGAGTTTATTGTGGATTTTGGTTTAGGCTCTTAGAACTGCTCTATTAAATCAATCTCTAACACTGTTATTTGCTTTTCTTAAGCATTGATAATAATTTTGTCCTTGCATTGTAAAGCGGGGGACTGAGCCCTGAGGATAGATGATAACATAGCAATCTTGTTATTTGTCTGTCTACCATGATCATTCGGCTGCCTTTTATTTTCTTTTAGAAGCTAGAACTCTATGCATCTTTGAACTTAACACTACTTTTTTACTTAACTAAATATTACAAATTCAACCATTCCTTGCTAGTGTTCCTTATGTTGTTGTTGGATTCATGTATTATTCTTTATTCTTTATCCCCCTATGCCATCACTGTTTTTGTGGTTAGTATAATGAACTTTCTATCACCTGACTCTGACATTATACAATCAAATATGATTATCATGATAACATATTGTTGCTGCACTTACATGTACAAAAGTTGTGCAATGTTAGTATTGGGCCTTGTAACATTTCTACTTATCTAGGAGATTGACGTGTATGGTTATTACCAAATTAGTATAGTTGTCTCTTATAAGGGATAGGGGTAATTCAATTACAATTGCTTTCATCAACTGTGTAAGAAGCATGACCATATTTATGCTATTCAGTGGTTTCTCATGGATGTTCTGAATTGATGCTTGTTACAATAAGTAGTTGTCCAGCCTACCGAACTTGCTTGGGGCTAAAAGCTGCTGCAGTTTTTACCCAAAGAACTGTCCAGCCTACGGCAACTTGCACATGCACAGTGGTCGAGTTAATTTTGTCCAAATAATCACATCATATGACTTCATCGCTGGACAATAGTTCTTTGTGTAAGTAGTTCATGCACTATTTCTGGTGATATGCTAATATGTATACATTTGTTGATTGCAATAGGCCTAATTTGTTTGACCACATCACATGTACTTCAATTAGGAAAAGTAGTATATTTTACATTTTTAGCTTTGACTCTGACCTGTGGTGGTCAAGATTTTACATATATTCGGGTGAAATGTATTTGTAACTTGAACTTAAAGTCCCCCCTGTCCCGATGCCATCACTCACCATGTGCAGCAGCTCTCTGGTACATCAAGCTAGATTAATTCCTAAACAGAACTTCGGCAATGAAAAGGCCTGTTTGAGAGAGATTCGTTTTGAAGGATTCTACGAGGCGAGATAGGCTCATGCATCAAAAACTGACCAGTGACCTCATCAGTATGAAATAGTCGATCACTGGGAGCAGCTACATTAATGGTTCTCTCTTTGAATTGCGAAAGATTTTTGAAATTTTTGAAGCATCGTTTTTTTTCTCCTGTAGCATTAAATTGTAAATTAAGAAAATGAAGAATTATGCAGCAATGCTGCTGCTTTGTGCCACCGAGGCACCGATGATGTAACTTTGTGTACCAATGGCACATTAGGGATAGGAAAATATGGATAGTTTACTAGCAAAAGATGCAACAGGAATTGCACCAAAGCAATACTCGATCCGGTTCAATATTTTTTTGACTTTTAGAAAATTCTTTGAATGCTAATTCTTGATGTTTTGTTGCTTGAGAGGTCTCATTAACCGTAAGTGCTATATGACTATATTTAATAGGAATAAAACATGAAATATGGATACTAATTAATCACTCATTAATATGTAAGAATATATCTAAAACATAAAAAAGAGGAAGTACATAGGAAACCAGAGGCGGAATTGAGTCTAGGTAACTTGGACCCTAGCTCTACCAGTGAAAATTTGTTTACCTTATAATACTCAATAAATTTCTAGAAAAATCAAATCTTAAAAGCTTAGCCTTACTCTTTAAGCCCAGTCTAGGGTTGGGGCTGTGCTTCATTCTTCAGCAGCCTGTGCGGTGCACGCAGCCTACCAAGCCCACTAGCTATAGGAAACACAAGTTAAACAACCCTAACCTAACGTGTTTGTCCCAGACAGTCTCCCACCCCCACTGTGGCACTGAGTCGTGCTCTGACCCCTGCCCCTCGGCCAGCGTCGTCACTGGCCAGCGCTCACGCCCATCGATCCCACGCCAGTGTGGCCCCAGCCAGCGCCCAAGCCCACCGATCTTGCGCCCGCGCCTACCGATCTGGTGTCCTACGTCGTCTCTAGCCCTCTCCCGCTGCTCGCTCGTATGCTCCAAGCCTCCCCGCTAGGTAGTTTTAGCTTTATTTTGAGCCCCATGCGTACCAAGATTCTGGCTCTACCACTGCAAGAAACCAATACCCAAAGCAAGACACTGAGAGTTACCAAAGATTGATGTCAAGCTATGCTGAGAAGAGATTTATTAAATGCATTAGGAATTGAGGCCTGACTACAAAAATCAAAGCACGGATAATAAAAGAAAGCTCCAAGCAAAACGAGAACACAACCAGAGGCCAGAGCATTCCTCTCTATAGTAGTACTCGTACTGTCATACAACCACCCTATAGTATAGATGACAACCACATATTTTTTTATAAATAATATTTTCCCAAAATTGTAAATTTGGATAGTGTGTTGGAAAAATTATAAAAATAGACCTATGTCGATAGTTGAAGTATCGACAGAGGTCTATTATCGACTGTTTGACCCCTATCGACAGAGGGGCCTATATAACCATATAAGGGGGTCAAAACCCACACTAGCCTCGTGCGCACATCGCTCTAAGGCTGCCCTCTAGCTCCCAGGTATGTCCTCTCCTCCCCTCCCTTCTCTTTTTAGGTAGTTTAGGTAGTTTAGTAGTAGATTAGTGATAGTTTAGGGTAGTTTAGGTGTAGTTTATGAAGGGTTATGGGGAGGCTACGCTAGCGTTTAATTTCAAAAATTTACCCTGTTAGTCTAGGAATCATGCGTATAATGGGATCATGGATTATTACCTCAACCCTCGAGACACGCTCGGGTAGTGAAAGTAGAGTCGATGAAGCGCGTCCTCGAGCTACTCCTCCTGGCTCCGTTCATTCGTCGGTGGCGAAGACAACGTAATCCGGCGATCTCCACGGGAGAAGATCCGCACCATTATTGGAGCAGTGCCTCCACGGTATCCACACGTCCAGAGAAAGGATCACCTCTCGCTGGTATGTTAGTATCGCGCGGAATATTAGGGGAGAGATTGCTACAACCGGTGTAGCTAGGAGAGAGGTGGCGGCTAAGGTTTGGTCAAACCAACATCAAGCAGCAGCACCTTCATGCTAGCCCTACCTCTATTTATATAGTGCCCTCTCGTGGGCCTTTAATCAGTATTAAAGCCTAACAGATCTAATCTATTCGTCTAGATCCAGAACTTTCGGTCCTAACCGAAACTTCCAAAAATAACCTTCTATATCGAATTTATTTCGATCCAGAATTTCCGGTCCTAACCGGAACTTTCAGCTCCTATAGAAACCGAAACAAGGGCTGGTCCAGAACTTCCGGTTCTCCTAGAATTCTCTTGGGCATAATTCCATCAATCTCCCACTTGCACAAGAGCCAATTCTTGCAAGCTTTAAAATCCAATCCCCTTAAGCGTGCGACCCGATAGATTCATATGCAAACGGCCGCTACCCAGAAACACTTTTTGGATCGCCGATCAATAGCAGTACCTAGGAGCACATATTGACCCCCGAAAGCATACAAAGTCAAAATCATACTTTCTGAATCTTGATATAGTCACACACCAATATCTTTACCACACGACATCAGTCAAGCTCAAGGCGAGATTCGTGCCACCCTTATTGATAGCTCCACACTTCACTCGATCAAGTAGTGGATTCAATCATGATCAACTCTTTGATCATAGTGGCATGGCCAATGCACTTTCCAATCCGACTACCTCGACGGGCCCAGAGACGTCTCTCCCGTTATTTAGGAGGGGTAAATTCCATCTTGGCCGCTCACATCCCACGACATATTTCGTGACACACCCGAAAGTAACCTTTATAACTACCCTATTATGAAATAGCGTTTGGAAGCCCCTAAGTGTGCTACTACATATTTTGGAATCAATGACGATCTTAGGTCTAAGGATTCTGCAGGTACACCATTTGAGATGATAACTGATGATACTTTTAAAATAACAATCTCAGCAGTATCTCAACGTGGGTCTATCCAACTCCATGTTCACTAACATGAGTCCACATCACTGATTTGACATCTTCATGTCTATGATCTGTGAAATATGATTATCAATCAGACAGATATGCTAATCTATAAATCATCACTGTCCCACATGACGATATGAGATTAGGGATCATTTAGAATAACATCGTAACACAGAGAGTTTCACAAATAAGTCACGTACTTGCTGATCAATGTAAAAGACATTTATTCAAGGAACAAGATAACCAATTATCTAAATGTACATCAGCACAGACAAAACAAATTCTTCTCACATACACTCGACTTACTCACGTAAGTATCTAATACCCATAGAGCTCAAGTGCGCCTCTTGCTTGGGCTGTGAGAGAGGCTTCGTCAATGGATCAGCAATGTTTAAATCTATGTGCACCTTGCATATCTTCACATCACCTCTATCTATAATCTCACGTATGAGATGATAGCGCCGCAGTATGTGCTTAGACTTCTGGTGCGACCTAGGCTCCTTGGCTTGCGCAATGGCACCACTATTATCACAATAGAGGTCCACTGGACTGGACGCACTAGGGACAACACCCAGCTCAGAAATAAACTTTCTGATCCAAACTGCCTCCTTTGCAGCTTCCGAAGTTGCAATATACTCGGCCTCTGTTATTGAATCTGCAACCATTTCTTGCTTGGAACTCTTCCAACTCACTGCACCTCCGTTGAGGCAGAACACAAATCCAGACTACGATCGCGAATCGTCCTTGTTGGTCTGGAAGCTGGCATTGGTGTAACCATTTACAACGAGCTCCTCCTCATCTCCACAGACCAGGAACATATCATCAGTTCTTCTCAAGTACTTAATGATACTCTTTACTACCGCCCAGTGACTTTCACCCGGGTTTGACTGATATCTGCTCATAACGCTTAGAGCATAAGAAATATATGGGCGTGTACAAAGCATGGCATACATGATGGATCTGATTGCGGAGGCATACGGGATCACACTCATCTTCTCCAGCTCATCAGGTGTCGAAGAACACTGACTCTTGCTAAGAGAAACGCCATGTGACATTGGCAGAAAACCTTTCTTGAAATTCTGCATATTAAACTGTTTCAATACCTTATCAATGTACATGCTTTGGCTTAATCCAATTAGCCTTCTCGATCTATCTCTATAGATCTTTATGCCCATAATGTATGCTATCTCTCCAAGATCTTTCATTGAGAAACTTTTTCTTAACGAAGACTTGACATCATCTAACATAGGAATATCATTCTGATCAACAATATGTCATCTACATATAAGACCAGAAACATAAGTAAGCTACCACTAGCTTTTTTGTAAACATAAGGCTCTTCTTCGTTCTTGATGAAGCCAAACCCTTTGACTACCTCATCAAAACGAAGATTCCAACTCTGAGAAGCCTGCTTTAGCCCATAAATGGACTTTTACAGCTTGCAAACTTTCCCAGCATTCTCTGAATCATCAAGACCTTCAGGCGCGGTCATGTACACATCCTCACTTAGGTTTCCATTAAGGAAAGCGTTTTGACATCTATTTGCCATATCTCATAGTCATAAAATGCGGCAATTGCTAGGATGATCATTTCATCATAATCAACACCTTGAATCTGCCTAAAACCTTTCGTCACTAATCGTGCTTTATAAATGTGAACATTTCCATCACGTCTATCTTTTTCTTAAAAATCCATTTACACTCGATAGTTTTTACACCATCAGGTGGATCGACCAAGTTTCAAACTTGATTCTCTCACATCGATTCTAACTCGGATCTTATGGCTCCAAGCCATTTCTCAGAGTCTGGTCCCATCACCGCTTCTGTAAAGATCTTAGGTTCTTCATTGTCCAACAATAATACGTCGCGCTGCTTAGTGGTTAAAAACGCAAACCGCTCGGGCACACGACTCAACCTCTCCGACCGACGTGGGGCTGGTGTCTCGACAACAGGCTCTGCAACGTCTTACATGTTAAGTTGCGGTTCAGTAGGAGCTGAAATACTTTCTAGTGGTTCTCCAAACCTCTTCGAGTTGCACCGTACTCCCACTAACCCCTTTCGAGAGAAACTCTTTCTCTAGAAAAACACTATTCTGGACGATAACCACTTTGCCCTCTTCCCAGTTATAGAAGTAATATCCTTTGGTTTCCTAAGAATACCCCACAAAGAAGCATTTATCATATTTGGGAGTGAGCTTATCAGACGTCAAACGTTTTACATAGGTCTCACATCCCCATATCTTTAGAAAATATAACCCGGGATGCTTCCCAGTCTATATCTCATATGGTGTCCTCTCTACAGATTTAGATGGAACTCTGTTTAGTGTGAAAGCAGCAGTTTCTAAAACGAATCCCTAGAAAGACAATGGAAGATCAGTTTGACTAATCATCGACCGGACCATGTCCAACAAAGTTTGATTCCTCTGCTCGGACACCCCATTCCACTGAGGTGTACTAGGTGGAGTCAGTTGTGGAATAATTTCACACTACTTTAGATAATCAATAAACTCATGGTTCAAATATCCACTTCCACGATCTGATCGCAGGAATTTAATTGTCTTGCCTGTATAATTCTGTACCTCATTCTGAAATTCCTTGAACTTTTCAAAGGATGCTGACTTATGCTTCATCAAGTAGACGTAACCATATCTACTAAAGTCATCGGTAAAAGTTATGAAGTACTGAAAACAACCTCTGACTGTAGAACTCATTGGTCCACATACATCAGTATGTACAATGGCCAATAGCTCATTTGCCCTCTCACTTTGACCAGTGAAAGGCGTCTTAGTTATTTTGCCAAGTAAACAAGACTCACATGTGTCAAAGAATTCAAAATCAAATGACTCTAAAAGCCCATCTCTATGGAGCTTCTGCATGCGCTTCTCATTTATATGATCCAAACGATAATGCCAGACATAGGTAGGATTCAAATCATTGAGTCGAGATTTCTTCGTATTAATGTTATAAACATGTGTATCCTCAAGATTCAGAATATATAAGTCATTCAACAATGGACAAACACCATAGAGCATACCATTCAAAAATATCAAACAACACTTGTTCTTTATTACGAATTCAAAACCGTCTTCCTCTAAACATGATGAAGAGATAATGTTTCTGCCCAAGACAGGAATGAAATAATAATTATTCAGTTCCAAAACTAATCCTGAGGGTAGCAACAAAGAATAGACGCCGACGGCCAACGCAATAACTTTTGCACCATTGCTGATGCGAACATCCAATTCGCCTCTTGCGCACTGATGAGGACATCCCAGCACATGGTCCTATCACTGGTCCGATCACCGTGCATAAAGATCCGATCGCTATCACCGGTTATAAAGGTCCGATCACTCGCAGTCGCTCAAAGACGCTACACCATCAGGTTAATTCGCTCCTTCACACCGTTGATGTAACTAATGAGAATTGTTTACTACCTAAATCATGTACTTTGATCTTGCTCAGGTTCACACATGAAGCTATGAAGCACCAAGACCTGATTGAAGAGCACGGAGCACAGCAAGAGCCGATCGGAGATCCAGGCTGACAGGCTGACAGAAGGCCCCACTTGCGAGCTTCACCACGGTTAGAATACTGAGAGACGGGGGCTCTATGACCTATGGTTGGAAAGGCCATCAAGTCAGCTTTCACACCCAACAAAC